>JADLZL010002318.1:0-134771 GCA_015844335.1 Chrysopogon serrulatus | reverse complement strand
GACAGCCAATTTCTGGACAGAAACCAAGCAACAAGACCAGGTTGGGATGGCGAAGCTGGCTAAGAATCTCAACCTGCAAAAAAGTACAGCGCAATCAAATTGTTTCAGACAACTTACAGTTCATAATAAGAAAAACCTCCAGTACTGTGAACATTGAACAGTATGTTCGAATATAGGAATCATTAGTTAGTTACCTCCTTCAAGAACTCATCAGTTTTGTCAATGGAGTCTTCCTGAATGACCTTCACAGCCACTTCAGTGTGATCAAGGGTGCACCTGTACACATTGCCATAACCCCCCTCACCAATCTTCCTTTCTTCAGAAAAGTTATCAGTGGCAAGCTCTATATCTTTCTTCGAATACCGCCTGCAACTTCTGCTCTTTGACAAAATAGCATCGACAATCTGCACCTTATCCTGAGAGATCATGCTGGTAGCCATTTCTGTCTTGTACCTTGAATAAGCCTCTCGGGTGAACGATTTTCTTGCTTGCTCAACTTCATTGATGACCTCGAGCTGTTTCGCCTTCTCATCTGATACCGTCTGCTTCAAAGCTTCCTCCCACTCTAATGCATCCTCCACCTTCCTAGCCTCTTCAGAACACTCGATAGAAAGTACCTGAATCTGTATGAATATGATAATAACATAGAAGCAAAGTTCAGAGTATAGAGTTTAAGTTATTCAATGGAGATTATGCACAACATAAAGAATGTACACTATTTGAATAGCATAGGCATTTGGCATCAGAAAATCATGAAGACACAAAAGATTCAGGAAAAAGTTTAACCTTTTTCTTAACATTGACGAGCTCTACACAAGCTTTATCATAGACTACTAAGGTTTCCTGCAGCTCCTTCCTTAGTTTGGACACTTCATCTGTAGATTGGCACTGTAAGTAAGGTAAAAAGAAACATGTTTAGCATGTCCTGGAAGCAAGCAAATGCATCTCAAAATTTTTATGCACAATGATATATCTGACCTCTTCGCTGGAATTTGAGGCAGCGAAAGGATCTTCCCCCAAGGAGCTAAGAGAATCATAGTTCTTACTTTCTTCTGTTCCTGCACAATTTACTCCTGAACTTCCTGAACAAACTTGTTCAGAACTTTCTGAACTTGGAACAACATTAGAAGCACTATGTGAGCCATGGGATTGGGAGAATGAATCTGATTGTGCTTCATCATCAACAAAGTTGTCAAACAGTAAACTCCTATGTGATAGTGCAAATTTTTCATGATTAATGGACTCGATCCTCAAGTTTGTGTTACATTCTGCAAAATAGATATCCCAAAGACAAAATGAGCTCATTAAAACAAGCAAAAGGACACATGGCATCAGTGCAGTATTTGGGGTAGAAGATTTTAGGACTCAGAACACACCGCTCGTTTGAGGATATCTTGCGAGTTTGATAATTAGTCTCCGTTTGGACACAACAAATACATTGCATGAATTTTGCCTGGCTTGAATGACAGTACCAGGGACATCTGGGATGCTCAGCACCCTGCAAAATGGACAATGCGACAATTAATGCCTCCCTGCAAAAATCACGATATAGCATAGGTGATAAATATTAAATACAAATTTGTAAAAACAGCAAAGCAGAATTATCATGCAGGCTTTGAATTAGTTAGATGGGGTTATATGCACAACCATGAAAATATTTCAAAAACCAGCAGAGAAGAACAAGGACTAAGTCAAATTTATGGAAGCTAGCACAATTGCATAAGAAGAAAGTGCACCTAAAAGTTAGGGTGTGTTTGGATTGAGGGCAAGGGCAAGATGGTCTTAACCATATTTCCGAAGATACAGCCTATCCATATTTTCGAAGATACAGCCGTCTAAATTTTGTGTTTGGTTAACCGGATAGGATGAGCTATTATTTTTTTATGTATGAGAGTGGATGGATGTGAATATCTGAGTAATTATATATCTTAACTAATAATTATACACTAACATTTACAAAAACTGATTTTGTCCAGATAATTAATATTAAAAACAAATTATATGACAAACAGATCAGGCACTTATCAATGTCGCACTTATCAATGTAGTAAAACACTGATCAACATTAATATTGTCATGGGAAATAACAACATAACATACTAAGTATCACTAATTTGTTGTTTATGCATATGCATGATCAAGATTAGAGAAGGTGGATGAGCTCGTCCAACCAATTTTGCTAGATGGCTGGTCCAGCATTGAGGGAAATGTTCCCCTAGTAGCACTTCTTGCTAGATAACACCACCAAAAGTGCTGAACAATCATATCTCATGAACCAAACTCATCCTAAACTAAGGAGAACGAAATAGAGTACCGGAAGAACTGAATATGGACTCCATTCTACTCTGCATTTCCAGGAAAAATAGGTTTCACTAATGATTTTAAGACAGTCCGAATGTCACAATGAATAATGGAAACTAGATGCAGTTTTACATGAAGGAATTCAGGATTTTCCTGCACGATCATTGAAGCTGGACATCAGATCCTCACGGAGCTGAAGACATTGATAGGATGATAATAGATACAGTATATGCATACCAGAAGACGAGTGACTTGAGATCTAATCTCGCCAAAAGTAAACTTTTTTTTTGAAAGCTCACCAAAAGTAAACTTTAGTTGTACCTCAACCAAAAAGGTAAAATTTATAGCAAAAGAAGCCGATCTTTTTGCTGAACACCTTTAATCAAATCAGAATCAAAACTGCACAGGCCCCAACCATAAATCCATCAATTCAATGCTAGAAAGGACAAGAACACCCCCCCCCCCCCCCCCCCCTCCCCACCAAAAAAAAAAAAGCAAATACTAGATCATTGATTTTCTATCCATCCGATCTGGTGTTGTGTTTGTCTCACGTTCCTAGATTCTTTCCTACTGTATTTTCTTCAATTCCTACTCCGACGAGGTTAGAGCTCGGATTCGGGATTGGAGTGGTTCGGATCCAAGCAGTTTGGAGTTTAGGCTTTAAGAGAGGCACCATGGCGGTAGGCCAGCCTAGCCTAGCGATGGCAGCGTGGATCCCGCCGACTGGTGGTGGAGGCGACCGGCGAGTAAGGTAGGGGACAGGGGTCACCATTGACTATTGAGGCGGCAGCAGTGGGCACTCGGTGAGACCCTATGCTGCCGCAGCTTTCTTCTCTAAGAAAGAATTTCTAGAATATATTTTCTTTTCTAGAATTTCTATTCAACACAGAATTGAATGTCTAGAAATTATATTTTAAACTCATTTCTTTTCTAGAATTTCTATTCAAAATGGAATATAGAATTAGATTTTTGAATTCATTTCTTTTCTAGAATTTTTAGAAATTAAATTTTGAATTAAAACGAAAACGAATGGCAGGGAAAAACGAATTTTGCAACAAAACAAACCAACCGGGGCATCAGCACGTGTGCGAAACGTGAGGAGTGTGGATCGGAGCTTGTGGAAGAACGGATGCGGCGGGGGAAGACGATGTTGTGAGCTAAAATGCTGGATTTTTTTTGTTTCTAGACAAATGTTTTGACATTTTTTCTTAAAAAATGAAAATGCAAGAAATTAAAAACGAACAAACAGTAAGTAACTCACCGCCGGAACCAACGGAAGGACGCAGAGCCAAGCACGAGGCTCCGTACGCCGGAGTCGTGCACATACCGCAGCAGCGCCTCCGCCACGCCGTCGCCTTCCACCACCACCGTCTCCACGGCGACGTTCGCGCGGCGGCCACAGCAGCAGTCGTAGTAGAGGCGGCGGAACGGGAGGAGCGCCTCCTCCGCGTGCGCGCGCCGGTCCCGCGCGTACGCCTCCGCCGGCTCCCTTCCCACCAGCGCCACCGGAACCCGCTCCCCCCGCTGCGCCGCCGCAGCGACAGACAGACCACGTCAGCTCGCGCCCATTTCGGAATGGGGAACAGATGAACAGACAAACAGCTGAGATGGAGTGGAGGTGGAGGAAGGGGGGAGCTCAATTACTCGGGGAGGGCACGTAGGAGAGCTCGGGGATGACGTGGACGACGGCGATGGCGGTGGCGCTGCCGTCGTCGGGGAGTCCCGCGGCGACCCACCGCGCGGCGAGGCGGCTGCCGCTGCCGCCGGGGCGCACGGCGACGGCGACAGTCGGCGGCACGCCGCCGCCGGAGGCCATGGGTTTCGGTGTAGGACTGAAGTGTGTCGGTTGTCGCGCCGCCGTGAGTAGGGGAGGAGGATGTAGCGGTAGCGGCCGGTGGCGGGCGGGTCGGCTCGCCTCCGTTCGAAGCGGCGAGGCAGACGCAGGGTGTTTGAGAAGGGAGAGCAGGCGGGAATCCGCTTTGTTGGGGGGAGGCCGGCTACGCCTACTCGTGGTAGGCTTGGGAGACGGGAGACGGTGGGTGGGCCAGAGCTGGGATGTGTGGGCCGAGGCAGTCGAGGTGGGCCGTGGTTACTGTCTTTTGGCAAGACACCATTCTTTTTTGTTGTGTCATAGCACGGAGCCACGGACATGAGAGCCGTGTCGCTTCCAAATCTCGGAACCATGGGTTGCAATCTCTCATACTTTGAGTCATGTTGAAACTGGCACGGAACGAAAATAACACATAAGAAATCCATAACGATACAATATTTTTTATATTTATTATACTATCTCTCATCTGATTCTTGAATGAATCGTAAAATTACGGAAACTTTCCATAAAAATGGTATAGAAAAAAGTTATATCACCAGTGGACAAACAAAATAAGCAAAGACATTTTGAGGACTGTTCTTATGACAACATGACACGAAGCGTGCTAGCGTGCTATGGGTCATGTTTGGGCCAAAACAAAGACTTGTTGTAGCATAGCTCGATGTACGAACCCACTTATTAGCGAGCATTCATTGGTTTCAAAAATCAACGAAGGATGAGCCAGCCCCGTACCTTTTCTTTTCTGAGAAAAATTACTTTTAAGAGATGTAACTTATTAGCATAACTTAGTCAAAACGTTTTCAATAATATTTTGTAGACAACTTATCATAATTACTTTTCTACGTAACTTTTGGAACCCAACTAACTTTTATTCATAAGTACCAGTGGGTAAACTTGTTTATAACAATTTCTCAACATATCTTTTATAAACACAACTTTATATAATAAATTATGTAAATAAAGAAACTTATGCACATAAGTTATTGTTGTAAGTTGTACATACAATTTATCCAACACCATTTTTATGTAATATTGCGACCAAATTTCTCAACATTTAATTTGAAAAGAAAAATAAAAATGCAAGAAAAAAATAAAAGGAGAAAAACGAAAAATAAAAATGCAATAGAGAAAATAAATAACTTACACAACTTTTAAATAACACAATTTATACACATGACTTTTGGCTGCCCAACCTTATGGTATATAACTTGGGGAACATATCTAGTGCAAACTAACTTCCCGTGAAAACTTCGTGCAAACCATGGCAAAAAAAAGTCGTTTAAATTCACCAAAAAAATCACACATATAGATGATATGATGATATGCAACCTTGCAAAATGTTTTGTCCAAACTCGACTTCGTTTGTGAGAGATATAAAATAACAAATTTTTAACAGATCATCCGGATAGCTTTTCGGCTTGAAATTTATTATTTTTATATCTCACAAATAAAATCAAGTTTGGACAAGATATTTTACAAGATTGTGTATCATCATATCATCTACATGTGTGATTTTTTGGATAAATTTAGATAATATTTTTATCGTGATTTGCATAAGTTTTTATGGAAAGTTAGTTTGCATACGTTCCCTATAACTTGTTCGGGCAAACATCTAAATATATATTAAAAAATCATTCGCAGTATATACAAGAAAAAAAATGGAAGATTATTGTGAAAAAGAAAAAATGGAACTTAAAAGACGTTGCGGAGGAAAAGGAATAATAAAAAAAAAAAAAACTTTGAGCGAGTTCTGCGAGTCTAGCTGGGAAGAGCGGTTGGTTCCTGAGTCCGAGTCCATCCTTGTAGCTCGCTGGTCTTAGCTCGATTTAAAATGAGTGAACGCTCATCAAAATAAAATTTTGTTCGACGTGCGTTGTGTGGCTAGAGATTACGACCAGGAGCGGTACTAAGTATGTCACGGTCCGGACCAAGTCCCACCTTTTAGGAGTTGAAGGGGATTAAGGGGTGTTTAGGACTGCTTTATGAACTTCATCGTGGAGTAGCTCCATAAAAACCTGGAGTTTGTGAAGTACCTTTCTTTATGTGCTCTCACAACTCCACTTTTTTTTCTAGAGCTGCGTGCATGTAGTTAAAACCGTTTAGCTAAAAAACATGGAGCAGAGCTAAAAAACGTGGTGCGGAGCAGTCCCAAACACTCCTAAGAGTTTGTTCGTTTTGCTCCCAAACCAAGAGGTTGAGGGGATCCTCTGCAAGCAAAAATTATCTCCAATCTCCTCTAATCCCCCTCAATCCTCATTGTTCAAGGATCAAACGAATAAGCCCT
Source organism: Chrysopogon serrulatus (assembly GCA_015844335.1). NCBI lineage: Eukaryota > Viridiplantae > Streptophyta > Magnoliopsida > Poales > Poaceae > Chrysopogon > Chrysopogon serrulatus. The sequence continues at coordinate 128,355 of JADLZL010002318.1, read as the reverse complement.
GAAAAGGATTTTGACCAGTAGAGAATTAAATCTCCTTCGGTCCCCTTCAACTCTCTTAATTCGAGGTACAAACAAACAAAGTTTTAGGTTTGGATGGTGGCATTGGAGTGTGGAGCATCTATCAGTGTCGTCTGCACAAAATGATTGTGCATATTCTATATTTGTGGTTTGAGGACTAATTAAGAGAGGCAATCTAACTGGCACACCAGTGGGCCAGGGCTGCGATACATATAGCGATGGTCAAGCTCGTCCAGTTCCGTAGCATAGTTTATGACTTGAGCAACAGAGCGTTCGTTGGCTACATTTGACAGAAAAAAAGGGGCTACAAACCGAAATGACACAACCCAAATGTCAGCACTTACGTATGCTGCTGTCCATGAAGAAGAAGACGCATTTATTTCCTCACACACGCGCGCGCGCAACTGGAGTAGCAGCTATGGCTGTAGCTCTACTTCTTCCATGGCTCGCGTGGCTTACCGTCTCCTTGCTCGCCGTCTACACGCTGGACCTCATCGCACACCGTCGTCACCGCCGTAACAACCTCCCGCCGGGGCCACGCCCGCTGCCACGCCGTAACTACCTCTCATTTAATTCTCAAATGAATTAGATATTATGAAAACTTTTCATGAAAATGGTACATAGAAAATATATACTTTTTTACATCACGAGTGGACAAAAATAAGCAAAAACATTTTGAGGATGATGGCTGGGACAACACGGCACGAAAGCATGCTGGTTGCTATGGGTCGTGTTTGGGCCAAAAAATACCACATAGGAATTAGCCCGATGTGTGATCTCACTAATTTGTTAAGGTTCATTGGTTTTTCTAAACAGTAATGATTTACTGCAGACGTCCGTCCACGCCCAACAGATGGATAGCATGTGGACTCAAGTTATCCACATATTTTCTACCACACAAAATATCACGCATGTATACAGATGGGAAAGCTTATCCTCCCGTGAAGCTTATCCTCTCTATTCCCTCGTCTCTCTCATATGTCTCTCCAATCAAAACGACAAGGGAGCAAAGGATGCCGTGGAGTCGCATCTCCTTCACCGCGCTGCTTGCTTGGACGTCGTACGCCAACGCGCTGCTGCCCTGGTTGCCTGCCGGCGCTCCCTCCCTCCCTCCTCTGCGACCTCCATTGCTACCCCGCGCCTCCAGCGACCGGTCTCCTGCTTCCCCAACCGGAGATGAGGACGACGGTGGCGGCTTCCGGCGAGGCGGTGGGTCCTTCTCTGGATCTGAACCTTTCTCCTCCTCCTCCTCCTTCTCCTCCTCCTCCTCCTCTAGATCTGAGCTATCCTCCTCCTCCTCTTCCTTCTCTGGATCTGGATCTGAGGGACGCGGCGGTGGCTAGGGTTCTGGCGAGCTCTGTTGTAGTAGGCTTAGTTTGCTGTTGCAACAAGCAATATTTCTTTGTTGCATTAGTCTTTTGCCTTTTGTTTCATATGCTTGGCAAAAATGTTGCAATAATACTTTCGAAATATTTTAGTTGGTTCAATATCACATTGCAAAGAGCTGTTCGATGTTGTTGCAGTGTTTTTTTATTCAAAAGCGTTGTTTTATATGCTCCACACCCAGTGTTGCGATAATATGTTCCAAATGTTTCAGCTCCTTCAACCTATTTGTTGCAGCAGTTTGTCCTGTGTTGTTGCAATAACAGGTTTCATGGTGTTTCAGCTACTTTCAGGCTAATGTTGCAGTAGTTGTCCCGTGTTGTAGCAATAATATGTTCATGGTGTTTCAACTACTTCAGCCTAATGTTGCAGTAGTTGTTTCCTTGTTGTTTGCACTGTTTTATTCTAGCTTTCTATATTGTTAGGCCAAAGGGGCGAGCCGAGCGTATAAAGGGGGGGGGGCGTGGCTCGGGAGGGATAGTGGACGGAAGCGTGGGGGGGCGGATAGATGGGGGTGCTGTGGTCATGGGGGCGATGGGGCATGCTCGTCTCGCATGTGGGGCGGTGCAAAGGCGGACGCTGGGCGGGCGTGGGGGGCGGGCTGCAGGGACGAGTTGTGCGTGCAGCAGCGTTGGCATCCAGTGCATGGAGGGTGTGGGAAAGCAGGGAAGAGTGGGGGTGTGGTGCGGGCGGGCCCCTCTTTTGCGTGCAGCAGGCGTTGGCGCGGGCGTCCGGACACGGGGTTTCGTTCGGACGTCCGAGCGCTTAGAGTACTGTTTCTAAATCAGCGAAAGATGAACCAGTCCTGCAACTTTCCTTTTCTAAGAGTCCTGCAACTTTCCTTTTCTAAGAAAAAGGTATTTCCACAACTTCCTATTTTAAGAAATTTACAAATTTGTACACGTAACTTATAAGTGTAATATTTTAAGAGAGATGACTTACTAGCCAACTTATTATTAGCATAACTTAGTCAATATATTTTTAGTAATACTTTGTAGACAGCTTATCATAATTATTTTTCTATGTAACATTTGAAACGCAACTATAACTACGGGTGAGTAAACTTGATCATAACAATTTGTCAACATAACTTTTATAATCTGTTCTAAAAAACATAACTTTTATAAAAACAACTTTAAATAATAAATTATATAAATACAACAACTTATACACATAAGTTATTGTTGTAAATTATATATACAATTTATCCAAAACAGTAATCTATTGCAACCAAATTTGTCAATATAACAATTAAAAAATGAAAAATAAAAAAGCAAGACAAATAAAAGGAGAAAAAGGAAGTGAGAAAATAAAATGCAATAGAGAAAATAAATAACTTAAACATTTTTTAAATAGCATATAACTTATATTATACACATAAGTTTCTGGTGTCTAATCTTATGGTACTAAAATAATTGTTCGTACTATTTACAAGGAAAAAAATGATACATATTATTTTGAAGAAGGGAAAGAAAAAGTGAAACTGCGTGGATGTGAACCACTCATCACTTCAAATTAGACGTTGCGGAGGAAAAGGAATAAAAAGAATTCTTTGGGCGTGCCGAGCGGTTGGTTTCCAGAGTCCGAGTCCATCCGCGCGAATAGCTCGCTGGATTGTTCCCTCGATTCAAAACAAGTGAAGGCTCGCCAAAACAAAATTAGGTGCGACGTGCCTTGCGTGTCTAGAGGTTACGACCCAGAGCGGTACGAAGCATGATGACTCGGATCAAGTCCCACCTTTTAGGTGGGGATGTTGTGGATAATTTGGTATGCAAAAGAGGAGAGTTGTATATAAAACAATCTATAAATGCGCGCTCTCGACGCACCAGTTTCTCTGATTTTATGGCAAATCCTGAGATTGTTAAGTCTCAAGGGAGGACGAGGGCTGAAACACAAGGAAAAACTCGTCTGGTGGATTACTCCACCAGTCTGTTTGATGAAGATAATTAAATGTCGATGCTGCTTTGGTAAAAGAAAAATTCAGAAATCATTGTTGCAGCAGTTGTTGCAAGAGATGCTAATAGAAGGTTCCTGGGTGTCTTAGGCGTGGTGTTAGAGGTCCGCATGGAACCTGACACAGTGGAAGTGATTACACGTAGAGGGACCAATTCACTAATTACATCCACAAGTCCATAGGTAATGGAGAAATTAATCCTACTTCTACTACTTATAATCAAGCCACGGTAAATAAAATACAGTTGAATGTCTGGTCTATCAATCAATATCACTCAATCAGCCACTTCTACTATATATAACCTATCGATTTTAGTGTAGAAGGAAAAAAAACAACTAAGAAATCAAACATACATGTATGGCTGTAGGTTTGTGGCCTGAGGAATAGAGGACTGGTGTGTGGGTAACGGAGTATGCTAGCTGCTGGTCGAGCTGATGCTAGCTACTGGTCGACGGCCGGCCAGGCCCTGCCGGCCCAAGTCCCCGACGGTTCTGCTCACGGATGCAGAAGGCAGCCAGATATGACGGTCTCGCAGAGAATTGCGGCTTGCGAGTTCCGAGCATTGCGTGCTGCAGCCTACTGACCTGCTGTTCTGAACGATTTGGCTTAGGGCCCGTTTCGATCTCTAGAATTGAATTGAATTTATATCATAGTATATTTAGAACTAAGATCCAACAAATTCCAGCAAACCATACCACACCTAAGTAAGATTCCTAGCTTAAATAATAGAAAGACCGATTCCGTCTTCTTCTACTATTTATACTCAGCTTGAAGCCGATCATTTGCATGTACGTGCACTACTAGGCATTTGTATGGCAGAAACGTACAACACTTTCACTAGGAAGCCGAGTATTTCAATTCTGGCGGGCCAAACAGGACCTTAATAGTTAATAGAATATATGCTGCTCCAAAATTTACTTGAGGCAGGGGGGGCCAGATCCTCTATGGCCACAACGTGGCTCCACCAAAGGCATGTAGCGTTGCTGCTGATTTAGTCCTTTGAGATTTTTAGAGTATCGTGTGACAAGCCAGGCCCCTTTACTCAGGTTCTGTGCATGCATGTCGATACGGGACATAGACGGCAACTCACCAACACGGCTCCCGTTAGGACAAGAGCAAGAAAGACGGATCCGAATAGAACACGGATCATCCTAGTTAGACGAATAGAAAGTAACCTCTGTAATCAGAACAGAACACTTCCTATAGATCCGACTAGGATTAGAAACCATAGCTCGGCTCTTTTCCTCTTATAAAAGGAGCCGAGCACCCTCTTTTGTAACAGACGAACAACACACAATCATACACCAATCCAACGCAAAAAGGCCAAGGCCGACCGAGTAGAGCTTTTACTCGACGACGGGGCTCGAACCAGATAAACCGTGTGTCTCTTGCGTGAAACCGCCGAAGTTCTAGTCGTTCGCCGAGGTCCGAATCAATCGCTACGGAACTCCGTGGCAGGCTATCGGTGGTCAAACACCGACACCGGGCGCGCCCGGGTAGGGGCTTTCGGTGAAATCAACGCCAAAGGCTCGACGGACCTACACATGATGATTTTTCCGACGGGATCAACCTTCGTTTTTCGAAGTTGGTCTCAGCGAAGCGCATCGAACAAGGAATTCTCCATGGTCGACTACTTCGAGAACCCGAAATGAAGATACAAGAAATTTTTTCAAGACTCAAGCTCACAGAGGAAGCTGAAAACCCAAATATACAAGACAAACCGAGTTCTTTTCACTACGGTTTCAACAACTCGGCACGAATATATCAGAATATCACTCAGAAGGCAATGGAATCTTACGACCTCGACCAGTGAAACATCTTCAAACAAGATAAGTACTCTACCTTCCTTCCTTTTCAATATGATAAACCATTGAGAGAAGAAGAACCCAGCTATCTACCCAAGACACATAAAGAGGTGTTCATGATGAGGCAACCCCTAGTACCACCAGTCCAACCTGACTACAGATCTTCAGAAGAATCAGAAGCTGATATTCCAGCAAATTTCGTCACAAGAGAGGGGGAGACTGATAGCCAGAAAGCAGCAAGAGAAAGAAGAAACAAGAAAAGAGGAGGAAGAAGGAACCGAGTTCATGAACGTAGAGAAGCATGGCGCAAATATGAAGAAAAGCTAGCCGAGTACAATCAAAAAAGAGCCGAAAAAGAAGCCGAGGAAAGACGAACTGCAGGAAGGACCGGACTTGATCCTATCAACAAGATACAAGAATTAATTAATGAAATTGACGCCATACAACGAACAAGTGAAGAACAAGCCAGGCTTAGAAGTCTACTCGGAGATACCGCGCAAAGGATACAAGACGACCGAGTACCTCCCGACACATACCATCCGAATGACAAGTCAAAGAACTCGGAGGATTTCGGCTTTCGAAAGATTATCAACTCCAAATTATGGGAGAAGAGCTCAACCTCATCACGATTGGACAGAAAAAAAGGGGGAAAACAGGGAAGATCTCCAACACCACCCGAAGTCCCCGGATTATTTCGAGATACGACGGCCAAAGGCGGATTCCGACTACGAGACTAGAAAAAGTACCGACAGATTTCCTTGCTTCGCGCAGAAGACTACGCCAATCAAACTACCTCAAAAATTCAAACCATCCAATCATTCAAAATATGATGGCAAGACTGAGCCAATGCAATGGCTTAGGATTTATTCTCAATCTATAGAACTAGCCGGATGACGACATAAAAGCCTTATTTTTTCCAATGGCCGTGGAAACATTACCACTCCAGTGGTTCGACAAGTTACGACCCGGATCTATCAAAATATGGGGCGACCTCCAAAAAGCCTTTTGTGAGAATTTTGCGGGGATACCGATCCACCCAATAACGCAAGCCGAGTTGAAAGGTTTAAAACAAAATCCAGGAGAAAGCCTCAGAGACTTCTATAGAAGATTTCGAGAACTCAGAGCACAAGTACACGACATCACTGAGAGAGAAGTAATAGAAACATTTTCATACGGCTTAAAAAGTAAGATGGATGTTTCACGATTTCAAAAAGAAAACCCTGGACAAACGAGGAGTTCAAAAGAACAGATTGAAAAGATGATTACAATAGAAGAGAAGACAAGAGACAGGTTTCCGGACAAACGAAACAACTCAGAAAAGAGAAACAACACGGACAGAAGAAACAACTCGAACGATCAAAACAACATAAGATGGAACAACCAAAACAACTCGGGATATCAAGACAATTCGAGATACCAGGACAACTCAAGGTATCAAGACAACTCAAGAAGATGGAACATTCAAAACAAATGCATACAAGAATTCCACAACAAAAAAGAGATATTCCGACAACATGGTGGCATCCACCGAAAAGAAAGAAATTCTACCCAAAGAAGAAGATTCAAGATCCGAAAATATGAAATGCATCTATCATCCAACAGAATTCACCCTATGGGGGAATGTCGCATCTTTCAAGAAAAATACATGAGAAAGGACAAACAAGACAAGGAAGAAAACAAAGAGAAAAAAGAAGAAGACAACACAACCGATAACGGTTTTCAAAATCCAAGAGCAACAAGATCGCAATATTCTCGAGTACCCTGGTTCTAGGAGCAAACAAGAAGACAAGCTTGCTTGGCAAACAATCATGGCAAAGAGAGCCAAAGAACACGCAGATATTTAAACTGGTCACAATATCCAATTCAGTTCTCACGGGAAGACCAATGGACAAGTGTTGGGAACGCAGGGCTATATCCATTAGTACTCGGACCAACAATTGCCGCCATAACAAGAACCAAAAGTACTCATCGATGGGGGGGTAGGACTCAACATCATATTTGCAGACACCCTGAAGAAAATAGGAACAGAATTCTCAAAAATGATCACACTTACAAGCGTACCTTTTTATGGGATAGTACTCGGGAGACCAGCTATGCCTCTCGGACAGATTACACTTCCAGTAATATTTGGAACTCCCACAAATTACAGGACAGAGCTCATCAAATTTGAAATTGCAGATTTTGAATCATCATATCATGCGATATTAGGAAGACCAGCGCTAGCAAAATTCTTGGCAATACCATACTATCCATATCTACTACTCAAGATGCCAGGACCACACGGAGTACTTTCTCTCAGAGGAGACCTAAAAAGAGCCTACGAATGCGATGTACAAGCAATACAAATATCCTCAAAAGTACAAGGTGAAATCAACTCGGCAGTAGCAGAAATAAGAACAAAAGAACTAGAGATACCAGCCAGAAAATAAAGTGCACTCACCACAGCTGAGGGAGAGGGCACCAAAAAAATTGATCTAGGGACAGGTGATCCATCAAAGACTGCCACAATCAGCGCACACCTGCCTATCAAATAGGAACTCGCGCTCACCAACTTCTTACGGGACAACAAGGATATATTTGTCCGAAACCAGCAGATATGCCCGAGTCCCAAGGGAGTTGGCTGAGCACAAAATTGAAGTCAACAAAGGAGCAAGACCGATCAAACAAAGACTACGACGTTTTTCACCGGACAAAAAGGAAGCAATAAAAAAGAAATAGCCCGACTACTAGCAGCAGGGTTCATTAAAGAAATCTTACACCCGCATCGGGTTGGCAAATCCTGTTACGGTACACAAAAAAGAACACGATGAATGGCGTATGTGTGTCGACTACACGGACCTCAACAAACATTGTTCAAAGGACCCTTTCGGATTACCAAGAATTGATCGATAGTGGATTCAACAAAGCGGATCAGCTCTATTATCCTTTCTAGATTGCTACTCGGGATATCACCAGATTGCACTAAAAGAAGAAGACCAAAGCAAGACTTCTTTCATTACACCTTTCGGGCGCCTATTGTTACAAAACAATGTCTTTTGGACTCAAAAATGCAGGAGCAACATATCAAAGAGCAATCCGAGACTTGTTTGGGAGATCAAATTGGAAAGAACGCGGAAGCATATGTGGATGACGTAGTCGTCAAAACAAAGAACCCAGATTCTCCGATTGAAGATCTACAACAAACTTTCAACAATCTCAAAAGATGGAAGTGGAAACTTAACCCCAACAAATATGTATTTGGCGTATCATCGACACAACTACTCAGATTTCTAGTCACCAAAGAGGAATTGAAGCAAGCACAAAACAAATCAAGGCAATAACCGACATGGGCCCACCAAATAGATATCAAGGATCTACGAAACTAACAAAGTTGCATGGCAGCACTCAACAGATTCATCTCCAGATCAAGGAAAAAAGGCTTACCTTTTTTTAATTACTAAAGAAAAACGCATAAATTTACCTGAACGAAGAAGCACAAGAAGCCTTCGACAAGCTAAAAGCATACATCAGCATATCTCCAATTATTAGTACCACCAAAGAAAGACGAAGACCTCATGCTCTACATTACCGCAACTACTTCATTGGTTAGCACGGCTATTGTGGTCGAAAAGAGAAGAACAAGGATACATCTACAAAGTACAAAGGCCAAGATACTACATAAGTGAAGTACTCACAAAGATCAAAAGTGAGATATCCTCACGTGCAAAAACTACTCTATGCAATACTTATAACTTCAAGGAAGCTCGGGCATTATTTTGAAGATCACAAAGTAGTCGTCGTAATGCATTTTCCACTTTCGGAGACATCCTAAGACACCGAGACTCAATAGGACGAATTTCAAAATGGGCAATTGAACTCGGAGCACTCAAGATAGAATTTACACCAAGAAAGGCAATCAAATCTCAAGCATTATCTGACTTCATTGCGGAATGGACCGAAATACAACAACCTACTCCAGACGTCATCCTAGACCATTGGAAAATGTACTTCGATGGATCTCTAAAACTAGGAGGGGCAGGAGCAAGAGTACTACTTATCGCACCCGATGGAAAACAACTCGATATGTTCTACAAATTTTATGGCAAGCTACCAACAATGAAGCAGAGTACGAAGCACTCATCCACGGCCTACAAGTCGCAACATCACTTGGAATCAAAAGATTACTAGTCTACGGAGATTCAAAGCAAGTAGTAGTCAACCAAGTCAATAAAGAATGGGATTACACCAAGAAAAACATGGATGCCTATTGTGCGTAAATCGAAAGCTTGAGAAGAATTTTCAAGGTCTAGAAATACATCATATATTACGAGATTTAAATGTTGCAGGTGATGTGTTAGCCAAACTAGGATCGATAGGGCAAAAGTACCCGCTGGAGTTTTTGTAAAAGAATTAAACAAACCATCTATCAAGTCGACGAAAAAAAAGAAGACGAGAAGAAGAAAAAAGCGAACAAGAGCAAATTCTAATGATCAAAGACAGACAACTCAACATGGATGCAAGTATTCATAGATTACATCAAGGAAAAGAAGTTACCGGAAATAAAGCGTAAGCAACTCGGGTAATCGAAGAAGCAAAAACTACGCCTTAGTAGGAGATAATCTTTATAAAAGAGCAAAGATCATCAGGCGTATTATTGAAATGCGTATCAACAACAGAAGGGAAAGAAATATTGCTAGAAATGCACTCGGGGTGCTGCGGGAATCATGCATCTTCAAGGACACTAGTCGAAAAAAAGCTTTTCGATCAGGATTCTATTGGCCAACAAAGATTAAAAGACGCCGAAGAACTAGTCAAATACTGCAAAAAACGTCAAATGTTTGCAAGACAAGCACACGTTCCAGTTCACAATCTAATATGCATCCCACCAAATGGCCATTCTCATGTTTGGGGCTTGATCAAGTCGGACCACTTAAGAAATCCAAAGGAGGATTCGAGTACATCTTCGTGGCCATCGACAAGTTCACCAAGTGGATAGAATACAAGCCATTAGTAAAATACAGCTCAGCCAAAGCACAAGAGTTCATCCAAGAAATTATGCACAGATTTGGGATGCCAAACAGGATAATTACAGACCTAGGATCACCATTCACAGCCAATGAATTCAAAAGCTGGGCTCAAGACTGCGGGTTCAGCATTGATTATGCATCAGTAGCTCATCCTCAAGCAAACGGTCAAGTAGAAAGAGCAAACGGACTTATCTTGGCAGGATTAAAACCAAGACTATATGAAGATCTTAAAGATTATGGAGCTAAATGGATAGACGAAATACCAAAAGTAGTCCGGGGATTAAGAACTCGTGATAAGCGAGCAACCGGCTACTCGCCTTTCTTCTTGGTATACGGATCGAAGTCGTATTACCAAAGCCAGACTTAATATGGACATCCCCCAAAATTGAGCAATATAACGAAGGAGAAGCAGAGGAAACCAGAGACTAGAAATCGACAACTTAGAAGAAGTCGAGTTAATGCAACACTACAATCGGCAAGATACATGCAAGGACTGAGAAGATATTACGACAAAAAGCGTTCAACCAAGAACCTTACAAGCCGGCGATCTAGTCCTCGAAAAATACAAAAACCGATGGAAGACACAAACTACTCAGCCCATGGGAAGGTCCCTTCATAGTAACAAAAGTAACAGACCCAGGGATCCTACGAACCGATGATCAAGACGAAGCCCCAATAAAAATTCATGGCACATCTCTCAATTACGACGATTTTACGCCTAGATAACAAAGACATGTACTACTTCTTCCAACAAAGATTCATTATAGTATCCCAGCTTCTTTCCAGAACTAGATCCCGACTTCTAGAATACGGAACTCGAATAAGGACCTACGGTCCAAAAAGCACTCAACCTCCCGGGCAAACCCCGATGAGAGCAAAAAGCGCCGACCCCCCTGCAAACCCGATGAGAGCAAAAAAAGCGCCGACCCCCGAGCAAACCCCGATGAGAGCAAAAAGCGCCGACCCCCCTGTAAACCCCGATGAGAGCAAAAACGCCGACCCCCCGAGTTGTTTTCACAACACCGATGAGAGTACGGCTAAAGAAGTCAACACTCGCCCTATCCTAGCTCCTTTTCAGGACTAGATGAGAGCCAAGAGAGAGCTCAACCTATCCCGACTTCTAGATAAATGGAACTCGGATGAGGGCCTACAGTCCGAATTATTTGTCGAAGTGCAAAATGGCTACAACCTAGCCTAAGCCCAATTATTCTGGGTTGTTTTCACAACACCGATGAGAGTACGGCTAAAGAAGTCAACACTCGCCCTATCCTAGCTCCTTTTCAGGACTAGATGAGAGCCAAGAGAGAGCTCGACCTATCCCGACTTCTAGATAAATAGAACTCGGATGAGGGCCTACGATCCGAATTATTTGTTGAAGTGCAAAATGGTTACAACCTAGCCTAAGCCCAACTATTTCGGGTTGTTTTCACAACACCGATGAGAGCACGGCTAAAAGAAGTCAACACTCGTCCTATCCTAACTCCTTTTCAGGACTAGATGAGAGCCAAGAGAGAGCTCAACCTATCCCGACTTCTAGAGAAAAAGAACTCAGATGAGGGCCTACGGTCCGAACTAATCATTGAAGACGGCTACAACATTAACTATTCTTAGATGGATTCACAACACCAAAAAGAATACGACAGACAGCGAGAAAATATTCAAAGGTCAGCAACAAGATATTTAACCACGATTCAAGAAAAGAAATTATTTTTATAATCCGGGAAGACATCAAAGTTTCATTACAACAAAAAAGTTCACTACTGATGATCATCACCATCATCAAGACGCATTGGCGTAATCTCTACAAAATCGGTAAACTCCCGAGCTAAAGGCGGACAAAGGCTTCGCAACTCGCGAGTGCTTGTTCATCCTCGGGGAGTATGGGTCCCATCCATCACTCTATCAATCAAGAGGAAAGTTGGGATCAACCACTCGGATGCGAGCCAAAACACCCCGAACGCCAAGCAACACCGCATCCTTAGCAAAATTAATGGTCCGCTTCGGTCGGGCCGAGGAAGGAACTGAACCCAAGTCGGACCAAAGATCTTCGTGGCCTCCTCAAAGATAGTGGCAAGTCCTTGCACGTAACTCAGCAAGATCCGACCACCTATCTTCCGAAACCTTCGACGAATGCAGACAAGTCTTCAATTGATGCCTTAGCCTCGCAAAAAGATCTCGATCAAGACCACGCCTAATCACCGAGCCCGGGCTAAAGTTTCTTCAAATCCTCCTTTATCTTCTCCGAGTCATTGCGAAAGGTTTTTACTTCAAGCTTCAAAACTTCGGTCTCTTCCGAGTACTTTTTCTTCAAAGCCGCAAAAGGAAGCGAAAGAAGTCGAGAAAAGCAAAGACAAAATTATACGCAACAAAAAGCATGTACAAGTACCTTGGAGATCTCGAGAAGCCTTCTTCTCGATTCAACAAAGAAGAACAACCCGAGCTCTCAAGGCGGTCTCCGAGGATTGACGTCCTTGACGCTCCTCATCAAGCGCCAACCCGCGAGAAGAAGCCAGCTCATCCAACAACTTCTTTTGAGACTCGGGCGAGCCAAAGAAGATGTCGAATCGCTTACGTATTCCTGCATATGGATAGAAAGAAATTAAGGAAAAGAACAAGACAACAGAATCTACAAACAAGCCGTCCTACCTGAAACAGCTCAGCAAAGGACTTAAATCCTAATTCAAGCCTCTTAAGGCGAGAACTCGGATTAAAATCCTCTTCCAAATTCTGCATCAACTTCAAATCACGAACATAATTCCAAGGAGGATAAAAAGAAGACAAAGGAGGAGAACACCCAACCCTAGGATGAGGAGAAGTTTGGGGTTGGGCAAACGGCGACTTGTCCGCTCCTGAAGAAGTCGCCACAACCGCTTGAGCAGCCAGCAGTGAAGAAGTCCCAGCAGCAGAAGAAGAAGTCACCATGAGGGTAGACTCCACAGCAGGATTGGAGTCAGGCAAAGGCACCTGACCCACCACACCAACACTCTCCGTCTTCTCAGAGTCAGAAGCCGGAGCAGAAGAAATAGCAGCAGATAACCTACAAAAACCAAAAAAGTCAAAACACAAATGATGCAAGAAAATAAAAAAGAAGTCAGAAAGAAGAAAAACTTACTTAGGAGGACGACAGAAAGAAATACGAGGCCGAGGTGGTGGAGGAGGCATGACCTGCTCCAGATCCACCAACAACCCGGCAGACGAAGGAGCAGGACCCGGCAAGGGTCCCAAAACTAGAGGTTGAGAAGAAGTCGACCGGGAGCTACAGGGAGCCAGAATCAAAGATAAAAGAGCAAAGAGGTATACACGCCAAACCCAAGAAAACAACACTCACCGGCGAAGAAGGGGAGAGTGGTCAACATCCTCAGCCTCATCTTCAAAAAGAAGAACTGATCCACCTCCTACCAAGAAAGAAGAATCAAGACTACCTTCCAAAAAAGAAAATAAGCCAGAAAAATCAAACAACCTCTCACCTATCAGAAGGTTACCCAAGGCCGAGGGGAAGAAGAAGAACGCGCCGCTTACGTGCGGGTCAAAGAAGAAGAATCTCCCGCAAAGAGGTCTCTTTGCACCGCACGAGTAATTCGAGGAAGGGCCACCGGCCGATAAGGAACATACTTGAAAGAGAAGGCTCCATCAAAGAAATACCCGAAAAACAACTTGGCCTTCAATTACCTCATGACCAGGAGCAGCCGAAGGAGCAGGAAGAAGAGCAATCTCCCCATCAACATAGAGAGGCATCAGCATCAAAATCCCTGCCAAAAGGCTTCAAAAAGAACAAAAGACAAGTCAATATTAATCAAAAAGTACTTGGAAAACAAAAATTCAAAAGAAAATATAACTTACAAAGCAGAGGAGGATTGCCGGCCGAGTACTCAAAGTCGATCATGGGAACCACGACGCGCTCCCTTCAAAATCTTCCTGAGGCGCACAAGCACCTCACCATTGGACAACTTCGGTCGTGGCCACCATTCGGGAGGGATCTTCAAACCGCAGTACTCAAAACCAAAATGCTCTCGTGCCTTCAAAGGCTGTACTCAGCGATAAAGATAGCTTGCCACAATGGCGAAACTAGACAAACCATTCTGCTTCAAGTAACTAATCCTATTGAAGAGGGGTTGGAGAAGAGTCAACTTCGGCGGCGATAAGTCTGCTCCTTCTCCCACCGATCATTAGGAATTGGCGAGACCCCCGAGGGTTTGGAGTGCTTTGGAGCACCGGCACCACCATCAAGATTACCGGCAAGAAAAACCACTCGGACCGCCAATCCTTCACGGATTCAACAAGATCGTACTCAAAGAAGTGGCTCGACTTACGCCCCCGGCCGAATTGAATTCCACATCCACCAAGGGTGTGGAGGGAATCGTTAGGGGGGCTGCGCCTTGAGGCGGAAAAGAAAGCGAGAAACAGATTTAGGGAAGGAGGAATGCCAAGGAAAGTTTCACAAAAATGAACAAAAAGCAAAAGATGAAGAACTCCATTCGGGGTAAGATCATGGAGAGAGATGCAAAAATAGCAAAAGAAAACGGTGAAGGAAGGAACAAGCCGGAAGACGAGCCCGGCCTAACAACAAAAAAGAAATAAAAAAACAATTTTCCCTGGGCGAGGAACAGAACACGATGCTCACCACGAGCAACCCAACCGAGAACTCCTTGGGCCGGATCATCCCCCACTCCCGCAGCTCGACCGGATGCTTCTCCCCGAAAGCGATCGGGAGGGGAAGTTCTTCGCGATGGCCTTCATAGCAAAGAAACTCGGGATTCAAGCGCTCGTCGACCTCCTCCTCAAGAACCGGCTTATCAACTACCGACTTCTTGAGGCCACCTTCTTCCTTCCCATGCAACGAATCAAGCACCCAAAACTAAGAGGAGGATGCGTGGCGGCAATGCAAGAGCAGAGATTTGGAGATTTTTTCTACGGCGCTTAGGGTTTCGTGAAACAAAGGCAAGGTGAAGAAGAGGAACAAGAATCGCAGCTAATTTATAGACCGGTCTTAAAAGGCCCACTTAAGGGACAACGGTAAAAGGCCAACGGATACAAGGCGCGATAATGAAAAAGGCCCAAGAAACCCCTTAAATCACGGGATAACGGTCCTTATCTCGTTACCCACCAACGGTAAAAAGTATTGTGCCGTTACAAGGAAAGGTAGCTTTGCCAATATTACCATAACAAGTCGACACAAAAGAAGACGGCCACCAACAACCCCAAATAAGGAAGCCGGTCAAGCTGGCGAGCCAAAACAAGTCTACTCAAAGATAGACAGTCTTCACATCAATTAAGAACAAGTCGGCACGAGAGAAGCCATCCAAGAACAAGACCACGTAAATGAAGACAAGTTAACATCTCGCCTAAAACAAGTCTACTCAAAAAGACGACCATCTTACTATCTACCAAAACAAGTCGGCACGAAGGCGGACAACCAAACAATTTAGGACAAAACAACTTCGGATTACTTCATGAACATATATTTCTTCAAGACAATTTACATGATACAAGGATACAAGTCTTACAAGACCCATCGAATTCGGAAAAGAACACCGAAACAACGGTTACAAGGAACCTTGTAGAATTTGGCCACGTAAGAAAATTACGCGAAAAATCTACAAGGAACCCAAAGTGGAATTCCGCCATAGAAAACAACTTCGCCAGAATCCAAAACCATCCTCGTTGCGGACCCGCACTACCTCCGAGGCGTAATGAGCCGAAAGCAGATCCAAAGCAACCCGGATACACCAACGCAGGTGCATCCAAGATCGCCAAAAGGGAGCACCGACCGATCAAGCATCACATCGGGCCTCTCTAAGAACAAGTCGGATCGAACCCCATGTGAACAAGAGAGCTCCAGCTTCTGCGTCGGGGCGGCGGTGATCTCGCACCGCCGCACAGCTAGAAGATCAGGCGGCTCGGCAACCTTCCCACACGAGCATATGTCCGACGAGTGGAAAAGAAGAACTAAGAGTGCAAAATGACCCAAAGATAAGGCACATCTCAAGACTTCTTCTACCTACCGAACGAGCCTCCAATCACAATGCTACTCGGGATTAGTCCGCCTCTAATCCCTATCTCAAGAATTCTTCTACCCACTAAATGGACCATACTTTGGAAGAACAAGAAAGAAGCCCGGGGCTGTTCAACCTCGCAAACTATCATTGTCACAAGAACGAGGAAGAAGCATACTACAAGACTCGAAAACAACCGAAAGGGAAGTGCAATTTATAGACCAAGATCGGCGTACATAGACCAAATTCACCAATTCAGAGAAGCATTGACAAGGACAATAAAAGAAGGCAAGAAAGAGAGCAAATGAAGAGTATATTCCGGGCATATCCCAAAGACAAGAAAAAAGCCTTTATACCACCACCGCCAACGCCCAACCATAAAAAGCGCACATAAAGGACAAGTAAAAGCAAAGTCACGAGCCGTTGTCCGTTTTCTACACGAAGAACTTCGAAAAAAAGCTCGAGGGCTGCAGCTAAAGAAGAACTCGAAAAAAGCTCGGGGCTGCAGCTAAAGAAGAACCTGACTACTTTTGAGGAAAAGAATTCAAGCTTAGGGGCTACAATTTCAAAGCCATCATGCTACTCCGGACCCTCCAGCTCTTTGTTCCAAAAAGCAAGAGGCTCGGGGGCTACACTCAATGAGTGCGCCTACGGGCGCACGTCAACCAGAAGCCATCGCCCGACTTCTTTTCTGACAAAAAACAACTCAGACGAAGGCTCGGGGGCTACAGGGCATACACCCTCAACTTCTTCTTTTTTCTCAAGATCCTCCAGCTACTTATAAATTAGCAAGAGGCTCGGGGGCTACATTCAATGAGTGCACCTACGGCGCACGAAAGGGAACAATTCTTCAGCTAGACCACTTCGAAGCATCACTCCAGAAGCAAGGCACTCCCCGAGTTCTACTTTGAAATGCTCGGGGGCTTGTCGATACGGGACATAGACGGCAACTCACCAGCACGGCTCCCGTCAGGACAAGAGCAAGAAAGACAGATCCAAATAGAACACGGATCATCCTAGTTAGACGAATAGAAAGTAACCTCTGTAATCAGAACAGAACACTTCCTATAGATCCGACTAGGATTAGAAACCATAGCTCGGCTCTTTTCCTCTTATAAAAAGGAGCCGAGCACCCTCTTTGTAAATGACGAACAACACACAATCATACACCAATCCAACGCAAAAAGGCCAAGGCCGACCGGAGTAGAGCTTTTACTCGACGACGAGGGCTCGAACCAGGATAAACCGTGTGTCTCTTTGCGTGAAACCACCGAAGTTCTAGTCGCTCGCCGAGGTCCGAATCAACCGCTACGGAACCCCGTGGTAGACTATCGGTGGTCAAACACCGACAATGCAACCGGTGCTTGTTTGGTTGCTAGACTTATTTTAGCTAGGACACATGCAGCAGGTGTTTAGTTGCCTAGACTTGCATCGCATTCAAATAGCTAGGCTGCAGGTACCTTGTTTGGTTGCCTGCATACAACTAAGTGGAGTTAGCACTTTGTTTGAACGGTGAACTTACCACCAGCTACTACAAGAGGGTTACAGCAGTTTATGGATAATATTACATCAATTTGAAAAGTAAGATTAGAATCACTAAAGCATGCACTAATATTATCCGTCTCCCGTCTTCTTTTTATCTTCATCTAGACCTTGGAGTGCAGCCATTTTTTTTCAGCTATACCATGTAGTGCAGCCACTGCTTCTTCTCTGGTTTTGTATTTTTTTTGTAGCAAGCTCCCTTGAAGCCGGTAACTTGCTCAGCATTGAGAAAAAACCACCTCATTGACATGAGACATGTGCTCAGTACTAAATAGACATGTGCTCAGTATTGAATAAAAATATCGTTGGCATGAGACATGTGCTTAGTATTGAACTACAACATCATTGGCATGAGACATGTGCTTAGTATTGAACTACAACATCATTGGCATCTTATGAGTTTAATTCTGCAGATTTTGTTTATTAAAGAAGGCAGTCAATGTTGATTCTTATATTTTAGCTAGAAATAGTGTCTATAATGTACTTAATAAATATATTTGGTTTGTATCTCCGTCTAGTGGTGTTTGTACCTCTATTGAAGATTAATAAAGATTCTTGATGCTGTAAAAAAAGTGGGGGTGTGGGCATTGGAGCGTGGAGCATCAGTGTCAGGCTCACAAAATGAGTGTGCACATTGTCACACGTCAAATGAAGATGGTGACAAATTACGACGCTGATGGATCAAAGACAGAGCCCAAGGAGGATAGCGGGCCCCACGGCCCACCCTAGAGGGGGCGGCGTGGGGGCGCCAAGACGTGGCAAGGGGCGGCGGCTACCTAGCCACCGCCGCCCGGCGCCGCCGGCACCCGGGGCTGGGGCCCGCGGCGCCGATCTGCGATCACCACCGCATCGCCGCCGGTTACCTTTTATTATTATAATTAATTAGGTAATTAATGTTAGTATCGGTGTTTAACCACCGATAGCCTACCACGGGGTACCCGCGGTAGTTGATTCGGACCTCGGCGAATACCAGAGCTCGGCGGTCACGCAAGAGACGCTCGGTTTATCCTGGTTCGAGCCCTCGTTCGACGAGTAAAAGCTCTACTCCAGTCGGCCTTGGCCTTTTGCGTTGGATTGATCGTATAATCGAGTATGAGAGGAGGCCAGGGCTTCGATGTAATCCTAGTCGGACTAGTAGACAGTGTCCGGTTTTACTTTATAGAAGTTACTTTCTAAAAGCCTAACTAGGACGTGCCGACTTCTAGTCGGAGTCAGCTTCCTTGGTATGGTCTTACGTTCTTACTCGCCGGGGCCTGGCCGGTGGGCCCGCGCCTCCGAGTTCTATGCCGATAGGGGATCTGCTTTGGTCCCCCATCGACAGTTAGGAAACTAAAAAGTTCGTGTTCGATAAGGACTTTTCCGTTAGAGTCCGCTTGGGACTATAAATATTAGACCATTGTATTCAGGATCAGTTAAGAAGTAATTGGGGTAATTCCCGTTTATTCCAATCTCCCCGCTCACGCTCTCTCTCCCCCCCTCCCTAGCCGCGCCACCCCCTTCCCAAGCCGCCCACGCCGCCGGTGCGCCACCCCCCTAGGGCGTCACCCCCACCCTCCTCCTCCTCCTCTCCCAATCCACTAGTCTAGATCCACCCTCCCGCTGTGTGTGTTACAACTGGAATCAGCAGACCAGGAGTAATCCATGGCTTCCACCACCACCATGGCTGCGTTGAAGAAGATCCTCGACGCCTTCAGCAGCAACTTCGACGAGCACGTGGATGAGGTACACCGCCGCTTCGACAACCTCAGCGACCGCCTCCAGATCGTGGAGGAACGCCGTACTACGAGGAACGGATCTACACCAACATCGCCGGCCCCTCCAGCACCCATAAATGGCACTGGCATAGATGGACCCTCGCACGTTATGCGTATCCAGGAGCTCCCATTGGTGGTTCCGGCACCACCATCAACACTGCGCAAGGAGGTGCAGGTTGTAGAGACAAAAGCAGCATCGACGATCATGGATCGCGTCGTTCCTGAGACTCCGCTCTGGCGCCCGCCATACAACGTCAGCATGGTCGCACCTACGTACAACGGAGCTTCAGATCCATTGCCATGGATGTCTAGAATGCAACTTCTGTTCCGTCTATACAATTTACCTGAGGAAGAAAAGGGAACCTATGCAGCTTTTCATCTGCCAGATATTGCATCTGCTTGGTTCATAAAAATCTCAGCAGTCAAGCCTATTGATGATTGGAAGTTGTTCACGTGGATCCTTCGACGTGAATTCGGCCATCTCTGGACACCGGAATTTGCAGAATGGCCGCGACAGATTGGCTCAGCGGATGACTACATTCAGAAATTCAGTGCACGTGAGAATCAATCCACTAATATCAGTAAGTTTGAAAGGTTACATATATTTAGGTTACATATATTTCTTTCTGTATTATCTCCTGTGATGCGCCACCTTCTGGATTCTTCTTCTCCACCATCACTAGAGGTAGCCCAACAGCTGGCCCTTAAGCTTAAGCAGCAGCAGGTACTCTAGCCATGGTCTATCCAGCATGAGACACAAGCTTCCTCGACTTCAGTACTTTCAGAAGCCAATCTCTCAGACTCAGACGTCACGGTGTCCGACACTACAGCATATGAGGCAGACATCAGCAATGGTGAAGAAAAGGAGAATTGGGATACACGTGAGGTGATACTAGCCTTGCCAGCTCCTCAGACTAGCGATACAGACTTCAACATATTAGTTACTCTATGTCAGGCAGCACTAGATGACAGAGAGCTCCAGATGATCAGCGCCACCATCAGAGTTCATGCAGCAGCACCAGCCTGGTCGGTACATGACAGAATTGTCTATTATGATGATCGCTTTTATATTTCAGCAACATCTAAATTACTTCAGAAGATATTTGTGGCATTCAGGTTATTTTTCTCAGAGCAATTAGCAGTTGGATTTCATCTTCCTACCTCATCACCATCTGTTCAGACATTCCCCTCTAGTATCCTATTTTCATAGCATTGGCCAACTCAGGAGATCCAGGTAGCCACAACTATTTTCTATAATGACAATGGCCAGCTAATTATCCAGGTAGACGATGTCATCATGAGTATGACAGAGGATGGAGCATATGAGGTGTTTCCCAGGGATTACACATCAGGAGACCTTTTTTTGGTGAGATGCATCACTTTTAAATAGCACCTACTATAGTGGTTCACTCGACGGTGTGTAGGTATATTAGGGGGCAACTGGATGTGGGGCATACATATGAGATTATAAGCCCACCACAGATTATGCAGAATCTATATTTGTCTGGAGTTCTATCAGATCCGAGCTTTGATGATGGCAGATGCAACACAATTGGGAGCTTTGATGGGTTCCAAAGATATGTTAGTGGCTGCCGCGTGGGAACCTCAAATATTGTTTCTTCTTCGCAGCAATCTATGATGCAGGTTCTGGACGAGCTTTGGGACACTTCCTTCTTCAACTGTGGAGCGGAATTTGGAGCAGCAACCAACCCCCTTTTGGAACGGCTGAATGGACTGAGATTCAGCGCGAGGACGCGCTGATCGGAGAAGGGGGGAGTTCGTCACACGTCAAATGAAGACGGTGACAAATTACGATCTTGATGGGTCAAAGACGAGCCCAAGGAGGATAAGCGGGCCCACGGCCCGCCCTAGAGGGGGCGGCGGGGGGCGCCCGCCGACGTGGCAAGGGGCGGCGGCTGCCTTAGCCGCCGCCGGCCGCGCTGCGCCCGAGGCTGTGGGGCCCGCGGCCGTCCCCATTGTCACCACCGTCATCGCCACCGCTACCTTTTGTTATTATAATTAATTAGGTAATTAATGTTAGGAAACTGGAAAGTTCGTGTTCGATAAGGACTTTTCCGTTAGAGTCCGCTTGGGACTATAAATATTAGACTATTGTATCCAGGATCGCTTAAGAAGTAATTGGGGTAATTCCCATTTATTCCAATCTCCCACCACGCTCTCTCTCTCCCCCCCCCCCCCTAGCCGCGCCGCCCCCTCCTGCACCGCCCTTGCCGCCGCCCGCCGCGCCCCCCCTCTAGGGCGTCGCCCCCCCCCTCCTCCTCCTCCTCATCTCCCAATCCACTACTCCAGATCCACCCTTCCGCTGCGTGTGTTTCACACATATTTGCGCTTTGTGGACTTAGAGCATCTCCAACAGTTTAGTAAATTTTGTTTTCTAAATTTTGTTGTTTGTCAACTCCTAGAATAATATGGGGAGAAAAAAAGATCTTATCTTCAACAGTTTGATAAATTTTATTTTAAAAAATCTAAAAACCTAACTAACCAAACGAAGAGACCCGCTAAGCGAACAAAGAGCCCCTGCTAAGCACGAGAAAAACTGTGATGTGCGGCCTGTGCCCCACAAGACATATATGCGGCCTAATCGACTAAATTTTGCCGACTTGTCAAAGATACCAAACCCAGATGTCAAACTATTGAAGAAGTATTTTTCTTATTTTGCCAAAAATTTTAGAATGCGAAACCCATATACCAATGGACCAGGGCTGCCATACATAGAGCGATGGTCTACTCCGTAGATGGACTTGAGCAGCGTTGGCTACTAGTACATTTGACAGATGAACGGGATACAAATCAAAATGACACCAGCCAAAATTGTCAGCACATACGTGCGCTTTTTTCCTTATATATATATGTGTTGCTGTCCATCAAGAAGAACACGCATTTATTTCCTCACACACGCGCGCAACTAGAGCAGCAGCAATGGCTGCTCTACTCCTTCCATGGCTAGCGTGGCTTACCGTCTCCTTGCTCGCCATCTGCCTGCTGGACCTCATCGCACACGGTCGTCATCGGCACCGCCGAAACCTCCCGCCGGGGCCGCGCCCGCTGCCACTAATCGGCAGCATCCACCTTCTCGGCGACCAGCCGCACCGCTCCCTAGCTCGCCTCGCGAAACTCCACGGCCCGCTCATGTCGCTCCGCCTGGGGACGGTGACCGCCGTGGTGGTCTCCTCCCCGGAGGCCGCCCGCGAGGTCCTGCAGCGGCACGACGCCGTCTTCGCCAGCAGGTCGGTGACCGACGCCGTCAAGGGGGCTAACCATGCCATGAACTCCGTCGCGTGGCTCCCCGCCACCGCGCCGCGCTGGCGTTCTCTCCGCAAGCTCATGGGCGCCGAGCTCTTCGCCCCGCACAGGCTGGACGCGCCCCAGCTCCAGCGGCTCCGGCGCGACAAGGTGCGGGAGCTCGTCGACCACGTGCGGGTGATGGCGGGCGAGGCGCGAGCGGTGGACGTCGGCAAGGCGGCGTTCGTCACCAGCCTCAACCTCCTCTCGCGGACCATCTTCTCGCGCGACCTGACGAGCCTCGCCGACGATGGCGGCGAAGGAGGTGGGTCGTCGTCGGCCGGGGAGTTCCAGCGCGTGGTGACGGACATCATGGAGGCTGCGGGTAGCCCCAACGTGTCGGACTTCTTCCCGGCTCTCGCCGTCGCCGACCTGCAGGGGTGGCGCCGGCGGTTGGCGCGGCTGTTCTCGCGGCTGCACCGGGTGTTCGACGCGGAGATCGACCGGAGGGTGATGGACCGTGAGGCCGGCGGCGATCCCCGCAAGAATGACTTCCTGGACCTGTTGCTGGACGCCGCGGCCGCCGCCCGGGAGGATGATGACACGGCGTGTCTTGACCGCGACACGCTACGGTCAATGTTCACGGTAAGCCGATCGAAATGCTCTACTTCCCCGCTTTCGCTGCACGGGGAGAAAGTGCGCTCATCTGATCCGCCTAACTTTTGACATTTGACGATATTGTCGATAATTTTATCGACAATGTCTCAATCAGTTGGTCCCTTCGTGGGCACATGTAAGCTCTAGCATGCTAGTAAGTGGAAAGACAGGACGAGCCTACAATACGAGACACCTAGTAGACTGTAGACGTACATCATTGGACCAAAAACGTCATTATCACCATTGAACGTTTGTTGGATACCTCCATAAGTCCATATCCTTGTTGCAGAACAATAGTACACGAGATACTAGCACGGCAGGCGCGCTCCCCTGCGCGTTTTTTTCTTTTTTTTTTGTGACCAGTATTTATAAAAGGAAAGGTGAACAATGCTATCAGTGGAGAAAATAGTGCTTACCATCATCTAACAGTTTTAAACCAAGAAAAGGTGTTGCTGGCGTGCTCCACTGAGCCGTTTTTTTTTCCTACATGAGTTGTAAAAAGTAGTGCGAAGGGGATGTTTGGAATTGCTCCGCTCCATGTTTTTCAGTTTCGTTCTACGCTTTTTAGCCAAACATGTTCAACTCTATGCACGAAGCTCTAGAAAAAAGGTGAAGTCGTGAGAGCACCTAAGGTGCTTCACAAACTTAATTTTTTTTATAGAGCTGTTCCACGATGGAGTTTGTAAAGTAGAGTTAGTGGAGTAGTCCCAAACATATCCTAAGTGTATAACAATGTTGAATAGTGCCTGAGTGGCCGATAGAGCTTCAAATTATTCCAGTATGAGAAAGTATCTTACTTATATTGAGATTGAAGAAGTATGATAGATCTTTCACTGTTGAGATGCATATCGTCTACTGCCTAACAAAATAGCACCCTTAACACGTAAAAGCATAACTACTAAGATAAATTAATGTAATATATTTTGCATTTAATTTTGCTGCGGTACTCGAGATGACTGTGGACCATCCATTTATTCCGATCCAATAGTCACGATCATTTGTTACCGCCGAGGAGGTAATAGTATTTATTGAATTTTTATTTTATAAAAATAGTTTCAACGACGTTAGTGGGCAGTTCGTGGAGGCTGCGGCGGCGAGGCGGAAGCACGTCAGGCGCGTTCAGCAGCGTCATGCCCATCCGGCGTCGCCGTGGTCCGGTGGTGCCGCGTCTAGCGGTGTCTCGCCCTTCGTCAGGCGTCCAGCGGTACCCCGAGGGACAGACGGTTTGTCCCGTGAACGTGTCCATCTTCCCTGATTTGAAGGAGATTCGGTTCCGAGGTTTCAGGGAGAAATCAGATTGACATGGGGAAGAAGAGCTGTGAGCGCACTGCCAGCCGGCTGCGCTTTCTTGAGGAGGGGTCGGGCGCGAGATTGGGGGAAGCTGCATGCGGGATTTCACCTCCCGGTGGCTGCGGTGTGCGAGGAGTCCGGGATCCCGCGAGAATTTCCCCTCCCGCGGCTGCGCGCATTTGGGAGTTCGGGGAACCGGCATGCGGGATTTTCCCTCCCGTGATTAGAGGATGCGAGTGTTTTTATTTTTTGTTTTTCTTAAATTTATTAATTTATTTAGTAATTAATTAAATTGTAAAAAATCAACGATCTACATCAATTATAAGATATTACCTCCTTATAGGTAAACGGAGTACCTGAGGGCGACATCTAATCCGTAGGTTATTTCTTAATGAAAAATGTGCTACTCCCTCCCTTATCTTTTCTTAGGCGCGTGAGCAGAAAGATCTAGGACACCAAGGAGCGTTCTTAATGAAAAATGTGCTACTCCCTCCCTATCTTTTCTTAGGCGCGTGAGCAGAAAGATCTAGGACACCAAGGAGCAGAGAGGAAGCGTTCTGAGAATTAATTTGACATCAGATGCCAGGCTAATGTGGTTTTGCCTTTGTCACTTTGATCATATTGATTGTAGGAGTACAGTTTTCTTGCTATGCATGCGGAACGAATATTCATGAACCTATAGCAGCGTTCGTTCTTTTGGCAATCCCATCAAGCATAACGCTGACTCTTCGTGATCATGCGCTAAGTACATTACCTACGAACTTTGGTGACCTAGACCGCCCTATATCTGAAGTAATAGTGAAAAATGAATTGACGCCTTACTCCCTCCATATCGCAATTAGAAGTCATTTAGGACAGGATTACGCTTACCAAGGAGTGATTAATTAGAGGGTATTTTTTCATGTCCGCCCTTCTTAAACAGAGATGCAGTTGCTATCTTTACAACTGATGCATAGCTTGAGTGGTTAGTACTTCATGGCCCGAGGTGGAGTTTGCTGGTTCAAGTCCTCGCACCCTCGACTTTTTTGGTTGGCTGTAATACATTTTGCATGGCAATGTGCTGGTCGCTGAATATGCGGTGCGGAGTCAAGCTAAGATGGATACGCGTGTGGCGTGCGCTGTTAATGCGGCGCGGGAGACGAAGCTGAGGGGCAGCGGGCGTCCAATTTTTGCTACCGGCGCCAGAACGACTTCCTTTTGTTGATTTCACTCCGAACCCAGAACGACCTCATACGGAGGGGAGTACGAAAGATAATGGAGGGAGTACCTTGCACTATGGCTGATGCCATAAATGTTTCTAGTTTTGTGAACCTGCAAAGATAGGTCATGTTAATTAGAAATGCTTCTTGTTTCATGTTTCAGTAATGTCATTGTCTCATTGATACCTCTAATTTCTTCATGTTTATATTTCAGGATCTATTTGTTGCTGGGAGCGACACAAGTTCCAGCACAGTGGAATGGGCCATGGCTGAGCTGCTTCAAAACCCATCCTGTATGGCTAAAGCATGCGACGAGCTTTCAACAGCTCTTCACTCCAGTGAAAACGTCCAAGAATCTGAAATCATCCAGCTACCCTATCTTCAGGCCGTGATAAAGGAAACATTTCGACTACATCCATCGATTCCTCTCCTCCTACCACGGCGTGCTGAGGCTCAAACAAAAATAATGGGCCACACAATCCCTGAAGGATCCCGTGTGTTCGTGAACGTGTGGGCGATGGGTCGAGATGAGAAGATTTGGCCTGAACCTGAGAAATTTCTGCCTGAGAGGTTTTTGGGAATGTCATCAACTGATCTCAAAGGTGGAGGAGGTTTTGAGCTCATACCATTTGGTGGAGGACGCCGGATCTGCCCTGGGATGCCGCTAGCGATGAGGATGGTGCACCTGGTTCTTGCGTCGCTTTTAAGCCAGTTTAGATGGAGACTCCCAGATGATGTCGAAAGGAATGGAGTTGATCTGACGAAGGCCGTGCCTCTTTGTGCCATTGCTACACCAGTTTGATTGGGTCAGCCAACAAACCAACTGGCAAACTCGGTAGTATCTTTATAAATAAAACTGCAGTCATTTGTCATGCTTAAACTAAATGGTTTATTTTCTATCTAAATCTTTTGTCTTTGTTGATACAAAGATGAGCTGACCCGAGCATTGATTGAGCATCCATGAACTTCTACATCACTGCGAACTCACAAAAATCAGACCTTCCGGTGTGGAAAGGAGGGGATCCACCATGGCAAGTGCACCTATGGTTGATCTACGGTTGATAGACCGCCTAGTCGGCCTAGAACATCTTAATCAACAACAATTAGGGTCCTCCAGAACGTAGGAATTTCACAGGAATTACTTAGAAATTTCACGAAAATCAATATGTTTTCATAGAAAACACATGAAACTAAAATATTCCTGCATTCCAAAGGGCCCTAGGCTTTAGAGAAAAATAAAGCCCACCTAAAATATCCTACACAACAATAATTAAGGCTCCTTAGGATTCACACTGGATGCATGGTTCAGTATTGCATAGACTGCAGCATACTTTCTCCCAAATACAAAACTAATTCAGATCAATATCAAGAACCGTGAAAGGTAGAGACCTTTGTCTTAACTCATGCTAAGGTATACAAGATCTTTCAAGATCTGGACTTCCCACGAATTGAAGTTTCATTCTCAAATTGGGGTTTTCGCTATAAAAAAAACAAAAGAGAGATTTGAGAGTGCTTTTCAGGATTTAGTGGTAAAGGAGGTCTAGATGTACTCCCTTTTTGAGGTCATAGTACCAAGAATAACAAGCACAACAATCATCCAAGAAATCTCAGCTCAAATAAAATGTAGCCAATAGGCCTGAACAAATTAAAGCAAGGAGCACATGCAAGTAAACTAATTCTGGGTGCATGGTGAAATGTATAACTCGGGTCCAAACCAACCTTTAAAATAAGGATATGTCCAACCCATCCCACATCGTCTCAAAACCAAACAAAAACTAAAATGCCTATAAAAAACCAAACAAACACAAAAATGACACAAGCTGAGAAATAATCCATACGATTGTACTGAAAGTCAAGTCACAGTCATCTCATGGCCAACACACACAGGGCTTATGTGTGCCAAAAAAAAAAAAAAAAAAAAAAAAACGGACACAATAAAACAGGAACAGCAAAGCCCTCGTAAACAGTCTAGCCACCCAATAATAGGAGAAAAGCTCATGGCCCAAAAACAGCAAAACTCCCTGGAAATGCATTTGCAGTTTTGGGTGGCTCAATTACAGCAGACAAACGGGGGAGGGAGGCTAGGGACGAGCAGGACAAAATAAGGCGACGGGAGAGGAGAGACAAAATCCCTCTTGTCTCTCTCTCCCCCCCGTTCGCCCCTGCTTGCATCCTCCTATCTGTTGTTGGGATTCGCCATTGACGATGTTCGCCTCGCCCTTCTCCGTGACATCTGCGCATAGCAGCGAGCATGAGCCGGTTGCAAGGGACAGCTCCATCATCGTCGCCGTCGACCGGGACAAGAACAGCCAGCAGGCGGCAAAATGGGCGGTGGATCGGCTCCTCACCAGGGGCAGCATGCTCCAGCTCATCCATGTCAGGGGTAGGCACCTTTTCAGCCGTTTCATTTATATATATGCCAATGTGGGTTTTCTGCATCGTCAACCTGTATAAACATGAGAATAAAGAAAGTCGATTACTCGCCTTGCTACACCAACCAACCTCAACAGCCTTTGAGCTAGGTCGATTTCTGACCATTAGGAGATCTTCAGATTCAGGATATAGATATACAATGCTAAACCATTTCTCCAATATTCAATTTTCCTTACAACAAGCTGATTTTAGATTAAGTGTTAACAGTGTTAACCTAAAAGTTTTGTTTCTATCGTAACAATATGATATGATGCCATTTTAGATTATCAACCAAAAAAACGACACAAGAAAATGCCTATTCCTTTGTAATAATGTGCATGGTCTGCTTTATGTTAAAATCTTGGTCTGAATCATTAAGGCTTACGTTATTTCACATGACCATGCTACAGTTGAAGCAAACAAAGATGAGGCTGACGCAGAGATAACACAGCTATTTATATCATATAGAGGGTATTGTGCTCGTAAAGGGGTAAGTGCCATTAAATATTTACCTTTTTTTCTCAAATCTTGGAAAATGTTAGGCCAAGTTAGCATATATAAATGATGTCACTGCAGAATATTTATCATGTACACAGTTTAACTGCTAAAATGGGAAGTTTAGAATCAAATTTTCAGTAGTATTATAATAAGAGCAGTCATACTATTCTGAAAATATCCAGAATGGCGGCAAGCAGTGTTCACGTTGACGAGCACAATCTTTACATCGCAGATGCATCTGAAGGAGTTGATCTTGGATGGCAGTGACATCTCCAAAGCAATAATTGACTATGCCACTAGCAATGCCATCACTGACATTGTCGTCGGCGCATCAACTAAGAACACATTCATCAAGTACACTACCTGCTCATTCATCTTCCATGGTTTCACGCGTTTACATTCCCATGATGCCTATACTGAAAACAGGCATGATCACTATACTTTGCAGAAGGTTTAGAAATCCTGATGTCCCAACATGCTTGATGAAGATGGCGCCTGATTATTGCACAGTACATGTCATCCACAAGGCAAAGGCCATCCAGGTGAAGGCAGCCAAAGCTCCTGCACCATTTAGTACTCTCCCTCCAAAGCAACACTCCCAACCAAACATAGAGTCTGACGCCTCAAGGTAAATCTGAGGCTTAAATAGCACTTCATTAGTTACATTGTGTAGCTGTGAAAATAATATGGTTCCCAAAAATCTGAACCCTTCCGTTCTTATAATTGTAAAATGAATGGACTTTCTTAGTCAGGTCATTCTTTGCCTTCATAACTTGTTAACGCCCATGTTTTAAAAAAGAACATGTTAATATCAGCTAAAAGGAGTATTCGGTTTTCTAAACAGGGCCTCAAGAGGAGACTGGAAGAAGACTTCACATATATCATCTCCAGTGGCAAGTAGAAATTCAGTGGACCGGTTATCTGCCTATGCAAAGGCCCCATCGAGAGATAGGCCTCTTACTAAGACAGCACCCCAGAAGGATTTTGACGACTACATTGATTTCATAGCACCACCGAGGCCCTCAGTGACTCGTAGCTCCTTTTCAGATGACATTGATTTCGGAATGAGCCTGGAGTTGCCATCCATAGACTTTGGTGAATCCATGGAACTCTCCTCAGCGATGTCCATGGAAAGCGTGAGTTGTGCCGGGGTAAGTGCCTCCTCAATAAGTATAACATTAACATCGAGTTCTTTGTGGCAAATGACACAATCTCTTGTTTTGTTTCACTTGAAACTGGAAGGATGTGGAAGCTGAAATGAGACGCCTGAGACTAGAACTGAAACAGACAATGGAGATGTATAACTCTGCATGTAAGGAAGCTGTTGATGCTAAACATAAGGTGTGTTTGCTTCTGTATTGCTAAATACCAGGTTCTTTCTTCCTAAGCTAACCTAAAGATATTGAAACAATGAACAATGATCTGACTGCAGGCAGCACAGATGCACCAGATGAAGGTGGAAGAGTCCAAAATGTACCAAGAACTACGGAATTCAGAAGAGGAAGCTCTTGCACTAGTTGAAATGGAGAAAGCAAAGTGCAGAGCTGCACTCGAGGCAGCAGAAGCTGCACAGAAAATTGCAGAGCTTGAGGCGCAGAAGAGATTGAGAGCAGAATGGAAGGCAAAGCGGGAGGCTGAGGACAGGAAGAAAGCAACTGATGCACTTAACAAAAATGATATCCGGTACAGGAGATACTCCATTGATGACATAGAAGCTGCTACACATAAGTTTGATAAGGCGCTAAAGATAGGAGAAGGTGGATATGGACCGGTATATAAAGCAGTACTGGATCATACTAATGTTGCTATTAAAATCTTAAGACCAGATGCATCACAGGGACGGAAACAATTTCAGCAAGAGGTAAATCTTATACAGCAATCACAGATTGTGCTAGCCTTGAAATTTATGAAACTTTAGCTAGTAAATTCTTTGTTGATATGGTCAGTCTATATTGCACAGCTTTTCTCATCTAAATATCACTAGAAGCGCATCAAAGACCAAATATTTTCTGTTTCTTATATTTCCAACGATTTGCTCACTCTCACAAAGTGGAGATTTCTTTTCTTCTCATAACAAACAAATCTTCGTAATAGAGTTTTATCATTCCAATAGTTAAAACCTTGTCAATTATGTATAAGAAATCATGACCATGCTCAACCTATTTATACCAATTACAACAGTAGTATCGTGCCTAAAGTAGATATTACCTGCTAAATCGTGTGGTTGTGACAATTTGCAGATTGAAGTACTAAGCTGCATGCGGCATCCAAACATGGTTCTGTTGCTCGGAGCTTGCCCAGAGTATGGGTGCCTGGTATATGAATACATGGACTATGGAAGCCTAGAGGACCGGCTCTGCAGACGAGGAAAAACACTGCCAATCCCATGGAGCATCCGCTTCAGGATCGCTGCTGACATTGCAACTGGACTTCTCTTCCTCCACCAAGCAAAGCCAGAACCACTTGTCCACCGGGACCTAAAGCCTGCCAACATCCTCCTCGACCACAACTTCGTCAGCAAGATCAGCGACGTTGGCCTTGCAAGGCTGGTGCCACAATCCGCAGCCGATGTCACGCAGTACAGGATGACATCGACGGCTGGCACCTTCTGCTACATTGACCCGGAGTACCAGCAGACCGGCATGCTCACCACCAAGTCTGACATATACTCGCTTGGCATCATGCTGCTCCAGATCATCACGGCAAAGTCGCCCATGGGGCTCACGCATCATGTAGAAAATGCCATAGAGAGAGGAGCCTTCCAGGAGATACTTGACCCAACGGTGACAGACTGGCCAGTGGAAGAGGCTCTGGAATTCGCCAAGCTGGCATTGCGGTGCGCGGAGCTACGGAAGAAAGACAGGCCAGATCTTGGAAAAGAAATCATGCCGGAGCTTACCAGGCTGCGTAATCTTGGGCATGATTATGAGACTTCCCAGGTTAGCAGCACAAGTACAAACTGTTCAAGCTCCGCACCATACAGTTTCAATAATGATGACATCTAAATGCCATGAGAACGAATCTTCCGCTGGATTAAGCAAATCAAGCATACTTGTAACGGTATATAGAGTATAGACAGACTTAAGGTTGCCTTCCAGGTCTGGAAAACCACTGCTGTCCTTGCTTGTTCAGAATTCAGTCCTAACTCAGATGAGATGATCATGGACTGCAGCGCAGCGCCTGATGATGGGGCCTAACATAGTTTCAGTCAACCAAACGAGATTGTTAGCGTGTAGATAAGGAGAGCATACCAAGGAAACTTATGGTGTGCATGTGTGTAAAATATGTTAATTTCATTTTACTGTAACAGCAGCCTTAAGTTTTCAACTATCGTTTGCCTCCATTTTCTTTCTTCACCACCATGGTTCCTGAATTTTTTTTAACTTGTCTCAACCAACCTCAGTGGCATCGTAACAATTATGGCTCATTTAGATTCACCCATTCCACTTCGGACCCTCCAATTCCGAAGTGGAAGAGTGGATCCAAATGAGCTCTTAGTGATTTTTCATTCCAAGAACCACAAGACAAAATAGCAAAAGCTGGGCACTCACCTTCTCTTTCTTCCTTTCTTCTCGATAGAACATTGCCTCCTGGTATCCATGCCGCTTCCTTCTGCCGTGCTTACCATGTAAGCGCCGTCCAATTATATTGTGAAGTTTTTGAAACATCCCAAACTTCTGGTTATTTTGACGAGCACATAGTGAAATTATAAGAAAAATAATAATGGAGTAAAACCCTAAAACAATGACGAAGTGCACATTTGGAAGCCAATTGGAACAAATTTATCATTCTCCGGTGCGACATGGGACTCATCAGGATATAGCCGAAGAATTCGACGTATATCTATCATTGTAACTTCCGCACAGAACAGTTGTAGGAATCTACGGACAAGGCAGCTCAGGACGACAAAGAATTAAAGTACCCTTTATTAATCCACTTGTTCCAGAGCACAAGTTACATCTCGGCACTAGGACTACACAGAGATGAAAGTGACTGTCTCCGATCAGTGCTTGTGAGCCAGCTCCTTGAGAACACTGCCGAGGTCAGCCTCAGCCTTGATGTTTTTTGACCCATTGGGCATTGATCCTTACTCTCTCAATGCTCTGCTTCACAGTCCTCGCGATGTTCGCCTTGGTTCTGCTCTTGAAGAACTCCTCCGCCTCGTCACCATGTTCATCGGTTGCCAGCTGAAACCATGTTTCATGATGTGTCAGAAAAGTAAAATGTAAATGGGCTTATAAAAGAGACGGGATGCAGATAGGTTATGCAACATACTGGTGAGACAGTTATGTTGACGAAATAGGTGAGCAAAGTTCCAGAGTAGGCTCCCAATATGTAGTCCCAGTTTTCCTGAAATTATAGAGTTAGCATATATGGGAAAAGGGTCACAAAGCTAACCAAGAAAAATAAGGTCGGCAGTGAATACCTTCAGCCATTGCCATGCGACCTCATGTGCCCCCGAATTCACCCCTCTTAGCAAAAATATTGCGTCCTGATTCCTCACCTGCATGTGCAATACAACATGAGATATTCCGGTAAGATGAAACAAAGTTTAACCGTATCATGTGGAACACGCATGGCCACCTTAACTCATGCCATAGTAACCAATAGCACAAATAATCATTAGTAAGCATATAAATGTAACAATTGAAGAATTATGTCATGTTTATTACCTCAGGTGACAATATGAAATCCAATGCTTCGCGAACAACATCATGGTCAGGGGATGATGCCAAAGAACCTACAAAAATGTCATAAATTTCATGAGATTCCAGAAAAACAAGCTCGACTTTAAATGGTAAAAAGAAATGTTCACTTGCCTAACACACGAACTTTCTCCTGGCTTAGATCAGTTTCTCTATATATCTTCAACAGTGATTCGTAGCCAGTTTTGTTTGATTTGCTCACTGTTTGCATCAAAGCAACATATGCAGCCTACATAACAAAACAGGATCAATAACTGGTTTTGTGTCTCTTTGGCTTTTAAAACCGCAGTTTTGTGATACCATAGTTTTCAAAAAACTGCTTATCCAAACAGGCCCTTAGTAGTTAGCTATATATACAACTTAAATTCCGTTAAGATGCTAACCTTTCTAACATCTGGAGGGAGGATTGGTGTCTCTCTGTCTTCCAGAAAGACATTAAATCGACGAACAGCTTCGTTTATGGTAGTCTCATGGCCAAGTTCTGCGAGAGCAGTTAATAGTGTGCCTCTTAACAAAGCATTCAGATGGCCCTCACCACTCTTAGCATCCCAGCCAAGTTTCCTACAAAGAATTTCTGAAATGTTAGGCAAGATCTCAGTATAAAATGTTATTCCCGTTACAGAATAGAGCAATATACTTACAGTGCAAATGGCTCCAGGAAATCAATTAGGAACTTCTTCAGATTAACCAACTCCTCTGGAGCAGCAACAGCCATCATCTCGGCAATTTCCAGACTCGTCTAGAGAGACAAATGGTTTAAATTGCTTAGGAAAAAAACAATGTATGTGAAAAGGACTTTTCAGGTAGAGGGAACATTACCGTGATTACGTGTGCAAGCACAGTATACTCAGTTTCATCCTTATACACAGAAATCAATTGCAACAAGGAGACTAGCTTTTGTTTGCCAGCCATACAGAGAGCATAAGCATCATCTAGCACACCTGTATTTAAACAATAACAATGTAAGACCAGTTTGACGGGGTAAGACTGGTTCACTTGAAATAAGATTTTGGCAGAAATTACCATATCTGTCTGCTGCACTCAATTTGTTGGTTTCAATTGCATACCGAAGTCGGGATGCAAGTTCATCATCATAGCTCACCCTATAGAAGCTGGTCTGATTGACATTAAGTTTGATCCAGAAGCAGTCTTTCTTTTGGCATTCTGTGACCCCTAACCCTGACAAATCAAAATCTTCTTGTTTCCCATGAAAAAGGAATTTCTCTTGACGTGAGTACGCACAACAACACAGTGTGATAGGAACCACCCATTGCCCGTCTCCTGTGGACCCACTTGAAAGAAATTGTGTCTGCAAGAAACAAGAGATTTTCAGAAGGCCTCTAAAGCAGAAACTAAATTTGATCCCGAAAATGGAGAAAAGGTCTTGCAAATTTTACAGAATTTCACAAACATGTCTTCAGACAGGTCTACAATATACCTGCTCCAGCTGGAACTTTCCATCCTTGAGTTTCACACTGACAACAGGATAACCTTGCTGTTTTGTCCATGAATGCATTAAGGTTCTAACTGGTTCACCTGACCCCTCTTCAAGGGCAGCCCATAAGTCCTCTGTCTTTGCATTTGAATACGCAAATTTTTTGATGTACGCAGCCAAAGATTTCTAGCAAAAAGAATAAAAGGACAGCTTCTGGTTACCACTAAAAATATATTTGAGGTATCCTTGTTGACAAGTGACAACAACATGAAATTTACATGCATTTTGCGATAATGTATACTCAAAGAATAGCATTAATATATAATTAATATGTCTAGCATGCCACCCAATTGTCTAAGTATATATTTAGGAAGAAAAGAACATATTAATTAAATTCCTAATAACAAAAGCTTATGTGCATAGTCCAAAGATTGCCTCCATTATTAAAAAAAACTAAGTGGCATTTCAAAAGTGCCCATAGGGCTAGGTGAAATTATAATTCAGCCCAAAGTTCGGCCAGGCGCTGGGCGCTTTCTAGGCGCCATGCCCCCGCCTAGCGCCTAGTCACGCTTACTCGCGCCTAGGCGGAGCTGGGCGTTTGGCTAGGCGGCGCTCTCCCTCCTCCCCGTCCTCTCCCATTCCCGAATCCCCATCCTCCTCGCGCATCCTCGGCCGCTCCAGCCCCGGGACCCGGGGCGCCCCTGCCTCCGGCGCTGACATGGAGCAGAGGAGCCATGGAGCGGGGAGGAGCACGACTGGCGGGAGGAGCCGCGACCGCCTAGGGGTCCGCCGTCGGCAGCTGCCTCCTCCTCCTCCGCCGCCCGTCCGCTCTCTGCTCCGCCTCCTGGGACGAGCTGGCGCCCGGATCTGCACGCTGGGATACCGGGACGCCCGGATCTGCACGTGAGGTACCCCTCCACCTCCCCCGCCGGGCGCCGCCGAAGCTGCGCCCGCCTAGGGGTCCGCCTACCCCCCTAGGCGAGGCGACGGGCCTCGCCTCGCGAGTAATCGCGCCTAGTCGCTGCCTAGCCGAACTATGATTCAGCCACACAGTTATACTACTAGTTCTAAACTGTGCAAATTTTAAACAAAATGAAAAGAATAATGAATAAGAAAAAACCAAACCTGAAAGACCTCAGCCCCAAGATAGCTTTGCAGCATCCGAATGACAGAAGCTCCTTTCCTATAGCTTATAGCATCAAATATCTCATCTATTTCATCGACATGATTTATGTCCACCTGAGCCACATGAAATGTGCATCAATATATGCCAGTTTTAAATATGCAATGATTTTTATTCTGCCATTTAAACGGCATTATCAATATTTCATAATGTGCCCCAACTCTCTATAGACGATACCACAATGGTTATCGATTTTTAGAACAATGATAATTGTAATATTGTACCAGACTTTCCAAAAGCACTAGAAACCAGGGACTTTGTTGCATTTTTTTTTTTTTCTCCCATCTCCAGTAGAATAGGATATTTTCAAAATATGTTAAAGCCCCATATAAAATATTCAGCTTACATAATGGCATCAAACTTAGCCATTGTACAACTACACATCGTTTTCATCATTAAAATAATTCAATTGTATAACAACCAAAATTTCGCTAAGTTAGCCTTGACAGGTACAAGGTAGTAGAACACAATTCAAAACATCCATTATAACATAAATTATGATGGGTGTAATCCCAACTTTAGTCCCAGTAGAGGCATCCACTGATGCACCAATGTTTTGCCACTAAATAAAGGTGTCGTAATTTAGGACTGATAAAATTAGACAAGCAATCAACGGTCACATTCATGTCTCAGACCTCCAAGTTCACTTAGAATGAAAAATATACATTTGTAAAGTCCTACAGATATGGTCATAACATTGCAGAGTAACAAATTTTTTATTACCTCGATTGGATGTGAACCTGCAAGAGCATCCAACTTCAAACCTGTTGTAGATTCCTCTAGAAACTGAGTCCAAACATTCCATTCAGGGAAGAACTGATCTGCAGCTAAGTAAGACACCTGCAGTGGAAAGAACAAATTATATGAGAAACATAAAATTATATGGAGGTCTTCAATTACTTTTTTTTGTTCCAATTTATTACCCAAGTCGCATAAAGCCCTCATTAAGCCACAGATGTGTCCACCACTCCATTGTGACAAGATTTCCAAACCATTGATGAGCCAATTCATGAGCTACAACAACTGCAACCTGGATAGAGGAAAATACAACGGAAAGGCCCAAAATCATCATAAGGTTGGTGTGACAACACATGACAACGAAATAGCTGCTGCATATCTGAATCAAACCACTACATGATACTATAACATCCTTCTGCATTAATGATTATTAAATTGGTTAGTAAAAAGAAATTAGTTCCGTAATCAAGTTCAGCATTCTCAACTATTGCCCAATTCAAATGGTTTCAGGTACCATGGGAAAATACATAATTAAGATGGTGAATCACATTACCAGCTTAGAACAAATAACTGAAAAATACAATATCATAGTGACCAACCCGTTGCTTATTGGCAGCTGCAGAGTGTCTCTCATCAAATAGCAATGCTGTTTCACGGTAAGTAACCAAGCCATAGTTCTCCATGGCTCCAGCTGCAAAATCCGGAATAGCAATCATGTCCATTTTGGGGAGGGGGTATGGCACAGCAAAATACCTGCCAACACATAGAATTCATCAATCATCATTACCTGATACCACAAAGAGAGCTTTTGTGTGTAACAGTGAATCAAGCAGAGGATGTGACACAGATGCCTCAAGCGATCATCAAATTCACAAGAAGCAGATGTTCTTTGAAAGGGTATGGAAGGGCCATAACATTGATTTTTTATAATCAAAGCATGAAACATCATTTACAGATTTGGAAAGGCCTTAAACCATGAGTCCGATTTTGGGAAGGCCAACATCACATCATCAATACAGCAATACTGCATCATCAATATTGAAACATGTAAATACCCGCTCAGCTCATAATGGAATGGAATGCATCCACAATTATACTGGACATCAAGAAATAGAGCCTCTAATGGAATCCATCCACAATTGAACACACATGGCAGAATGTAATCAAATCAATCAACCGATAGCACTCAATTCTTGGCAGAATAACTTCGCCAGGATCGGTATCAAAATTCGAAATAATATTATCGGATTAAATAAACTACACATCTATGAGCACTGTGACAAAAATGTAGGCGATATTTCAAATATCTAACGAGGAATGTGAGATAATTACTCCTTAAAGAGGACCAATGTCTTCAAGGCAACCTCTAGAGCAAACTTCCCCTGCGCACTCTTACCAACTTGTGTATAAACACGGACCCTAGTTCCTGCAAAGGAATGGAGAATAAATCAACGTTTAAGGCATGAATGGCCACAAGATGAAAGATGAAGAATTGGATGTTAATGTAACAGAAGTTAAAGTACCATCTGTGGTCAAATCTTCCACATAGTCAAAAAATGCCAACAATAACAGCCACTAGGTATGTAGACATTATCGGAGATTCTTGGAAGTAGACTATTTTGGTAGGACCATTGATCTTCTCTTCAATTACTGGCATATTTGACAAAGCAGTGGTCTCAGAAGGAACTTCTAGAGTAATTTTGAACACAGCCTGCATGGAGAGAAGTAAAGGTCAGACATAAAATAGTGTTTCCACGTAATATAAATCCATTAATGTTTCTTCTGTGCCAATTACGCATTTTAAACGCTGGTTAAACCGGTGAAGTTAAATCCTAACCATGAAATCAGTGTAAAATGAATGAGATCATACAGTAATCCTAACCATCAAATCAGATTAAAATGAATTGAGAACATCTATAGAATCCGTGAAGGGACAACTACAAAGAATCTCATCTGCATGGTTACCATGCAAAACCTGAAGTCTATACATATCTTACCTCATGCTATGGAAGCAAAAGCAAACATAAGATAGTATCTAAGAATAGACAGGAGTAGATAGGAAACCAAAGTGGTGAAGCTCGAATGGTGCCACTCCATAAGCCCAATGCAGGGTTCTATTGCCTCATGCAATTGCAAATAAAAAGAAAACATATTTGCGCATATAGAAGAGTAAAAGGGGTTGGTCAACCAAGAGATCAAAGCAGTAAACCTTGAAAGCGGGTTCATCCCAACATG
Organism: Chrysopogon serrulatus; assembly: GCA_015844335.1. Classification (NCBI taxonomy): domain Eukaryota; kingdom Viridiplantae; phylum Streptophyta; class Magnoliopsida; order Poales; family Poaceae; genus Chrysopogon; species Chrysopogon serrulatus. The sequence goes on along the minus strand of JADLZL010002318.1, from coordinate 89,304 downwards.
GGAAGCAGCGCCTTGCATCAGCTGGTTCAAACTGTGTCACAGCCATGTTTTTCTTCTCGCCATTGAGCTCATATACACTATAAACAAAAATTTGTATTGTGAATATGTTGCTTGATTTGCAAATCAACATAATGCTAGAAAAATTATTACCTTCTGTAGAACCCATGCATCTTATCATTCAAAGTTCCCTGGAAGGCAATCGTCAAAGTCCCCTCCCCAAGAGGAAGCACCTCACTGAAACGAATAATCAGGATCTCATCTTCTGGCACGTTGGTAACCTCCAAAGGTTGCAGCACCTGATTCAAATGATAACAGGATTTAGAACAAATGCAGAGCAAAGTGCTAGTGCATTGTTTTGGAACACCATCATAAACCCTCCAAGAAGACGATTACCATCCAGACAAGGCCCTTTTTGCAAATCAGCCTAAGTGATATTCCCACTCAAAGATTAAAACACACAACATACAGTTTCAAAATTACTATCCTTATATGATTGCAGGAAACTCTTAAAGCTTGAACAGCTACACAAGCAACTGTAAGTATTAGACCATATCACTGTGGCATCTGCAAGTAGTGAGACCTTCACTGAAAGTTACATTTATATTTGTGCTCCAAGTGTAAGCTAAGATTGTTTGTACACAAAATCATGGATTTCAATCAATCAAATAAGAGATTTTAAGGCAGCTTTACTTGCAAAGTTTCAAATCAATCAACTCGCAAGAAATCATGAGGTAGCTATAGCCCTAGGAAACTAGAAAACGTTTAAGACGCCCCCCAACCACCTCCAGCGGACCGTCACCAACGCCAGGCTGAACTGTGGAAGTTGCTCTGAGCAGATCAAAACTATAAGCGACTGATATTCCGGTAAAGCAACGCCATCTAACAACCCTAGCCGACACCTCCGAGAAGACCGGCACACCTAACCCCCTTACCCTCACACGAACAGATCAAACACACCGGCGCACAACGACGGGCGGGCAAGCAAGCACCTGGTCGGAGCCGTGCGGCGCGAAGCCGACGCCCCCGGGCGCGACGTCGAGCTCGGCGGCGTTGAGCACGAGGAAGCGGGTGGGCGCGGCGACGGCGAGCGACACGGCCACCGAGCCGGCGAAGGCGCAGGCGGCGAGGTCGGGCGTCAGGCGCAGGTCGTACCGCCGCGGCGTCGCGAAGCGGGGCAGCCGCGCCTGGCCCCGGAACTGCTCCGCGGTCTGCTCCGCCGCCATCGCCCCCTCGCCCGCAGCCGCAGGAGGGACTAGTAGGGAGCAGAGATTCGGACGGAAAGCCTCGGTGGTGGAGGCGGAGGTGGAGGTGGAGTGGAGGAATAAAACTGTGAAACTGACGAAGCGCTGCGCTCGGCGCGGCGGCGTGGGGACGGAGGTTTTAAGCGCCTGTGCTGTGCGGTTCGCGAGTCGCGACTGTGATCTGGATGGAATGATTATACGCGGAGGAAGTTCGATTTAGAATATATAATAATAATAATAATATAATATTATTAGTTTTATTCTTTCGAAAAAATATTATTTTTATTTAATTTATACTCGGGGTGGGGACCACTGCGGTGGGGCCCAACGGGTTTACTGGTGGGTTGTGACTTGTGTTTACGTACCGCGGGCGGCGGACGCGAGGCACCGCAGCAGGAGAGCAAAGCAAACGGATTTCTGTGATGGTTGATGGGCCGTGACCGGATTATGTTTTCTTTTAAATTTCTTTTTCGTGGAATTTTCGTTTGGATGAACTCCGCTACGCCGCGCGTGCCGGGAGATGGAGATAGGAGCTTGACTGACGGCGAAGAGACGTGCAGATGGAAGCTACCAAACTAGTGAAGCACATCTTCTCCGGTGACGCCGAGGCTTATTAGAGACACACAGATACAGAGATAGAGAGAGAGAGAGAGAGAGAGAGAGAGAGAGAGAGAGCTGTCTCCTGCCAGCCACTTGTATTTGGGATTAACGAAGTCGTATTATTTAGACACGTACTAGTGTCATGGCTGACTACAAATATAGTGAAATTTGGATATGTATCACATAGTAATTTGTCATGGCTGATGACTAGGAAAGAAAATGACTAGTAATATATGCTTTTGAATATTCAACAAACCATATCTTGGGCCCAAAAACACCTATGGCCGTTGTTATCACTGCGACTAACTCAAATACATACCTTTTTACATAATACACATTAATCATAATACTTGTGTTTATTGGTCATCAAAACACCACAATTGCCATAGTAGAGCCTTATTACGTATGGCGCCTTCACATAATCCATTGTAGAAAGGGCTTTGTCAACACTAATAGTTTTTTTTAGGGATGTCAACACTAATAGTTGAGAATTGAGATTGGAGAGAGTAGCACCAATTTGTGAAGCTTTTAAACAACATCATTTTTTAAGTGTTTCTTTGCTTGAAAAGGCACTATCGAAAGATGTAGCCTTAGCTAGCTAGGATAATATATCAATAGTAACCCAGCTACAAATGGTGAAGAAAAAAGGGGAAAAAAAAACAAAACCAAGAAAAAAAAAACTTTGAATAAAAAGGAGACACAACAGGAAAAGAACTGGAACGGAAAAAAAGAAGTAAACATGGAATGGAAAAAAAGATAGAAAAAGCCGGTGGAAAAATTAAACGGGACAAAAACAAAGAAAAATACAACACGAGTCCCAACATATGAGATACATAACGCGCGATCTAATATGTGTTTGGAATCGCACTCTGTTTCATCGTGCTAGAAGCAAGTTGAAGTTATTGTGTATGTCATGAGTCCAAAGTCACACACGAGCCATGAAGAGCGTGTGCAAATTGTGAAGTAGAGAAAGCGGGACAGGAGGAACTCTCCACTACCTAGGTCGTTAGAAAGAGGTCGATGAAAAATAGGTGCACAAAATAGTCTCTTCAATATTAGATATAAGTATAGATATAGATATACTAAATTTTTTAACTAAAAAGTTAGATATAATAAGAATACCTAGAAATTACTATAGCTTTGCATTGGCTTGACGATTGAGGGATCAAAACTACGCGACACAGATCCAGCACAAGGAAAATGGTTAAGGATAAATCTGTGAAGAAACTGAGTGGTTGAAAGAATAAGCTTTTAGCGATGAGAAACCGGTTAGTGCTCATAAATTTGGTATTATCAAGTTTACCAATGTTTACCATGTCCTTTTTCTAAAGTACTTAAGAGGGTGCTGCAAAAAATATTTTTTAAATCTAAGGGTTTTTTTTTTGAAAACTAAATGTAAGGTTTTTACGGTAAAATGATCAAGAAAATCTACAGATTAGTAAATACAAAACTATGTGTAACCAAAGCATCAAAGAGATACATGCGGCAATATGTTTTTAAAGAAAGGAACTTTTTAGACGCAATTGGGTTTTCACCCGTATTTTGAAGTCTAATTGTAATTTTACTTTCGTTTTTTTTCATGGTTGTGATTTTATCTTTGCTTTGTAATTACAAAACCTCAATTTACCTTATTCCGTTAAAGATGGGTAACAGTGTTAAATAGGCTAAATAAAATATCCTTACGAAAATGCCCCTATTTGTTAGTACATTATGAGTATATTTTTAAACACAAAGTAAGGTAAAATCATAATGTACTCAAAAAAGTAGGAGCATTTTTACAAGGGCAAAATTGTCTTTACGTAGCTTACTTAACACTGTTACTCATCTTTAACGGAATAGAGGCAAACGAGGCTTCATAATTACAAAGCAGGAGTAAAATCACAACGGCAACAAAATGATGATAAAATCACAATTAGACTACAAAATCAGGGGTAAAAACACAATAGCACCATTCTTTTAACATATGCTATCTTCACTATCAAACACTCTTTATTACTCTTTCCATCTCAAATTATAAGGAATCGTAAGAATCTGTTAAAGTTTTCTAAATTTGATCAAATTTATATAATAAAGTAATAACACTTATGATGCTAATTAAGTATCGTTATATTCTCTTTTTAGCTATATTTTCATCGAATATCTATTTAATGTCATAAATATTTATAATTTATTTTATAATTTTGATCAAATGTAAAAAAATCTCATTTGAGATTAAAATAATGAGATATATAAACAATACTCTCTCCCGTTCTATAGTAGTATGTCGCCGAAAAAAACGTATTTATGAGAGGGCGTGGTTTTTCAACGATAAAATCCATAGAATAAAGGGAACAACAAATTTCATAGAAGGAGTACATCATACCGAATCGACCGTAGCAGAGCGCTGAATCGACAGTGACGTGCATGTCCAGCACGTGCCCTTCCTGGGAGGGAAAGAACAAGAGCCCCCAACACGCCACGTACGGAAGAGCTCTACTTCGGGAGCCCCACCAGCCACGTGCGCAAGCGGTGCAGGCCGATGTGGGCCCCACAAAATCCAGTGCACCACCCAAAGGAGAGACCGCCCAAGCCCAACGCCAACGGCAGAGACAGATCGCCGCCGACGAGACCTTCCTGGGCAGGGCGCGGCAGCAGCGACAGGACCGACGGCTTCGACGAAGCAGCACGAACCGCAGCAACCATGCACTGCGACCAGGCACACGATGCAGCTGCCGAGAATCCATGGGGCCGGAGAGGAATAACGGAGGCAGAGGAACTGCCGCCCGCGGCGAGGAGGGGACCCCCACGCCACGCTCTCTCCGAGCAAAGACCGGGCCACCGGACGACGCGGCCGTCAGCAGCTCTCGCGGCAGAGCGCGCCGGCCCAAACGACGACACCGACGCGAGCGAGCCCTATGACGACGACACGGCCGGCTGGCTGCCGATGACGACGACATCGACGGGAAGAGCAAGCGAAGTCGATGAGCACATCGAATCCCCACCAAACGTAGAGAGAACGCCGCCGGCGAGGAAGAAGATTTGGAGCATCTATCCACCGCACCGAATTGGCGGACGGAGATCCAAAGAACCCACCACTACAGGCGACATTGTGGACTTCCATCATTCAACAATACGGAAAGGTAAACTAGATATACTGGACCACTTGGACAGGGGCCGCGCCGGCCACCTCCCGTCGCCGCCGGCGTGCTGACGGAGGGGAAGAGGGAGGGGGCCGGGAACTGGAAGCTAGCACTCTTGGAACATATACAAGCAGAAAACACTCCAAGTACACGCATCTACCACATGAGCAGACCATGACTACCAAGCAGAACAAAGCATCACACCCTCATTGTTATTCGCTCGCCGTCACTCGCCATGTCCGGCTGACGAGCATCATCGGTCACGGGTACGTCGCCTCCTTACTCGCCCTGGTGCCCGCCGACGGTGACCTGGACGACGCGCGGCTTCTTGGGCTCGGGCGGCGGCCTCTTGTCGACGGTGACGGTGAGCACGCCGTCCTTGTACGCGGCGCGGATGCTGTCCAGGTCGGCGCTCTCCGGCAGCGGGAACCGCCGCATGAACTTGCCCATCCGCCGCTCCATCCTCAGGTACTTGACCCCCTGCTCCTCGCCGCCGCCGCCGGCGGCGACGGCGCCGGCCTGCTGCTTCTTGCTGTCGGCGCCGCGGGCCTGCTGCTTCTTGGCGTCGGCGCTGCTGGCCTGCTGGTTGCCGTCGCCGTCGCCGTCGGCGCCGTCCTCGGCGGCGGGGCGCTTGCGCTCGCCGCTGATGGCGAGCACGTTGCCGTCCTCCACCTGGACCTTGACGTCGGCGAGGCTGACACCGGGCATGTCGACGGCCAGCACGATCCGCCCGGACGGCAGCTCCTTGACGTCCATGGGCGTGTTGGCCATGGCGCGGCGGTCGCGCACGTACGCCCGCGTCGGCGCGTTCAGCTGCCGCTCCAGCTCGTCCGGCAGCTCCATCAGCTGCTGCAGCGCGGCCGAGAACGCCGGGTCGCCGAAACCGCCAAACGCCACCTCCATTGTTGCTTGCTCCAAGCTGCTGGGTCTGCTGATCAACAATGGCTAGCTGCTGATCTGAGGTCGTGTGGTTTCTGATCTTCTTGACGGGAGGCTAGAGGAGGATTTATACGGTGAGGGTGAGGGAAGAAGAAGAGTGTGGGCAGTGATTGATGCGTGGGCACGTGCCGACGTGCGCTGGCCGGAGAGATGAAGAACGGCTTCCGGTGTGACACGGCCGCAAGAAGGATAGAGGTGTCAGCTGGAGCATCAAACGCGTACCATCTTGCTTTTATTTATTTATTTATTTATGCATATATATATATCGTGCAATAGCGATAGTGCCTAAGACCTAGAGTCTTTATCTAATCTCGTATATATTCCGTGTGTATTAATTAAGTTAGCTAGTTTGTTTTGTTCAGAATGGTAACAACCTCAAGAGCTTCACCTGCTAGAATGTTTCAAACACTGCTGTTTCAGGTCAACCTCCTGTGGTGTTTGAGCGTGTTGTCTATTTTTTTTTCTTAATAGTGATATACAAATTTTATGTGTATTTGAGAAAAAAGAAAAACAATTAATATTTTCATTTTCTTTAATTTAATTTGGGCGGAGGGAGTACTCCTACGTCCAAGTGAAAACAGCTTTTCAGATGGATTACATAGACTGACCGGCACATTGCTTGACGTGCCTTGCTGCCTGTGCACCTGATCTGATGTTTCCCCGGCAGCTGACCGTCATCGGCAGCCACGTCAACGGAGGCATGCACGCACCCGTCGCTACCACGGTGTGCATCCTGCGACAGCGAGGGAGCAGCAACCTGTGGTGGCAGAACCAGCGCTTTGGCGAGTCTGCCTACTGACACGCGGCACACCAGTGAAAACAACGGTGCGACATCGGCTACGGCACACCAGTGAAAACACCAGTGAGTACATCTTTTTTGAGGGAATTGTCCATATACATTTTAGATTTAACTTAGAGCAATTTCAATAGAGTCCCTAAATAAATCCCTATTCTAATTCTAGGGACTTGAGCAAAAAAAAAAAAATCACTCCAATGAGGTCTCTATTTGGACTTCTATTTTAGAAGAACTTCTAAAATTTAGTTTCAGACCTCTAGAATTGGAAGGATCATATCCTCTCCCCTAGTATAGGATCTTGGGCTAAACTTGGAGTCAATTTTAGGCCTTTATTTTTTACATGTTAGTATATAAATGAAAAAAATAGGAGTCCAATTTAAATGTTGGGCTGAAATTACTCTAAAGTATACATATTTTTCTTCTACAATAAGGGGAAATGAACATATTCATTCTTATTTATATTGATGACATTATTCTATGTACGATGCAACCATAACACTATGGTAGAACCTGAATAAAGAGACTGCCTCGAAAGTTGAATTACCTCGGCGATTGCTACAGTGCCGGTCCATGCTATTCTATTGGACCCCTCGTGCTCTGGTTCTGGAATATCAACAGAGAAACTTGATTGTTTGCTTCCTTCACATCTATAACTCATATATTTTTAAATCCTTTCTAGCCTATTCTCTTGCCTCTGATTGGTCCAATCTAGAAAAATGATGTCATATGACATCATCAATCAGTTACGCCCACTAAACCTCATTTATCTCTTACTAGCGATTTCTTTTGAAATTGAAAAAAAGTCTTAGAACCTAAACCAAGTATCGTAATTAAAATCTAATTGCACCATGATGTTTCTCGCAATAAACTCTTCAAAACAAGATCCCATATAGATATATTTTTTTTTTTTTTTCAAACATTGCATCTATATATATATATATATATATATATATATATATATATATATATATATATATTTTAATCTTTTTAGTCTAACTTTTTTATATTTCTACTTCAGACCATAACAATGCGCGGGGCATTCCTACTAGTTCTAGATGTACCAAAGGCTTTTGTAGCTCGCCCAAAGAAAATTTTTTTGTAACAACAGTGTTGCTATTTTATTTTGTTACCTTATTAAAAAAATGAGAAGAGATGTTGGACTATCATCAAACAGTAAGTATAGGCATAACACAACCCAAACATAAAATATCTCGTAACACACGTGGCGGGAGGGCGGATTGAGCTAGTGGATTGGGAGGAGAGGAAAAAGGAGGTGGGGGCAGTGGTGATGGCTTGCAGGTGGCGGCGTGGGAGGTGCGGCAGGGGGGCGTGGGGAGGAGGGAGAGGAGGCAGGGGGCACGAGAGATTGAAATAACAGAACTTGTCCAATTACTTCTTGATTCAACTGATTACAATCACTATTATTTATAGTCCCTAGCGAACTCAAACGGGAAAATCCTTATCAAACACGGACTTTCCAGTTTTTCTAACCTGAATTCTTTAAATAACAATTAATAAAAGGTAACTCGGGGATTGGATAGGAGGCAACCGAGGTAGGCCCCCCGCGCCCCCCCTCCACCGCACGGTCAAGGGAGGGCAGTGGTGCCCGCACGCGTGCCCGGGCGCGGCGGCGCTTGCTGCCCTAGGGGCGGGCCATGGGGGCCTCACCCGCCGCCGCCGTCCTCTTCGGCCCATTTGCCGCTCTATCGGGCTCGCCAATTATCACTATCTTCATCTGATGTGTGATATATCTGCTTCATATTGTTTTAGGTGTTCGGTTGGTCACAGAAACTGGCTAATAAGATAAGGCAACTGCTCCGGTACTCTTTCTTTTAAAAAAAAAGCACAAATCTTAAAGCAGCCATTAATAAGCTAATTAATTATTTTCTTATTTGTTGCACATGGGTTACGGTTGGATTGAACCCGTCCAGCCCAGCCCCAACAAGTCCAGTCCAGGGCTCCAGGCCCGCATCGGCTCTCAGATCCTTTCTTCCGTGCCGCTCCGTTACTCGGTCTGCTCTTGGCTGTAGGGATCTTAGCTTGTCCCCAGTAGGCACACAACAAAGCTGCTTGCTTGTGCTTGCGTCAGGCCGTCAGCTAGCATGGCGGTTGTTGGTATCTTCATCAGCAAATTGGCAGGCTACCTTATCGAGAAGCAAGTGTTCTTCGAAGTCAAAGTAAATCCAAAATGTTCAGCGCAATCGATAGGAACGAGATAAAATACGTTCTACATGGTTGTTCTACTTGTGATGGATGTCATTATTGGGACTGTGTGTGTCAGTCCTCACTCACGCGCCGGCGTCGCCCGTCGAGGAGGTCTTCATGAATTGTACGGTTGGCCTGCCTCAAAGGAGTCGACGCAGCCACCACCGAAGCAATCAGATCAAATCGAGGGCTTACCGCGCCTCCACCCTTCACCTGCTCGGTGGTGAGACCCTGCAGTTGTGGCCGCCGCCGCCGCCGCTGAACCTCCTTGCCGGCGGCCAGCACACGACGAAATGGGATCAGGTATGACAGGACGATGAGGAACGAGGCGATGCACTTGGCACGGTTTGCCTGCCGGCCACCGCAGGGGATCGAACGAGGGGTCGGAGGTGCTGCCTTCTGCCGCCCACCGCTTTCTAGACGGACGCCGTCCCTGGGGACAGAAACGGCGGCATATTCGCACACCACGAACAACGAAGGACAACCGAACAAGGGGAGCTGGGCTCGGGCTGCGCTTCGACGGGCTGGGCCCATGCGGGACCCAAGTGTAAAAATAATAAAAATAATAATAATTCATTAAATTGGCTGCTTTGAGATGTGTGCAAATTTTAGAAAGAGGAGTACCGGAGCAGTTCTCATAAGATAAACTGATTGGTTTATTGTGAGAGAAAAATACTATTCAAATGATTCATAAATCTGGCTGATAAAACAAGCGAGAATGACAGTGGAAAAAAAGAACACGGTCCAATAGATGACGGACAAGGCAGAACCCAAATAACTGAATAAGCGCCCTCACTTCTTTTGGGTTCCGGGATATTATTTTGCGTTCACTGTTGGAAAAAAGCAACTTTTAGGTCACCCATTTGCTACAGTGAAACCCATATCATACAGTGGGTCTCGTAGTTTAGGGTCGTATTGTTGGAGACAATCTTATTTGATTCTGTTAAGACAGTCTTATTTGATTCTGTTAGCATGATTGTGCTGTGACTTGCATCAGTTACATTGCAGGCTGCTGGGCAAGGTTAACCTTTTGTAGACTGAGACCGTCATCCTGATTACAATCTAGTATCTAGTTTGATTGAAGAGGGGAAGGGAGGGAACATGTTTGGGGTACCGTCTCTTAGTAACTTTTCATTGCAACTAGTTGAGTGTCCGTATGTTACTATGGATAATATATGGAGCTTGGAATACTATCAAACACTATCCTAAGACTAAATTGTAGTGTTCTTTTAGTACTGCTGTTCATTATGACTTCTCCATCTCATATATGCACCAACCAAACTTGAAAGCTATAATATGCATTGGAAATAAGCATTGCTTTTCCTGGGTGAGACATTTTTCAGTATTGCGTGCAAGCTACCATTCATCACTGATACGTACAGATTAAAAACAAAAGCTCGATGTCTAAATACCCTACATTAGTATGTTCATTAATACGGGATAAACATTTTGTTCTTTTTATTAGTGGAGGGTTCGATTAATTATGGAGACGATAACATTTCGTTCTTTTTATTAGTTGTATAATATATATGTATATGTAGAGCGTGACATAACCTTGCAGAGTGATAATCAGGATGACGCGAGTACAAAGCTCAAGGATCAGGAAACTCTGCTTTCCAGAAGAAATCTCTCTCGCAGAAGGGAACGTTTCCCCCACAGTGGCGTCGCCGTGGCCTTCCAGTTTTCCAAGGATGTATGCCCTCTGCATCCGAACAATTAATCAAACGCAACTCCCACTGAATGTCTCTGAACATGGCCGCCCTCACCATGACTTCCCTTGTTTAATTACTTTGCAGCTGAACATTTGCTTCGGACGGACTTTTGAGGGTGGCCTGGCCCCGGAGGGTTTCGCATTCGCCATTGCATTGTTCGTCAGAAAAGCAATTAACGAGTGGTGGTTTATTACAAGAGCCTAGCCAGGTGAAATTGAGAAAGAAACAAGTGCGCGGAAGGCGAAATGGGGTCAGGGCGTTCAGCTCCTTGAGGTCGTCCTCTGGTGAAGATGGTTCTGGGTCTATTTTGATGTATCATTGCTTTTTTGGTAGTCAATGTGGAATTAGCTAGGTTTGAAGTTTCAATCTTCTCTGAATCTGAATTCTGATGGATTCATTTTTTAATTCCAGAAACACTGTCAACTGAGCTCATGCAATGTTGCATACATACTCCATGTCATAGTCATATAGCAAGCAGAAGCAGTCCAACCATCGCATTTAAGATTTAACCCCACAGATACAGCAGAAATACTCGAAGTACATGCATGTACCAAGACTATTACAGTCACTTATTCTTTAATACACTAATCCACCATAAACCAAAGAGACTAGTACTATAACACATCATCATCACACCCTCATTATTTGCTCATCATCCGAGCTGATGCCTGAATGCCCGATGACGAGCATCGCGTCACGCGCGCGTATGTCGCCTCGCCTCCTTAATTACTTGCCCTGCTGCTCGCCGACCGTGACCTGGACGACGCGCGGCTTCTTGGGCTCGGGCGGCGGCTTCTTGTCGACAGTGACGGTGAGCACGCCGTCCTTGTACTCGGCGCGGATGCTGTCCAGGTCGGCGCTCTCCGGCAGCGGGAACCGCCGCATGAACTTGCCCATCCGCCTCTCCATCCTCAGGTACTTGACCCCCTGCTTCTCGCCGTCGGCGCCGACCTGCTGCTTGCCCTCGGCGGCGCCGTCCTCGGCGGGGCGCTTGCGCTCGCCGCTGATGGTGAGCACGTTGCCCTCCTCCACCTGTACCTTGACGTCGGCGGGGCTGACCCCGGGCATGTCGACGGCCAGGACGATGGCCCCCGACGGCAGCTCCTTGACATCCATGGGCGTGTTGGCCATGGCGCGGCGGTCGCGCACGTAGGCACGCGTCGGCGCGTTCAGCTGCCGCTCCAGCTCGTCCGGCAGGTCCATCAGCTGCTGCCGCGCAGCCGAGAACGCCGGGTCGCCGAAGCCTTCGAACGTGAACTCCATTGCTCCTCCTACCTTAAGCTGGCTTTGCTGATCGACAATGGCTGGCGATCTGAGGTCGTGTGTTCTCGTGTTGCTCTTTGCTTGGGATTGAGGTGAGACGGGAGTCTGGAGGAGGATTTATACCGTGAGGGACGAGGGGAGGGAAGAGTGTGGAGAATGATGGAAGCGTGTGGGGGGTGTTCGTCCGACAGAGTATCTGGATTGGTGGGTGCGCGCTGGCTAGAGAGATGGAGAAGCTTCAGGTGTCCACCGGAAGTGGTTCCGCTATATAATAATAATATTTAGGGTCGATTAGTTTGGCATCAAAATTTATCATGTCAAAATTTTGGCAAATCAAATTTGATATAAAATTTGCCATGGATTTGAGAAACTAAGGGCCCCTTTGGCTCTTCCAAAGGAAAGGTATAGGAACCGGAAGTCACGCGAAAGGGGAGCGGTTCGATTCCTCTGGAAAATCTCCCGTGCTTTGGCTCTGTCCGTCTCTCTCACCCCCCCAAACTGGCCGCGCTCCTCCATCTCTCTCTCCCCCAAACTGGCCGCGCTTCTCCGTCTCTCTCTAGAGCTCGGAGGTACCCAGCTCTTCCAACGGCTCGAAGTGGCGGATCCAGGCTCCGTCAATCTCCCAGCAAAGACCGGCAACGCTCTCTCACGCGGGGCGGCCCTCCCCTCCCAGGCCGCAGGATCCCAGGCCCCCCTCTCCCTCCCACCGCGCCCGCCCGGACGGCGTGGGTTTCGCAAAGGTTTCCCGGGCCCCGCAGGACGGCGCGGCTTCGGCGGGCGGTTCACGGCCCTCGCGGACGGGCGCGGCTTTCGGCGGCAGTTCCTGGCCCTGCGAGGGGACTGCGCGGCTCGCGGCGTTCACGGGATCCGCGCGAGGCGGTGCGGCTCCGGTGGCGGCGCCTGCCTTGCCCACGGAGGCGGAGGCGTCGATGGCTCCGGGGCGGTGCTTGCGGAAATGCCGACGCGGTCACCCCTCCGTCCCCCCTCCCTCCGGCGCCCCCTCGCGTCCTACGTTTTCCATGAACTCGGCGTGGATTTTTGCTACAGTGAGGGAACGATCCTTTCCTCTGGAATCGATCCCGTGTTTTTCCTTCGTAGCCAAAGGGGTTCCAAAGGGTGCTGACGTCATCCATTCCTGAGGAATGGATTCCTACGCCTTTCCTTTGGTTTTCCCGTGAACCAAAGGGGGCCTAAATGTGAGAAATTAGTCTATTTTGATGGCAAACTAAATAATAACTAAAATCATAGCTTACTATATCTTTGACATGAAAAATTCTGAAAGCCAACAAATCTTGTCCATAGTATGCAGATTGAGCATTTGATTGAACTATTTGTTAACACTGGATTTTGGTAAAAGCCAATGACAGGTGGGCCGATTCGGTAAAGTCTATGAGAAAGCAGAAATCCAACGCGTTCGGCAAATGAGCGTGCGGTCGGCTAACTTTGAGCTATTCGGCAAGCGTATGTGCAATTGACTCTGGGTGATTCGGCAAGCATTGGTGCGGTCGGCTATCTTTATAGACAGTGGCTCCATTCGGGAAGCAAAAGGTGGCGAGCAAGAAGCCGAATAGAAGGAGAAAAAAGCGTGATGATCAAGGACTCCGGAGAATTATAGCAAGAGTCTCGCCATACTTTTGAGTTACCTTTAACATATTGTGTACGCGTCGTAATCTCTTAGGATTCATGTTATGTCCAGGGTATAAATATAGACCCTCGACCATTGTAAAGGATATTCACAATCAAATCAATACAACCGCCCCGTGCCACGTTTTTTGAGTCCTTTTGTCGTGTCGTCGAGTTCTTCGAGAGGAGCCATCGATCCGTTGACCTCCGTAAGTTCCGGCAACCTTGCTATCATGTCTAGTATCATGCGGTGGATTTAGATCTTGATGCAAGTAGTCTTGTTCGTCTCGATGGGATGGCCGTGCGGCAGGCGTCTACTTGATGATCAAGAAGTCTTTGCTTATGCTTTGTCTATCTCGACTAGATGGCCGTGCGGCAGGCGTCCGCTTGATAGCTTAGCAAGGCAAGATAGTTATCGATTCTTGGTTAGATCGTGAGTCGTGCGGCAGGCTAGGATCTGGCTCAAGGATTAGTTATCGGCTCTATTAGATTTGGCAAGATCTAGTAGATTCATTAAGTTATCACGTGTTGCATGACTTTAATATTTTAGTTATTTGTAACACTCTTTTGCCCAATCTAGATTTGATCGGTTTCGGCTTCTTATTTTATAGATCTGTTTGCTCTCTAACGTTCTTTACTCTTGTATTATCATGATAAATAGATCATATGCCTACATAGCCGAATTGGATCAATCTAGATTGTTACATGTTGCGGGTTCTTGCATGTTAGAAACAATTAGACTTTGATAGGATCGGGTATCGTGCGGCAGATGCAGGTCTTTGATTAGTTTAGTCGTGATAATTTGTATGTTCCTTCTTCATGAACCCCGAGTCGGCTGTATTGCCGAGCTTGGTTATGCTTCAATTCATGGTTAACTATTCACTTGTTCAAACATGTCTTCTTACGCATGCATGTTCGGTAATCAATACGCTACGTGTTTCACCTTCATATTAGCCGAATGAATTGCATGCATGATTGGCAGACAGCTTCTATAGCTGTATGTCGTCGTAAGTGGCTTCAGGGCCGTATATACGGAACTGTCTGGTCTCATCCGACACGTTCCGATTTTGTATTTAACAGTTTCTTTATCCCTTGTCAGTTTTCAGGTCAAACTGACTGGCACGCTTCCGGATCTCCAAACCGTGCGGCTGTCCGATTGAAGTCACGCTTTTCGGCTTGCTGTGTGCTTGGCGCAGGGTGCAGATTTTGTGCCAACACACTTTTTGGCACGCCCGTGGGACAATCTCCTGATTCAAGATGTCGGACGTCAATAACAATCATGTTCTGGACGTGACGCTGGATGAATTACCAGACCAATTGAGAGCAACAGTGGAGCAAGCATGCGAGCAATACAAGCATAAATGCTTAATGTCCTTCTCCAAGAACAAGAGCAACAAGGTTTTTCAGAAGCAGTCATTGCCAAGAGTTCTTCTTGCACATCAAACTGATTGCTCTGAAGAGGAAGAAGCTCAAAAGGTATCAGATTTGGTCCATAAAGCCTTGGCAGATACCATCAGGAACCACAACACGGCCTTTCTAAATACTTTCCGAGTAATCATGGCTAATACTTTCGGCCAACAGGCTGATAAGTATTTTGAAGATGGTGTGGGACCAATTCGTGGACCAGTGCTTTTCAATATTCCAAAATATCAAGAGAAGCAACCTGAAGATGCAGGAACATCTGGGATTAACAAGGATGAAGTAGAGACTCATGAAAAGCAACCACCTCCTACTTATGGCCAAGTGACGTTTGGCACTACTGAAAGAGTACCGCAATCGCATACAAGATATCTCCAATCAAACAAAGGTTACAAAGGAACATGTATGGGGATGGATATCATGAGTTCACTGACTATGCTTTGCTCTAGATGCTCTACCGAATCTAGGATATAGAAGTGCAACAGGAATACCATCCGGAGGACAGGCACGTGGAACTCCGAAGACGACATTGACATAATCATGCGAGAGGATGGCTGATATGATGCAACATCGCCTCGGCCTAAAGCCAAAGAATCAATCCTATTCATACAAGTCTGCGTACCCAGAATGGTATAACAGGGGTTGCACTACCAAAGAAGGGTGAAGCCACCAACGGACTTAACCAAATTTTCTGGTCGATGATACAAGTACCACAGAGCATATTAGCCGATACCGATACAGCTTGGGGAGGCATCCACAGCACGAAGCTTGGAGGATTCGGTATTTTCCATTGTCTCTCACAGGCCCCGGCTTTCACCTGGTTTACCTCTCTACCACCGATTCTATTGGTACACAGGCAGAACTTGAACAGAAGTTTCATGCTTATTTCTTCACTGGAACTATCGAAAAGAAGCCGGTAGACCTTACCAGTTTAAAGGCGAAAGCTAATGAGACACCACAAGAATATCTTCGCAGATTCGAGAAACTAAGAGTCTTTGCTTCTCGCTGAATTTACCAGACGATCGCTTGCCGGAATAGCAATAGCAGGGATGCTTTGCCGAATGTCGTGGAGAAGCTATTCGGCATGGAATTTGATGATCTCGGTCAACTCGCTCGAGAGATTAGCCGTCATGAGTAATCGGGCTCGGGGTTTTCGAAGGGATAATCGCTATCGGAAGGGTAATGTTGCTAGTGAGATGTATCGAGTTTCTGGAAGAAGCAACCGAGTACGAGGATGAAGATGAAATAGTCTGCAGCCGAGTTGACTTGGGATAAAGAGCCTACCCAAGTAAGTCAGCGGTGGCTGAAACAACAAAAGGGGACTTACGATTTTGATGTCTCCAAATCGGATAAGCTTTTTGATCTGTTGGTGAGGGAAGGACGCATCAAGCCGCCGGAGGGACATCCCATGCTACGCCTCAAGGGGTGAAAGACAAGAGATATTGTGGTTATCATAATACTAATTCTCACTCCATCAATGATTGCCGAGTGTTCGAGTTCGGATTCGGAAGGCAATTCAAGAGGGCATCTGAAATTTGATGGCAAGATGAAGATTGATGGCAAACCTTTCCCTCGAGAACATGATTTCTTTCTCTGTCGGAATGGTTTCTGCAGATGACCCTAAAAGCAAGGGAAAAATGAAAGTGTTGACATCGAAAAGAGCTAAGAAAAGTGGCAATCAGACCCCAACCGACGATTCTTGCTAAAGAGTTAAAAGAGAAAGTTCGGTTCAAAAATAGCCGAACCGAGAAAGGTGAAACGTCCGCACCAAGGGTGACATCACGAATCTTGCTGAATAAATGGCGGAGGCAAAGCAAGAACAAGAATATTATGAAGAACAAAAGTTCTTAGAAGAACGGTGGAGATATGAAGAAGAAATGTACCACCGAGAACAAGAAGAACACATGAGGGAACTAGAACAGTCTCATTGGGGTTGTTCATTCTTTAAGCATTGTTGGAATGAAGGCTTGAAGCTGCCTGCTAGAAACAATTGCCCGAAATGCAGTGATCAAGTATTATGGCTACAGGCAGTCTCGAGTCAACCGCCGACCAGTCCATGAAAGACTTGGAGTTCAATTTCCTGAGGACGATCGGCGTATAAAATTAAATGACTTTGATCATCGAGGAAGAGATTCGCGGATCAGCATTGGGTTCATCCCGAAGAGTACGATGAGGAAGAAAATACTCATGGATATAGATGGCAGAAAGGGCAATGGTGCCCACCAGGGTTGAGGAAAAGTCAGAAGAGGAGAGTGCAGCGATTAAGAAACAAAGAGCTGGAACAGGCTGCTGCAGAAGAAAAAAAGGAATGGCGCCCAAAGAAAAAATCCGATGAGAAGGGTCCTTCGGGTGATGCATGCATGGCTTTCTTCCTCCCATCGAAATTCATAGCTCCCGACAATCAAGAAGTACAAGAGGAGATTTACTCGATTTTGATGAAAGTGAGTTTCGGGGATCTAATGGCTCGGCTTATACTAACACGACAAGCAACTTTTGACAAGCCGGCCAAACATCGTCACTTGAAACCACTTTACGTGAAAGGATACGTCAATGGGAAGCCTCGACCAAGATGTTTGTTGATGGAGGAGCTGCTATCAATATAATGCCATATTCCACGTTTAGAAAGCTCGGGATGACGGATGAAGATTTGCTTAAAACCGACATGATCCTTAGAGACTTTGGCTTGGCAATCCTTCCGACACTCGAGGGAGCTGTGCATGTTGAGTTGATGATTGGGTCTAAAACCCCGATCACTACGTTCTTCGTCATTGACGGCAAGGGGCATACGGTTTGCTTCTTGGGAGAGACTGGATTCATGCTAATTGCTGTATTCCTTCAACTATGCACCAAATCCTTATTCAATGGATAGGGGATGACGTGGAGATCATACATGCCGATGATTCGGTAAGTGTGTGGCTGCTTCGGAGCCAGCTTATTGGGAATATGATGGTGTTGATTGTTTTTCCTCGCAAAGTATGGAAAGAAGGTCCTGTTAATGTATTCAACAAGGATCAACAAATGATCCAAGCAAATCGGCTCGAACAGCAATTTTGATGGGTAACCCAATCGATGGCAACAAAGGAAAGTTGGGACACGGTTTTATGTCGGCCGACAAATTAGAAGAGATAAATGTTGGCGATGAGTCCAAATCAAGCCCGATGTACATTAGTGCAAATTTGAGTCCGAATGTAGAGGGCAATTAGTAAATCTTTTGAAGGAGTTTAAAGATTGCTTTGCTTGGGATTATCTGAGAGATGCCTGGACTAGATCGTTCTATTGTTGAGCATCGATTACCTATTAAGTCGGGTATCGACCCTATAAACAACCTCCGAGGAAGATCTATAAAGAAGAGGTAATGGGCCGATGTGAAGAAGGAAATTGAAAGGTTATTGGAAGCAAACTTCATTCGGCCGTGCGTGTACGCGCATTGGATTTCGAATATAGTTCCCGTTTACAAGAAGAATGGGAAGATGAGAGTTTGTATAGACTTGAGAGATCTTAACAAGGCCACTCCAATGGATGGGTATCCGATGCCAATTGCCGATTTGTTAGTAGACGCAGCAGCCGGGTATGAAGTCATTAGTTTTATGGATGGTAATGTTGGCTATAATCGATCTTCATGGCGATAGAAGATATTTCAAAAACGGCTTTTAGATGCCCCGCCACATTGGTTTATTTGAATGGATTGTAATGACGTTTGGATTGAAGAATGCCGGTGCAACTTATCAAAGAGCCATGAATTACATATTTCATGAGTTGATCGGCAAAATTGTGGAGATCTACATTGATGATGTAGTAGTCAAATCTAAAGACTATGAGAAACATTTAGCTGATCTAAGAAGAACTTTGGAATGCACTAGAAAACATGGTTTGAAGATGAATCCAAACAAATGTGCTTTCGGAGTGTCAGCTGGTGAGTTCTTGGGATTCCTTATTCATAAAGGAGGAATTGAAGTTGGAAAGAAGAGCATGGAGGCAATAGATAAAGTTGTTCCCCCAACTAATCTCACAGAATTACAGTCCACCTTTCGGCAAGATCAATTTCGTAAGAAGGTTCATTTCCAATTTATCGAAAAGAATCTTGCCCTTTTCTCCATTATTAAAGCTCAAGAGGAATCAAGAATTTGTATGGGGTGACGTGCAACAAAAGGCTTTTGATGAAATTAAAGAATACATGAAGGCACCACCAGTTTTGGTACCTCCACAACTTAACAAGCCTTTCAAGTTGTACGTGGCGGCCGATACCCTAACGATAGGATCGGCCCTCATGCAAGAGTATGAAGGGAAGGAGCGAGTCATAGCTTATCTTAGCCGAAAGTTGTTAGACCCAGAGACAAGATATTCGGCTATGGAAAAATTGTGCTTATGTGTGTATTACTCATGTACTAAGCTTCGGCATTATTTATTAAAAGCTGAATGCGTGATTATTTCAAGTCATGATGTGATCAAGCATATGTTGTCAATGCCAATTTTGAATGGAAGAATTAGCAAATGGATTTTGGCTTTGTCGGAATTTGATTTAAAATACGAATCGGCAAAAGCAGTGAAGGGTCAAATTATTGCTGATTTTATTACGCAACATCATGACCTTAGCACCAGTATAGTAGGCATTGTACCTTGGACTTTATTTTTCGATGGTTCATTCTGCAGCAAAGGTGGGGGCGCTGGCATTCTATTAGTTTCTCCACGGGGAATGACTTTTGAGTATGCTATTCCCATTGAATTTCATGTGACTAACAATCAAGCAGAGTATGAAGCATTGCTTAGAGAGCTTCGGCTTCTTGTAGAGATAAAAGCCATCGCTGTTGAAATCTTTGGAGACTCTGAGCTGGTGATCAACCAGTTGATTGGCCAATATGAGTGTAAGAATGACGCGCTAAGAGAATACTATGAGGAATGCCGGGAACTTTTAAAAAGCTTTCGGGTAGCAACCTTGCGTCATATCCCTAGGGGGCATAATGAAGAAGCAAATAGGTTGGCCCAAACTGCTTCTGGATATCGTGAAAATCAAGAAGTCTTCACTATAGGAGAGAATATTCCAGATGCTGAACAGGTGGTTGGTGATTGGAGGCATGAAATCATCGAATATCTGAAGGATCCATCACAGAAAGTTACCCGAAAGCTCAGGTACAAAGCCCTTAAGTTCGTCCTTCTCAATGATCACTTGTATTACAAATCTATAGATGGAGTATTGCTCAAGTGTCTAAGCCAAGAAGAGGCCGAAAAGGTGACGTATGAAGTGCATGAAGGATTATGTGGTGCACATCAATCAGCTTACCGAATGAAATGGATAATTCGGAGAACTGGTTATTTTTGGCCAACTATGCTGGAAGATTGCTTTGATTATTATAAAGGGTGTCATGATTGTCAAAAATTTGGCAATGTTCAAAAGGCTCCAGCATCTGTTATGAACCCAATAATCAAACCTTGGCCATTTAGAGGATGGGGCATAGATTTGATTGGTCAGATACATCCTCCTTCTAGCAAAGGACATAAGTTTGTGCTCTTGGCCACGGATTATTTTACCAAGTGGGTCGAAGCTATTCCTTTGAAGAAAGTTACATCAGAAAATATGATCAGTTTTGTTAAAGAGCATATAATTTATAGGTTTGGGATCCCTCAAACTATAACAACCGATCAAGGAACCCGGTTTACTTCTTCGAATTTTGCGACTTTTACCGAAGACATGGGGATCAAGCTCGTATAATTCTTCTCCTTATTATGCACAAGCCAATGGGCAAGCGTAAGCATCCAATAAGATTATGATCAAGATCATTCAAAAGAAGATTGATGAGAAACCGAAGAGATGGCATTTGGTTCTCAATGAAGCATTGTGGGCTTATCGGATGGCTTGTCATGGGTCAACTCGAACATCTCCTTATGAATTGGTTTACGGGCATCATGCTTTGTCTTACCATGGGAATTGCAATCGGGTTCAAGAAGAGTTATGTTGCAAAAAAGATTTGGAAAAAGAAGATTATACAAATTTGATGATAGATGAATTGGAAGATTTACATTTTATTCATCTCAAGGCATTGGAAAATATTGAGAAGAATAAAATACGTGTTGCCCGATATTATAACAAGAAAGTTAGAGAAAAGCAATTCTTGGAAGGTGACCTGTCTGAAAAAACTATCTTTGCCGAATGGATCGAAAGACAGGACATTCGGCAAGTGGTCTCCAAATTGGGAAGGGCCCTTTCGGGTAGAGAGATGCGTGCCGGCAATGCATATATTTTGAAAACTTTGTTTGGGGAAGAATTTACCGAGCTATCAACGGACGATATCTTAAAAAAATATTACCCCAAAGATCGGGTTGGTTCGTAAAGAGAATTTGAATCAAACAAATAGATGAGATAACATCGCCTTTAGTGAAAAAATATGAAGTTGGTAAATAGCCGATACGATTCGTGTCGCCTTCAGTTCAAAATATAACCGAATGATCTTGTGTTGACCTCAACATTCTGACTGGTTGGTTTATCGGGAAAAGAGAAAGATGAAATCCTGAATGATACTGCTCAGTGACTCGTCAAATCATTTGTGGCGTAAGACTAAGATCTAATCGACTAAAGTGATGTCACTGCATTCGGGAAAATCACTCAAGAACTGCTTCGAATCAAAGAGGACACTGAAGACATTCATTTGGCAATCAACACAAGATCATAAACAAGACACATTCTCAGAAGATGATTTCATTATTCACAGATCAATCCCTAGTTACAAACTACTCCTGGAACAACTTATTAAGAACAGATTGGGGATTGGTGGATTCGGCAAGGGCAGTAGCATGGTCCCCGTAGAGCTCCAGCTGCTCCTCGATGTCCTCCACCTCGTGAGGATGACCTTCTGCAAATCCAACGGCCTGAACAGAATAGTCCTCATTGGTGCGAGAAGACATCGCTGCCAGGCCGAGGGACACGCCAAGGTGGACACCTTGGATGACGGCCTGATCAACACGGCCATCCATGGCGTCCAGGCGTGCCTCAGGAGTTTCTCCCTGGGCATTCACCTTGTCAGCCGCCCGGGTCGCTGCTGCCTTCAACCGATCGTTCTCCGCAGAGAGCGCTGAAAGATGAAAAGATAATCAGTACAGTGAAGAGGATTGAGAGAAAAGAAATCTATGTGAGGATACCGAACCAGTGATGGCGTCGCAGAACTGCTTGCGCTGATCCTCCCATTCGGCTTGCGCAATGCCGAACTGCTTGGAGACGTCGCCTAGCTCGGTCCGGGCTTCGTCCCTTTCCTTGCGGAACCGGAGCGCCTCTTCATGAATGTACAAAGGGTCCTCGCCCTCTGGTTCTGCCGGACCCCAAGGGTTGGCGTTGTATGAGTTGTCGGACTCAGAAGAGCTCGACGAACTCGAGGAGCCGGAGACGGGGACCGGCTGGTCTGAGGTTCCCGGTTGAGTCACCACCATCGGGGGAAGAAGGTGAGACTGGTTGATGATGACCCTCGCCCTAAGCAGATGAAGAAAACCAAGGTTAGGGGAGATGAACAGTGAGCAAGAACACGCAAAGGCGGCAGATTAATCTCACCCATGGCGTTGCCGACGTCGCGGCCTGCTCCCTCCGGCCTCTCCCTCAGCAGGGCGTTTTCCATGGTCACCGGCGCTCGACATTGGTGATTTGGAGGTGGGGTTTTCTTCCTAAGGGTTTCGGCGAGAAAATGAGAAGATGATGATGAATGCTAACCGGCGATGGTGGTGGAAGCCGGAAGAGGGCTTTATTTATAGGCCAGAATAGAGTTCGTGGCGCACGACTCGGAGTATACCAAACGACAAAGTAGGGTTTGCTTCTCTTTTGGGCCGTTACCGGACTGGGCCAAGCTCGGCTAAATCGAAAACAGCGGTTCAGAGGAATCGACTAATCTTCTGATCGGGAAATCCGGAATGATGGCCGTATGTCTATTCGGGAAGCTTAAGAACATTCGGCTATGTCATCAGTCAGACAAGAATGGAAAAGACCAAAGCACAACAAAGAATACAATTGTTTAAAAAATCACAGTGTGTTACAAGCCGAATGTTTTACTCATTTAAGAACAGTTTGATTGCGTCTATGATATCATCCCTAATTCGGCTGACTTCTTCTAGCACCTTCTTGTCATCGTCTTCAGAACTCTGGATTCTGGTAAGCCTGGTTTTGATCTGTTGATGCTCCTTGATGACAGATGATATCTTTGTCTTGGCTGCATCTATAGAGTTCGGCAAGGTGGCAATTTTATCTTTGTGAGATTGGATTCTCACATTCAATTGAGCCAATTGAGCTTCCAACCTGGCCTTTTCCTCCTCCATGGCTACCAGTTCAGGTTCCAGAGTTACCAAAGACTGCTTAGCAGCCTGGATCTGAGAGTGCAATTCTTTAACTTGATGCTTTTTCGTCAGATTATCATTTTGCAGAGCGGCTCTAGAAGCTATATTCCTGTTTGCTCTCCTGACCTTGCCAAGGTGATCATCAAGATGAGTTGCAGATTCTAGAGAGACCTTGAGAGTTGGAG
Organism: Chrysopogon serrulatus; assembly: GCA_015844335.1. Taxonomy (NCBI): domain Eukaryota; kingdom Viridiplantae; phylum Streptophyta; class Magnoliopsida; order Poales; family Poaceae; genus Chrysopogon; species Chrysopogon serrulatus. The sequence goes on along the minus strand of JADLZL010002318.1, from coordinate 65,895 downwards.
GGATGTCTTGGTCAATAAGCTCAACCAGTTCTCTTATCTGGTCTGCATCTTGGACAAGAGCATTTATATCTTTGGCCAGTAAGAGGGATATCTCCTTTAGCCGAGCTTGGTTCTCTCTTCACGATAACCTCTGGCCGAGAAGTAGCTTCTTCACCTCCCTCATTAATGTACTCTTCAATGGTGAAAGAATAGGCGACAATCGGCTTAGCATCATCCTTTAAAAAGGAGAATCATTAGCCGATTGATCAGAATTATTTGAGAGATCAATAAAATAAAGTATTACCTTTTGTGCAAAGCTTCTTTAAGGTTGATTCCTGTCCTGGCTTGATTGAGGGCTTAGCTGAATGCCCAGAGAAGATGAACTTGAAGCCTGATGAGGGGAAGATCCTTCTGCTATGTCATCCAAGATATCATCTGAAAATAAGTAATGAGATGCAAAGTGCAGTAGATAAACCTTGGCAGAAGAAAGAAGAGAAAATGTGTAGAAAATATTATTACCAATATGACTAATAGCCTTGTGAATTTCTGCACTATCAATAGAAGCATGAGGAGAAGATTCTTCTGCCATTTTGTCCAGGGAATGATCTGCTTCTGAGTATCAAGTGGCAAAATCAGTTCATTTGGTGTAAAAAGGGGAACAATCAGTTAAGAAGGTAATCACCTGTATGGCCAGTGGACTCTTGAATTTCTGCATCCTCCTCTTGAGTTTCAACATCTTCAGGAGCCTGAGAAGATGTTTCAGTAATTCTCAACACATTGGCTGATTTTGAAGGCCTGACCTGTGGCTGAAGGGAAACATATAATAAGTAAAATAAGCCCCATCATGGTTCGTAACAAAACCGACCGAGAGTTTACCTTGGGGAGAGCTTAGCTTTCTTGGATCTTGTTCTTCTCGGGCACATTAACATCTCTACTTGATCCAAGTAATAGCTTTCCTCTTGCCTTCTCCTTTCGAAGAAGCCGCACCCAAAGCTACCGGTGTTTTTCATGAGGGTTGCCAGGATGGAGCATTAAAGCCTAAGGCGGGGGATGGGTCCAGCTTGGTAATATTGGACTACTTGTGAAGGAGGGGTAGGCTCAGGATCCTGCAAAAGACAGTACAATACTGAAATTAAAAAAAAAAAAAGTCAGAAAAAGAGGTGACTGTGAGTATGAAGAAAGTTACCTCACTGTCAGAATCAAATTGAGCATACAAATCTTGACACAAAGGGTGCACTGGCATGTTAAAAATATGGGCACGCCATTCTTGCCACCAAGAGGAAAACAAAGGATGGGCAGCTTCTATTAATCCCAAAGGTAAGGGCATGAATTCTGGCAGATCCCATCCAAGCTCAAAAACCCTTTTGGCCTCCATTTCATCTCCTATTCTCTCTCTGGGCCTTATGATGGTTGAGAAAAATAGTCTTGGGGGCAGTTGCCCACAGCCCAATTGCCTGGCAAACATGTTTGGGTTATAAAATTCATAGGAAGGATTCAGCAACCTTCCATGATGAAACTCTGCTGGCAAGACACAGGGCTTAATGAAAGAATTGAAGATCTTTGTAGCAACCCTGTCTGAGCAGCCAGACTCATAGCTGAATTTGCAAGGCAGAGTCAAAGTGTCACTTTCTCTATAAGGGAGCCATATCACATGATTGAAGCCCTTAAAGAATAGCTTGAATAGATGGCCAAGATCTATATCAATGGTGATGGCAGCTGCTGCTTCTCCATAAGTTTGACAGGCTTTCTCTTTCATTTGGCCATCCTCATCATCATTGACAGAAGAAAAACCCAAAGTGTTAAGGTCCACGGAGACTATCTGGTGCATGTACAATTGTAGCCACATCTGCACAAACCACCAGGGACCATTTACACAATGAATTTCCCCATGTTGACGATCTCAACAATGATCTGATGCATCATGTGATAGACAGCTCCCAGAAGATATTTGCCCAGAGGAATTAAAGTTCCTGCAGCCAGCTCCTCGGCCATCACCATGTGATTGAGAGTTGGCTCATTGGATTTGCCACAAAAGATGAATCTGCATAGCCACATGTTTAAAAAGGCCTTATATTCTTTGTCGATCCACAAAGACCGGTTGACATATACGTTTTGATGTACTTGGTCCATCCACTTCCGATTTGACTTTCCTTACAGTTTGCTATTGTGCTTATATTTGGAAGGGTATACTGGCTCACATTTAAGGCCGGTCATCATGAATATGTCAGCCAAAGTAAAAGACATTGGGCCATGACCAAAAATGAAACCATTGGTAGCATCGGACCAGAAGTGGGAAGCTGCTATCAGAAGAGAATCATTCCGAGGTGTTCCCGAAAGGGATAACTCTAAGCAATCTTTGGATATCCCAGGAGTCCCAAAGGATCGCTACTCTTGTTCAAAGATCCTTTGGTACCACCGCCGCCATCCAAAGATCGGAGGGAAGGGCCAGGTTTTGAAAGTGCTTGGCCATCTGCTTGGAGGAGCAATTCCAGATTTGAAGGGGATCCTCGAAGTTTCTTTCTCCACAAATTCGATTGGGTTGGAATCTCCCATCGGACCCAAAAAAGTACGAATCGATTGGGGGCATAAGGGATCAAAAATCCATCCTTGTACTCCTTCAAAAAGATAATACGGCCGAGAGAGAATCGAAAGAGATGAAAGATCAAAGAAAAATTTGCCGAATACATGAAAGGAATCAAAAATACCTCTGGAACTCCATCAAGGGTCGCCATTGGGGATTAAAGGTAGGCTCGAATCTAGAGCGAAGAAGAATCAGATTTTGAGTGGCGGCTACGGAGTTGAACAGTGTTGACCTAAATGAGAAAAGAGTCTGTGTTCAATTCCGGAATAAAATTACTTTTATCCCGAAATTGAGGGGGCATGTGTTAACACTGGATTTTGGTAAAAGCCAATGACAGGTGGGCCGATTCGGTAAAGTCTATGAGAAAGCAGAAATCCAACGCGTTCGGCAAATGAGCGTGCGGTCGGCTAACTTTGAGCTATTCGGCAAGCGTATGTGCAATTGACTCTGGGTGATTCGGCAAGCATTGGTGCGGTCGGCTATCTTTGTGTGACAAAGTGGCTCCATTCGGGAAGCAAAAGGTGGCGAGCAAGAAGCCGAATAGAAGGAGAAAAGCGTGATGATCAAGGACTCCGAGGAGAATTATAGCAAGAGTCTCGCCATACTTTTGAGTTACCTTTAACATATTGTGTACGTCGTAATCTCTTAGGATTCATGTTATGTCCAGGGTATAAATATAGACACTCGACCATTGTAAAGGATATTCACAATCAAATCAATACAACCGGCCCCGTGCCACGTTTTCGAGTCCTTTTGTCGTGTCGTCGAGTTCTTCGAGAGGAGCCATCGATCCGTCGACCTCCGTAAGTTCCGGCAACCTTGCTATCATGTCTAGTATCATGCGGTGGATTTAGATCTTGATGCAAGTAGTCTTGTTCGTCTCGATGGGATGGCCGTGCGGCGGCGCCTACTTGATGATCAAGAAGTCTTTGCTTATGCTTTGTCTATCTCGACTAGATGGCCGTGCGGCAAAAGGCCCGCTTGATAGCTTAGCAAGGCAAGATAGTTATCGATTCTTGGTTAGATCGTGAGTCGTGCGGCAGGCTAGGATCTGGCTCAAGGATTAGTTATCGGCTCTATTAGATTTGGCAAGATCTAGTAGATTCATTAAGTTATCACGTGTTGCATGACTTTAATATTTTAGTTATTTGTAACACTCTTTTGCCCAATCTAGATTTGATCGGTTTTGGCTTCTTATTTTATAGATCTGTTTGCTCTCTAACGTCCTTTACTCTTGTATTATCATGATAAATAGATCATATGCCTACATAGCCGAATTGGATCAATCTAGATTGTTACATGTTGCGGGTTCTTGTATGTTAGAAACAATTAGACTTTGATAGGATCGGGTATCGTGCGGCGGATGCAGTCTTTGATTAGTTTAGTCGTGATAATTTGTATGTTCCTTCTTTATGAACCCCGAGTCGGCTTTGTATTGCCGAGCTTGGTTATGCTTCAATTCATGGTTAACTATTCACTTGTTCAAACATGTCTTCTTACGCATGCATGTTCGGTAATCAATACGCTACGTGTTTCACCTTCATATTAGCCGAATGAATTGCATGCATGATTGGCAGACAGCTTCTATAGCTGTATGTCGTCGTAAGTGGCTTCAGGGGGGCCGTATATACGAACTGTCTGGTCTCATCCAACACGTTCCGATTTTGTATTTAACAGTTTCTTTATCCCTTGTCAGTTTTCAGGTCAAACTGACTGGCACGCTTCCGGATCTCCAAACCGTGCGGCTGTCCGATTGAAGTCACGCTTTTCGGCTTGCTGTGTGCTTGGCGCAGGGGTGCAGATTTTTGTGCCAACACTATTTCAAATTTTCAATCAACACATAAGGTTTCAATTTATAGCTTCAACCTTCAAGTTACTTCAACATTAAACCAAAAAATGATTCGATATACTTCACATCGCGACTCATAAATTTTCACATTGTATGACTCATAAATTTAGCTCCTCGATACCACTTACTTTTTCATCTACTTTTTGGTCTCTGAGTTACCAAGGTAGGATCCTTAGGTATATCTTACTTTTTGTTAAACGATCTAGTATATTTACTCTCTCCATTCTACAAAGAAAGTCGATATGAGATGTATATAAAAAAGTCAAACTTGTTTAACTTTAATTAAATTTGTAGAAAATACGTGCAATATTTATATTTTAAATTAAATTAATTATAAAAATATATTCAACTATCTATCTAATAATACTAATCATGTATTATAAATATTATCAATACTATTATATATATATATAAATAAAAAGACCAAAGATCTGAGATTTTAAGGTCAAAAACACTAACGGTAGTTTCGTTCTGCCTTGCGTACCTACCGCACGGTGCTTCGCTCGGCCTCCTGCGATGGCAATATTCCTTCTTTGGAGCAACTCCTGCGACAATTACGGACGTTGTTTCTTTCCTTGCGAGGCCGGCCAATTATCTTGCTTTCCCTTCGGTGACTGATTACATTGCTTTCCTTTCTTCTTTGGATCATTGGTTCACGATCGTAGGAGGCGCGTGACTTCTTCGCGAGATCCGGCTGCCTGCTCTGTTCCCTTGCTGCGGCTGTGCGCGACTGTGCGTGTGCCGCCGCCTCGCCTGACGTCATGCCTCATCGCCCCGTCGTCCTAGGCACCAAGGTCTCCGCCGCCGTCGTGGTCGCACGCCAAAGAGACGCTGCCCGAACCTTCGTTCACTCCCGGCGCTCCGGCGAGGCTCGGCGGGATGAAGGTCACCGATCCCGGCGCTGCCGTTGGTGCGGCGTCGCTGTCCAGCTCTGCCTCTGCGACAATTACCGCATCCGCTCACCTTCCGCGCGCCGAGAAGGACTGCAGAGGTTCGCACCCACGCTGCCTCCTCTCCCTCCCGGCCTCGAAGCTGCGCCGCCGTCGCAAGGCCGTGCCTACAAGGAGAAGGCCCTCACGACGCCGTGCGATGGAGGTCTTCCCTGCCGCCGACGTCATCCCCTTGAAGCATCGGCCGCCGGCACCAGGTACTTGTTGTGCACCTTATTCCACGAGCAGGCCCCTCCGTGCAACCCCCTTCACGCCGCCCCCGCCGAGCATGGTTCCATCGGTGGCGTCCCCAATCTGGATCCATGGGTGTGGTGGCGGAGCTGGTTCTACGGCGCCCTTTCCCAATGTCCGTGGACTCCACGTTCTCTCCAGTTGTGAAATCCACTTTCTACCTTACTCTCCTGATCTGCTTCTCTCATCCTTGATCCATCGCATCTGTGAGATCCATTCTCACTTCACCCAATGCGAGCATAGTAGCAATTGTAGCCGGTCATGTTTTTTGAAGGCAAAAACTGTGGGGGAGATCCCCACAGACAGAGTAACCGGTCATGTTATTATTTGAATCAATCGTATTTTGGTTTCTCTCGTCTTTGATCCACTCTCGTCCTTGATCCATGGCATCTATGAGATCCATTCTCATTTCATCCAATGCGAGCATAGTAGCAATTGCAGCCGGTCATGTTATTTGAATCAATCGTATTTTGCTTTTGGATGCAGCTTTGGTGTTCGATGGTATTCCACAGAGAAGTTCCTAGCCTCCTAGGTTCAGTCCTTTCTACATCTTGGAAACAAACATCGAATGAAATCAGATATCGAAGCTGAAATCAGGATTGATTGGTGTATATATCGCCAGTGCACAGTCCCCGCCACGCTCACAATCACAGTTGCGGCCGTGGTCGCCGAGCGGACTCCAAACCATCGACCTTCCATCTCGTGGTGCCCAGCGGCGAATAGGTGCCCGGATTCAGCTCCTTCCATCTCCCTACGCTCGCGTGGCCCGATGCAAGTTACCAATTCAGGTACTGCACCTAGACCATGAGACCATTCCATCTTTAGAAGGATTTGCAAAAACTTGCTTTGCCATCAGCAATCATCTCCAGTTGTCTAACAATTAGTAGTTTCTCAAAGTGTAATTTAATTTATTTGTGACTGCTCCATTTGTTCACCATTCAGAATATCAGTAACAAATATATCATTTCCTATTTTCTGTTGAATTCATGTATAAATAATTTGATCAGCCTTCATAACTATTGTTCATGGTTCACTGCTCTACCAATTCTGTTTAAACACTTCAGTCCAATCTGCAATGGTGAAGGACGTAATTTTTGTTCAACTTCTTTATTATCTTCTCCAATTCCTATATCTTGAATGTTCTCATCATTCTTTTCTTTAGGAGTTTGATTGTCATCTCGTAGACTTGTACGAAGGCATCTCTCTGTCTTTTACTCTTTTATCGGACTGTAATGTTGATGCCTCAAATTTGTATGCCTCAACTTATTTGGCTTGTAAGTTGTAATCATGACTCATATTTGTATAATTGATGCATTCTGGTTACTCAAGCTATTCCACCTATTCATTTTAGGTATTGTGGAATTCCATGATTATATGGATTTGAAATGTTCATTTCTTCATGGAGAATGGTGTTTCATCGTCAGATTATTAGTGCTGGCCTCATTGTGGTGTTCATTAGCCATCACCGGATGCTTAAAGTTCCAAATCTCGGTAATCAACCCTTCTTTTCTCGGTGCAAATTTCCTGTCCGTGTGAATTAGGTAACCAAGCTAAAAGACAAATTGAACCCAAGGACTGGAAAATTGTCATCACTTGCTTGCTGGACAAAGTTAAATTTGAGTTAATTGTTCTCTTGCTGTTATATACAAAGGAATGTGTTCTTTTGTTTAAACAAAGAAGAAATAAATTATGTTGCCGACAAGGCCTATACTGTCAGATCAATGATTATTATTCTGCAATTTGCAGTTAGTATGGACACAATTGTTATGATTATTATTCTATTGCATAGAGTCAGAGGTGGCAGCCTGGTGTGCTAGAGGATCAAGTGGGGAAGTACAACATCATGAGGAGGCTAGGGATGCACGTAGTGAGCCACTGGTGATTCACGAAATGTCTCAGGAAAGGAAGGCGCCTCCCAAAGGACCCCCTACTTGATGGTAAGGTAGAACGTTTTTTTTCCTTCAACTATTTTTATTGAAATTGTGGTATGATTATTACTCTGTTGCTGTTTCACTTGGGCGAATGCATGGACAAAATGTGAAACTGGAAATAGTAGGTATGTTTCCACAGATCCGCTGTGTTGATAGAATGAAATTATTGTGGACAATTGTAATCTGTCTCACTTTTTGTTCTTACATTTGCAATCAATATGTTGATAGTATTTCTCAGACAACACCTTACTTTTCTTTTGATTAATAGTTGCTAAGAAGCACACAGTACTACAATCCCTTTAAACTAAAAGTCACATATACCATCTTATTCTGTAAAACTTGTTGGCTACTTTGTCAGAAAACCTATATTTCTGCATGGTATAGTAGTGAAGAAGCAGGGCCAGTCCCAGTGCTGCCGGTTCATTCCCATATACAAGGCAAGAAAAATGCCATCATGGAGGATAGAGTTTTCCAAGAGTTACCTCATGATTGTTGTGGTACTCCTCTAGACAGAACGAGCTATATAGTTAAGCTTGATGATATGATTTTGAGTCTGCCCCTACTAAAAGAAGTAAGAATTATAACCTTCATTCTATTTGTTCCTGCATGCAGACCCATGAACTTGTTTCGATTATCTAAAAAGTTATAATCATGATGGTGTGGTGCTTGACGACATAAAATAATTTTTTGTTTCTTAAAATCTAATTATGGTACAGTTCTGGAAATACTCTTCAATTTCCCTCATAGTTAGAACTAGCACTAACTAATTAATCACTCAATTATGAAATATAAGAGTAGCAGCTCGTCAGTTTGAGTCTCTATCTGTAAGTGATTGGCAAAATGGATCTGGTTTTCATCAGTTCAACAGCAGGCAACCTCTGTCATTGCCATGCGTGCTTATGTATAACAACAACATGGAGGTTTCAGTCATCATCAACTTGGCTGCATCATGTTCGGAACTTTAATTAGTTCACTATAGTAGCTCGTAGTTTGTTGAATGTGAAATGTCACTTTCATGCCACAGCCACAGAGAACATTCATTTGTCTGTCAGTGGGTTTACTGGTCCTATTTTGAAGGAAGTGTCTTCTGCTGTTTTCATGAGTTGCAAATGATGGCTGTCTTGTGCTATTGTCATAGAGTTGCAAATGATGACCAATTTAAGTTAATTCAGTAACTACCTTTGTAATGGAATCTTCTTTATATTCTACTACTACTATATATACAGTAATTAAGAACAGTTGAATTCTTCCTCAATGTGTTATATGGTTATTTTGTTCTACTTGCCACAGCACAGCTACCTCAAAGAGTCAAAGGTGCCCGCTGTTGCGCCACCGGTGAAGCCCGCTGCTGGGAAAGGGGAAAGAGGCTGTCGCGTGACGCTGTTGAAGCCCGCTGCCCGCCCTAGCCATCACACGGCATCAAGGTTTCGAACTCAAGCACTGACACGCGGACCTCAGGCCTTGGCGAAAACATTAACCGCATCCCCGTCCAAAGAGCAGCGAGGACTCTCGGTTAGGGATGAAAACGATCGTAAACGATCGATAGGAGGACAAATCATTTTCATTAATTTTCTTTCTCGGAAATGAAATCAATACGATATTGTTGGAAAGCGAATACGGTTTCGATATTTCGGTAATTTGAAAATGATAATAGTTGATCGGAGAATACATCATTAATGATCGAATTTATGAGAATAATATCTAAAAAAACGATAAACACGTGAAATCATATAACACAAAAAGAGCTATATAACTCAAATGACAATAATAAATAAGTCACAAATAAAAAAGACTACAAGCTAAAACCATATAGTTCATACCATCTTAGACTCAAACAATAACAAACCAAGTAACAGTGCAATTAAGTTTTAAGTTGACTTGAAATAACATAGTGACTAATAGAGTTAGTGTGATTTGCTTGCCTGATTGATTGTTTTCTTGCCTTCTTGGCTTTTTGTTCCTATACAGACGACATTCTTGCCGTATAATTCATTCTATAAAATATGCACTCGTGGGTACAGTATAGATTGCGTGTAAATCAGCACGTCTACAGATAAATTAGGATTTAAAGCCTTTAAAAGCCTTTGAATCAGTAACTATCGACAGTAAATTACCGGCTAAATACGGAAATCTTCGAAAACAATCGAAAGAGGATAAAATCACTTTCACTTCCGTTTCTGTTTAATTTTATCATTATCAGTCTCTTTTTTTGGTTACCATTATCATTTTAAAAATCAGGAAAAACTCAAAAACGATTGCAGAAAATTAAAAATTATCATTTCGTTTTCATCCCTACTCTCAGTACACTGCACATTAACAACACTTCTCAGCTAGAGTTGTGTTGGGATTTAGAAGAAACTTACTATATGGTTGTATGGGTGTTGCAGTAAGTACATACGTAATGTAATGAGTTTTTGAGCTCTTGGTGCAAACCCTTTTTGGTATCCAGTTGCATACCAACCGTGCGGTTGGTGTTTCTCCAAGATGACAAATGAGCAATTGGACATCACCTTAGCTGGAGCTGTGTGGATTTTATTTCTTTTGCTGTTTTGCATCTTTGAGGTTTGATCCTTTATTTCTCTTACTTGGCTAGGAAAATTGAGGGAGAGAACGAAACAAATATTAAGGATAATTATAAATTAGTTGTGCTACTATTATTGTAATGCTTAGCCCTTGTATGTTCATGTAATTTAAAGCTTTGTTACCCTTACAATCACATAGATAGCTCTGTATTATTAAGGAACTACATCTATTGTTTGCATATTCTAAAATTTGTAATGGCTTCAATCCAGGTCGGTTTCCACATAACGGTTTGGGGCCATATTCTAAAGTTTAGACCACTTAGCTTGATTTAGAAGGATATAAGAACATAAGGGCGACGAAAAAATTCTGCCATTGTTGAGATGGAGCGGCCTCTATATACGATAACTAAAACTACTAATGCGTAGTTATGTTTTATCTGATAATTACTGCCCTATTGCAACTATACAAATATACAATACTATAAATGTATAATTTGATGATTGCAAATCATTAATGAGAATTTTCGTCATGCACAAAATTCAGTTTGTAATATTGTGATTCGAACATCGTGCTCGCACTATCTTTTTTTGTAACAATGCAACATGTTCATGCCCAAATTATCAATGCATTATTTATTTTTGTTGAAGGTATATATATAATAGAGTTGGTGATCCTGCGACGTTGTGCTCTCCGTGATCTGTGTTGATTTCACAAAGTTTTCTTTTTAGATTAAATGTCACTTTAATGTTGATATTTAATTTTACAGTATATTTATTTTATTTTGCAATCCATACATTTTAGTAAAAAAATTATTTGTCCCGTAGCAACGCACGGACACGCTACCTAGTTTTATATATAATTGGTTTTGTCTTCTCGAGAAAGTGAAAATGACATCTATTTTAGAACAGAGGAATATATCTTTAGCTATATCTATACGGCTATACCTATACTAATATTAATGAGGCAAATTTCTCTCCACATATTTTTTATTCACCTCCTCCTAACTACCTAGTCAGTGGAAAATTTTCCGTCCCACTTTCTCTATACAAATTGCACTCACACCCTCTACTTATATACTAGTTAGAACAACTTACATCTAGCAATGATGAATATAGAGTCCGGTTCCGACACGTATTAGGTCAGGCGCTACATATCTTGTATATGAACCATGCTTATGACACCCATTCATTCAAATTAAAACAACTCACATCTAGAAATGGTACGAAGTATGGAGTCCGATTCCTATCTATAATTCCTATAATCCTAACCTCCACTAGCCTATTTCTCTGCCCTGTGATTGATCGAATCAACAAAGATGATGTCATCATAGTTGCGTTTAGCGCTGGCTCTCATTTATTTCCCATTACCTATTTCTTTTAAAATAGAAAAAAAATCGTAGCACCTAAACCAAGTATCATAATTAAAATCCAATTGCACCATAGTGTTTCTCTCAATAAACTCTTCAAAACAAGACCCTACATGAATATATTTCAATAACTTTTTTGTAAAAACTTAAACCGTTTCTAAGCAAAAACCTAGCAAAACTGTATATTATATGGATTACATGTAGTCCTCCAAAACATGCGTATATATGAGATTTAGGTGATGCCCAGTTCAAATAATCTATACCATGTCAATAAATACAACCTCCGCAATTGATCTACTACATCCATATATATATATATTATTAATTCATAGTTTTGACCATTATAAATTCCTTATATTTTTTACTTTATTCCCACAAAGAACGTGCGGGGGGCATTCTACTAGTATATATTGGGTTCCATTACAATACATGTGCATATTAAGCTAGTCTATCTATCTAGAGAACATTATCTAGTGTAAACCAACTCATGAAAACTCATGCAAACCATAGGAAAATAAAAATCACACATGTAGATGATATGATGATACACAACCTTGTAAAATATCTTGTTCAAATTCGACTTCGTTATGAGATATAAAAATAAAAAGAAATTTTTTATTATTATATCTCACAAATGAAGTCGAGTTTGAACATGATATTTTACAAGGTTATATATCATCATATCATCTATATGTGTAAATTTTTGGATGAATTTAAACAATTTTCCCCACCATAGTTTGTATGGATTTTCATGAACAGGTTGATTTACACTTGATACATTGTCATCTATATAATATTATAAAGAGCAAAAAATTATCCTCTATTTTTTTAAGCCTAGCTTCCTCGTAACTCCTATTAAGCATGACTTGGATACTTGAGGTCTCCTGTATTACTAAGAATCCTAATCAAATAGATTCCTTCGGTTCTAAGTAAGTTAAAAAAGAAATCTAATCCAAATAAAAAAGGATAAAAGTAAAGATCAGGTAAATCTTACTCTAATGTTATCCTAGTCTATACCTATAAGAATTCAAGCTAAGGTGAATAGGCCTCTATTAAAACAAAATTTGAAAGTTTCTTTAAGATCCAGCGTTTTGGCTTGGTGAAGAAGCACTACCACTCCGAGCGGCACTGATGCTCACTCACGTGGCACTGCCCCTCGTGCACTCACAAATAATATCACAGTTCCAAATCTGTCCAAGAAATTTAGGTCGAGTAAATTACTAAGCTTCTTGAGACAGAATAAAGCTACTTTACCAGCTGGATGAGTGTGAAAGTGTGCAAACAAGTGGATCAGGACCAAACCCTAAATCACCACAAGAGCAAGTAATACAATGTAGCAAGCAAAAACACACGAGAGAAGGATTTATTTCGTCAGTTAGCTCACCATAAAGACTTGTCTACCTCCTCGTTGTTGAGGAACGCCACAAAAGCTAGGTGAAAGGATCAAGATGCCCAAGAGGGGGGTGAATTGGGCTTTTCTAAATTTTAATCGCAGCGGTAATAACCTATCGCTAGCCCATTTCACCTCTAGTGCCTAATGTGTGTTCTATGACTTCTAGACACAAAAGTTTTGCTTCCTAGGTTCCAAACCCTACTCTAGCATGACAATTCTAGCAATGTAAATACAAGAAGTAAATGCGAGAAAGTAAATGCTCAAAGTAAAGAGAGGGAGAGGAACGCTGGCGATGTTTTCCCCGAGGTATCGGAGAGTCGGCACTCTCCACTAGTCCTCGTTGGAGCACCCACAAGGGTGTAGCTCCCCCTTGATCCTCGCAAGGACCAAGTGCTCTCTACGGGATGATTCTTCGTCACTCCGACGCCGTGAATCCCCCAAAACCGCTCACAAGATGAGATGGGCCATCCACAATCACCACCGGGATGATCACCATGCTCCCAATCGCCACCGAGCCGTCTAGGTGATGCCGATCACCAAGAGTAATAAGCAAGAACTCTCACTTGACCAAGACAAGCCTAATGAGATGAGTGGATGCACACTTGCTACTCTCTTTCACTAATGAGGTCCTAAGCAATGGATTAGCAAATCTCTCAACCTCACTAGGGCTCTTGCACTCTCAAGCACTCACAAGGTGTTCTTCAGCTGTTGGAATGAGCAAGAGACCTCAATTGAATGAGGTAAGGGAGTATATATAGCCCCCACAAAACCCCCACACGAAGAGGTATTTCGAGGCGGTTTAAGGCCCGCCCGGGCCCAGCCTGTCCGGGCGGCCGGACGCGTCCGGTCGTCTACGATGCGGCTAACTAAGCCTGCGGTCGCGTCCTGCCCACGGGCGACGCGTGTCGAGTCCGGTCCACCATGGCCGGGGCGCGTCCGTCAGAAATTTCACATTCTGAACCTCTGAGTAGTGACCGGGCCTGACCCCAGCGTCCGGTCCACGGTGATCGGCGTCCGGTCCAACATGGACCCGAGTCTGATGGCACCAGGCGTCCGGTCCACTACCCGGGCGAGGGTCCGGTCACTCGGCACCCATGCACCGACCAAACGCGTCCGGTCAAGATCTTGTGCTGGCGTCCGGTCGAGCAAAATGGCTCGAATGACTTCCGTTTTCGCGACCTCTCGCATGGCTTTGACTCTACTGATCTTTAGGCCAATTCTAGGGCTGCCTAGAACTAGAATGAACAAGTGTGCACCACACCTAACTCACTAGACTCACCTAGGTCAAGTTACCCATTCAAACCCCTCTTAATAGTACGGCCAAAGGTAAAAACAAAGTCCTAGCTACTCTAAGTGTCTCTCCAACGCCAAACGACACTTAGAACTAGCCGTCCTTAACCTTGTCGTCCATCCTTTGAAAACCGAAAACGATTTCGATCGTCAGGGCATGAAAACCATTGATTGCCCAATTAATCACCATTATCGTGACCTAACTCAAACAAGTTTTACAAAAACACACGTTAGTCACAATAATTTTACGTTGTCATTAATCACCGAAACCCACTAGGGGCCTAGATGCTTTCAATCTCCCCCTTTTTGGTGATTGATGACAACAACCTCGAGTATGAGAGTGAATTTGAGGTTTTCAACGAACTTAAATCGTATAAGCTTTTTGTCAGTAAGAACAAAGGGGTTAGATAAGCTTATACGACTCAAGCCAACATGTACTCAATGGAATATGAATGAAGTGCGAGTACAAGAAACATAGAGCTCATTTAAAGGATGAAACGCGAAAGCATAGCAAATGAGCACCAACATGTGACATGACATAGCATATATATATATATATATATATATATATATATATATATATATATATATATCAAGAGTAGAGAGCACAAGTCATGAGTAAACCACATGTCACACGATATATCATATATCCACAAGTCAACCAAAAGTCACCAAAAGCATGTATCACATGATGCACAAAAGAGCATGTATGCATGAGTATCACACACATCAAAAGAAGTCAACTCCCCTCACACGCTCCCCCCTATCTCACATACTCGACTCTCTCTCCCCCTTTGGCGTCAAGCACCAAAACCTAAGGCTCCCGAGAAGGTGGGGCTGCAGGCAGTCGGGTCCGGACGAAGCGGGCGCCAGCTCAAACTATGTGTAGTCTGGGGAGGACTCTGAGCTGTCACTGGGCTGAGCCTCTGCCGACCCCTTAGGCCGTGTCTCTGAAGTAAAGCGGTCCGGGTTCCCTCACCGCCGTGCAACCGGGTCTGCCTGCAGTGTCTCGTTAGTAGTGGCCTCGACTGGGCTCAGAGAAGGTGACACAAAGAGAAGTGGGAGCCACTGACACTAGCACTGCCTCAGTCACTGTAGTAGGAGCGGTCACGGACTCGGTGACTGGAGCCTCTGAAGTAGCAAATCGCCCGAGGAGGCGTACTCACCGGAATGTATGCAAGAATCGAATCGTAGCCTCAAAAGTGTAAGGACAGAGGAGGCTGACTCAAGGGAGGCTCTGACGAAGCAACCGACGACGGGTGAGTCTTGGTAGTAGTGGTGACTGGAGCCTCTGTCGATGGTAACTGACCCTGAGCACCCTGAGGAGTAGGAAAACCTGTGATCTCGCTGTAAGTGGCACTGAGAGCTCGTGGGGTCACAAGCACCGAGGACGTAGGAGGTGGAGTGAAGCCTGTCCGAATCGGTGTGTACCCGCCCTCGAGAAGCAGTACCGCAGAACTGGCCAAGCGTGAGCTGAACGGTGTGCATAATTCCTCGACTCGGGTCCGGCCGGATCAGAATCGTGGAGCCGGGAGTGAAGAGCTGGAAGGTCCGCCAAGCCGAAGTGGCGAAGTCAAAAAAGCGGGAACCCCAGTGCCGAACCATGTGCTCCATGAAAGCAAGTGATCGACGCCGAGGTCAAGAGACCGGCTGTCGAAGTTCGACGGAAGAGAGCTCGAAGTCTCAAGCCGCGCTCAAGTATTCGGGCTGGAGCTCGCTTCCGCGTGCGTGGAAGTGCCGCAGTTGTCGGCCGCCCGCCGGTGAAGCCGACGGCTCCCGCCGGCCGTCGCTCAAGACCGTGGAAAGTCGCCAAGTATGGCAAGAAGCGCCGGACTGCCACCGGAGCCCGAACCACCGCCCTCAAGCCGTGAGCACGTGGAGGCATCCTCGAGGAGGAGCGTAGTCACCGCCGTAATCGTCCCTCGTAAGAAGATCCTCGGCTATATCTGGCTTCGGCTCGGTCTCCATCCGTGTGAGCTCGGCCTTGAGCAAGAGCCTCAAGCGCCTCGTCCCGCCTCCTCGGTCTACACCAGCGGTGGGCGGCTGCATCTTGGCGCCGAGTGGCCCCGCGTTGCCGGACGGGCTCCAACCAAATGAGTCATGTTGTATACAGGGAAGGAAGTGGTAGTGGCTCAACTCGGCAAGTGCCTCTGGAGGAAACGGGGAGATCGGGACACGGAAGGATCACGCAGATCAAGTGAGCAAACGGCAGTCAATTCGGCGTAGCGTCTTGAATCCCTCGTGATCGTGTCCTCCATCTCTAAAAGAATGACATCCCAGATGTCAAAAGCAGTCTGTGAAGCTAGGAAGTAGACAAGCCACTGTTGAACCCTCGTGATCGTCTCCCTGTTGCCGATCCTCGGCAGAAGTGTCTGTCTCATCACCTCGTTCAGGACACGAGCTGTAGAGGTGAGGTCCTTAGGTAGACGGCGCTAGCCCGGTCCGAATGCCTCCCCTCAAGATCCCGGGGCCTTCTCAATAGGCAGGTCCTCTCCGCCGTGAGGGCGACGAGGAGGCCTCGGTCACCGTGAGCAGAGTCGTGGAGGCGAAGTCCCGACGGTGTCGTACCAAGAAGCTCGTGAGCACGAGGGACCGAGAGTCTGTGACGGCCGACCACGGAAGGTGAACTGAATGAACGTGTGGCCCGGGTCGATCCAAAGGGTGGCGTAAAACTCACGAACCTAGGAGTCCACGTACGCTCCAGGTAAGCCGAGCAGATCTATCAAGCCAGGGAGGTAAGTGAGTGAAGCTCTGATCTGCTCTCCACCACCGAGACAACTTCCAAGTGGGCACACTCTGTGATGCCTGAGCTCAAGACCACCGTAAGCTCAAGAAGTCCTCCCCGTAGCACTGTGTAGAAACCTTCGCCGCTTGGGGTCACGCCAAGGTGGAAACCACCGGGTCAAAGTCCACACACCGCAAGTCCTGAACTCGACGGGCATTGGCGGCCCGCAAGTCAATGTGTATCAAGCTGGAGGCGGTAACACGTGGCGGCTGGAAGGAGGAGGGTCCACCACGACCAGCCGAGTCTCAACTCTAGGGGTGACACGAGGGCGAGTGCGTGCGAGCAATCCGGCGTGGTGGGCTCTCGGGCTGCTCCTCGGTGTCCCTCGGGCTGGTCTGCCTCTGCCTCACCTCCTCGCCCTGCACTCTGCTTTGCCTTCTGCTGAGCTGAACTGCCGGTCTCTGCACCAAGGTCAGGGGGTAGATCCGCAATCCTGAACTGCACACCCCCGATCTACATAGTGCCTGGTGGGTCGTGAGGGGGTAGGAGTCGCGAGGTGCACGAGCCAGCGGAGTGTCAGCGCGCCAATCCTTAGTGCGCCCACGGGGACCACCTCTCTCTGCTATAGCTGCGGCGTCTGCTATCGCCAGGAGTCTCTCTATCTCGGTATTCTGCCTCTTCCGCTTCTTCTTGCTGGACACCTTCGCCTTACCCTTGTCTTGAGGGGGTGGAGGAGGAGGCGGAGCGGGACCACCACCCACGTTCTTGCAACGAGCCATCACTGCGAATCAAGAAACCACTGCCACAAGCAAGAACAACTGCCACTGACAAGATCAACTGCAAGATCAACTGCCAAATCAAACAAACTCCCCCTGAGGGCTAGAACCACTGCCACTGATTAGACACTGAGAACCACTGACACTCAAGAGGCTTGGCCTCAATCCATACTCGCGGGCTTGGCCCCGAGTTCGACTGCCACTGTCACTGCCAAACTGTCAAACTGCCAAACCAAACCGACTCGACTGCTGCATAGAGTGGAATAGAAGGATATATATAAGCATATATGATAGCTAGAGAAGCGAGGACCTAGTAGAAGCAAGCAATGTAGATAAGGGATGGAGGAATGGTGATCTTGCTACCTTAGGAACGACGAGGAACCCTGCTAGAATAGGTGAGAGTCGACACGGCGGGGCACCTTGACACGGGAGAGTCACTGCAAAGAACGACAGGGCAGGGGCTTGAACCAGCAGCAAGGAAAAAGAAAGGAAAGGCAGTGAAGCATTTTGTCGAACAGGTGCTGGGCAGGGCGGTTGCTCACCAATGGAGGATGATCGCCGACCGGGAAAGCAGAGCACGGGGACGCCGGAGACGGGCCGGTAGCGCAGGTCTTCCCCCGGTGGTTCGAACGCGGGCGCGGGGTACAATGCCGTGGCGGCGCTTAGGTTTGGGCGCGAAGAAATAAGCGTAGGAGGAGATGCTGGCGGGCGTGACGGGCGGGTGAGAGCGCGGGCGCAATGCGGGCGCGTGGCGGGCGGGCAGCAGACGGCAAGACGGGGCGCCAAGGCGCATTTGCGGGCGGCGGTAGATGGTATGTAATGGCGGCAGGTTCGGCGAACAAATCGACCCGGTCGAAGTGAGGAAGAAATGTAAACAGCGGCCCCGCGGTCATAAGTAGAATTCATCTGCGCCGTTTAAATGGCGGCGGGCCAGCGTCCTCACAGTCGGCCGGACGCTGGAAACGATGTCGTCCGGCCGGCCACCGAGAGCTCCAAATCGGCCAAAATTTGACCGACGCGCGTCCGTTGCTCACGACCGGACGCTCCTCAGAGTCCGGTGAGCTCCCCCATTCGGCCGGGGCGCCGGCTTTCCCAACCGACCGGACAGTTCGGTGCCAAAATTTTACTTTTGAATCGGCCGACGCCGGACCTGTTGCCGAGTCGGTCGAGTCCGGTCCAGTCCCCGTGCACCTCTCGAATCTTTGTTTCTTGCTTTGATTTCTTCAAGCCCGAACTTTCCCAACCTTGTCCCAACTTTGTAAGATCCAAATAAGCACCAAATTGGGACTGGTGTGGGATGCCTCTCTCAAACCCTCAATTTTGAAAATATTTTGCCTTAGGCTATATGCATTTTAGCGAAGATAGGCGATAAAATCGAACGAGGAGACATCGTATGGCCACCAAATAGGGTTATAACCAATAGAAGCGTCAAATGCTCCCCCTATCAGTGGACGAACACAGCGGATGCTCAAACTTAACCGAAAAGAAACGACAAAACAAACATACATGCATATGCAATGCAATACTTGAATTTGAATCTAGTCGCTTGTCAGATTTGACCTTGGTTAAGCTTCTTCACACGCTTTGGGGCGGTTATCTTAACCAAGTTAGTCAAGCTCTATATGCAATACACAAATTAAACATGTTTATATTTCAAATGCAATGCAACCGACAACACAAGCTCATCTTTTAGTGGAAGTTACTTATATCAAGAACATTAAGCTCATTCCTCAACTTGCAAAACCGTGCTTCATCTAAAGGTTTTGTGAAGATATCCGCCAATTGATCTTCCGTCCTTACTCCCTCTAAAGATATATCTCCTTTTGCAACATGATCTCTAAGGAAGTGATGATGGATATCGATGTGCTTGGTGCGAGAGTGTTGAACCGGGTTGTTAGCAAGTTTTACGGCACTCTCATTATCACACAACAAAGGTACACCTTTTAGAACTACACCATAGTCTAGAAGGGTTTGCATCATATAAAGGATTTGTGCACAACAAGCTCCCGCGGCTATCTACTCCGCCTCGGCGGTTGACAATGCCACACTATTTTGCTTCTTTGAGGACCAAGACACTAGTGATGTACCAAGCGAATGGCACCCTCCGGATGTGCTTTTTCTATCAATTTTGCAACCGGCATAATCCGAATCGGAATAGCCCACAAGGTTAAAACTAGCTCCTTTGGGATACCAAAGGCCAATGCTTGGTGTGTGCTTAAGATACCTAAGAATTCTTTTCACAGCAACTAAGTGAGCCTCCTTAGGGTAAGCTTGGAATCTAGCACACATACACACACTAAACATGATATCGGGCCTAGATGCGGTCAAGTACAACAAACTACCAATCATAAAACGGTAGAGAGTTTGGTCAACCGGGTTACCTCCCTCATCTAGGTCGAGATGTCCATTGGATGGCATTGAAGTCTTGATGGGCTTACATTCATCCATTTTGAACCTCTTGAGAAGATCCTTGGTATACTTTTCTTGAGAGATGAAATTCCCTTCTCTCATTTGCTTCACTTGAAAGCCAAGAAAGAATGTAAGCTCCCCAATCATAGACATCTCGAATTCCTTCGACATCAAATCACCAAACTCTTTGCAATAGTCTTTATTTGTTGAGCCAAATATGATATCATCAACATAGACTTGACAAATGAAGATATCTCTATTAAGCTTCTTGGTGAATAGTGTGGTGTCCACCGTCCCAATCTTAAAGCCCTTCTCAATAAGGAAGTCCCGAAGGCGCTCATACCAAGCTCTTGGGGCTTGCTTTAGCCCATATAATATCTTGGACAACCTATAAACATGATTAGGATATCTAGGGTCTTCAAACCTGGAAGGTTGATCAACATAGACTAGTTCATTTATGAAGCCATTTAAAAATACACTTTTCACATCCATTTAAAAGAGTTTAATGTTGTGATTAGATGCATATGCAAGTAGGATACGAATGGCTTCAAGTCTTGCAACCGGTGCAAAGGTCTCTCCAAAATCCAAGCCTTTAAGTTGAGAGAACCCCTTTGCCACTAGTCTTGCCTTGTTCCTCACGATTACACCTTGATCATCTTGCTTGTTGTGGAACACCCACTTTGTTCCAATGACTCTTACACCTTTGGGTCGCTCTTCAAGTGTCCATACTTGGTTGCGGGTGAAGTTGTTCAACTCTTCGTGCATGGCATTCACCCAATCCGGATCTTGGAGAGCTTCATCTATGCTAGTAGGCTCAATGCAAGAGACAAAAGAGTGATGTTCAATAAATGATGCATATTTTTGAGAGCGAGTCATTACACCCCTTGATGGACTTCCGACGATGAGATCTTGAGGATGTGCTTGGAGTAGAGGAGTTGTCCTTCTATCAACCACTTGGGGAGGAGATTGTGGAGCATCAACATCTTGAGCTTGTGCCACTCTATCTTCATGGGAGATGTGAGCATCTTCATTTGGATCTTTCCCATCTTGGTCATCATCTTGTGGCACATGGGATGAAGAGGGTTGATCTATCACTTGTACTTCATCTTCATCCTCCTTTGGCTTGATGTCTCCGGTTGAAATATTCTTCATAGCCTCCCTCAATGGTTCATCACCTACATCATCAAGATTCTCATGTGCTCCTTGAGAGCCGTTAGATTCATCGAACTCCACATCATATGTTTCCTCTACCATACCGGTGGCATGATTGAATACTCGATATGCTTTGAACTTCAATGAGTAACCAACAAGAAAGCCAATATCACAACGTCTTTAAAACTTCCTTAGGTGTTGCCGCTTCTTATAGATGTAGCATTTGCAACCAAACACCCGGAAGAAAGAGATATCCGGCTTCTTCCCATTGAGCAATTCATACGGAGTCTTATTGAACCACCGGTGAGGGAACAATCTATTGGCCGCATAGCATGCGGTGTTGATAGCTTCGGCCCAAAACCTCTCCGGTGTGTTGTACTCATCAAGCATACTTCTTGCAAGGGTGATTAGTGTCCGGTTCTTCCTCTCTACTACACCATTTTGTTGCGGAGTGTAAGTTGAAGAGACCTCATGCTTGATCCCAACTTCATCATAATATTCTTCTATGTTTGTGTTGTCAAACTCTTTCCTATTGTCACTTCTTATCTTCTTGATCTTGGTCTCAAACTCATTTTACGCTCTCTTGGCAAACTTCTTGAATGATGGAGTGGCTTCAGATTTGTCATGAAGAAAGAATACCCATGTGTATCTTAAATAGTCATCAACAATCACTAGACAATATAGGTTGCCTCCTAAGCTCTTGTAGGTTGTAGGTCCAAATAAGTCCATGTGAAGCAGCTCAAGCACTTTGGATGTTGACATGAATGCTTTGGAGGGATGAGTGTTGGCAACTTGCTTGCCGGCTTGACATGCACTACAAAGCTTGTCCTTATCAAATACAACATCCTTCAAACCTCTAACCATTTCTTTCTTCAATAGCTTCTTGAGAGTGTTCATTCCAACATGAGCAAGCCTCCTATGCCATAACCAACCAAGTGATGTCTTCGTGAATAAGCAAGTCTTCAAGTTTGCATCTTCGGAGGAGAAATCAACTAGATAGAGATTGTTGTATCTAAAGCCCTTGAAAATCACTTGATGATCATCTTTCTTTGATACAGCCACTTCCTTCTCGGTGAATAAGCATTCAAAGCCAAGATCACACAATTGACCAACGGAAAGCAAGTTGAAGCTCAATGATGCAACAAGAAGCATATTTGATATTGAATGATCATTTGATATAGCAATCTTCCCCAACCCTTGTACTTTGCCTTTTGAGTTGTCCCCAAATGTAATCTTCTCTTGATTATCAACTCCTTCATCTAGTGAGGTGAACATACGAGGATCACCGGTCATATGTTGAGTGCAACCACTATCAATAACCCAATGACTTCCACCGGTCTTGTGGTTCACCTACACACATGAGAGATCAAGCTTGTTGTTTAGGGACCCAAACTTGAGAGGGGCCCTTGACTTTCTCAACTAGTGACTTTGCAACCTAAATTTGTCTAGGTCTATTCTTGTTGGGAGGACCTAAGAACATGACCTCAACTCTTCCATTTGCATTCCTTCTAAGGATGTAATGAGCATTGAAGGCAAAGGGTCTAGCATGCTTGGGCAAGGGTTGTGGTGGTGGAGTTTCACACTCATGAGCAAAGTGACCTTCTTGACCACATTCAAAGCATCTCTTGGGCTTGGACGTTGCATTGTGATGTTGTTGAGCTTTGACTTTCTTCTCTTGTTGAGCCAAGAAACTAATACCACTTCTATCCATCTTCATGACGGTGTTCATGAGTAGCTCACTTTGAAGATAGTTGCCTCGAGAGAACTTTTGCAATCCAACCTTCAAATGATCCTTCTCCAACTTGAGTTGCTTGTTTTCCTCTTTTAGCTTCTCAACATCATGGTCAACTCTTGTAGCACCAAATGCACAACTCTTCTCAAACTTGAGTCTTTTGACTTCTTCTTTGAGTAACTCAATCTCTTGATCAATCTCATTGTTGCAATCTTGAGTCTCAATGACAATGGTGTTGGTGGATGAGAGCTTCTCAAGATCTTGCTTTAGCTTTGCATTCTCATTCTTGATCTTGACATAGTCATCATAATGCTCGGCCACTACAACTTGCTTGCCTTTGCCACTAGAACCTTGCTCAATGCTCTCAACAATCAAGTCATCACATGATGTGGCTATATCAATCTTAACAACATAGTTAGTAGCATCATGTGTCTCATCGGATAAAAGATCATATGAAAGCACAAGGTTATCATGGTTAACTTTGAGAGTTGTGTACTCTTCCTTAAGCAAGTTGTATCTAGTGTTGAGCTCATTGTGTATCTCCTCAAGTTTATCATGTTTTGCTCTAAGCTCTTTTTAGGGATTGTTTGAGCTCCTTGAGTGATGATGACACAACCTTGTTTTTCTTCTCTAAGCTCATCACTAGCTTTCTCGGCTATGTCATATTTAGCAAGAAGAGACTCATTCTCAAGTTTTAGCTTTTCATTTTTAGCTCTTGTCTTTCTAATGATTTTAGAGTAATCATTAAGCAAGGTGACAAGTTCATCATATGAAGGTGCTTCAAATTCATTGTCACTATCACTACCACAATCATCATCACTATCATCATGGGAGTTTTGTACCTTCCGATCACCTTTGGCCATAAGGCATAGGTGTGTAGGGGATGATGGTGGTGAAGGTGGTGGAGGTAGTGAAGTCCCAATAACAAGAGCGGCCACCTTCTCTTTCTCATCATCACTATCGTCGGATGATCCACCACTTGATGATTCAATGTCGGTGAGCCAATCACCCACGATATAAGCCTTGCCACCCTTCTTCTTGTGGAACTTGTTCTTCTTCTAATCTTTCCTCTTGTATGGCTTATCTTTCTTCTTCTCATCATCATCATCATCACTTGAATCATCCTTCTTGCCCTTGAACTTGTTCTTGTGCTTGTCTTTCTTGGGCTTCGGACATTGATGAGCAAGATGGCCAAGTTCACCGCAATTGTAGCAATCCATTTCAGAGATGGGCTTCCTCTTGCTACTTGTGAAGAACTTCTTCTTCTTGGAGTCAAACTTGACACCACTCTTGTTAAGCTTCTTAAGCATCTTTGTGGTCTTCCTCACCATGAGTGCAATGTTTGCATCATCATCTTCATCATCACTTGAGCTTGCAAGAATAATCTCAATAGCTTTGCCTTTGCTCTTCTTCTCTTGACTAGCCTTGAATGCCAAGTCTTTCTTCTTGGTGGAGGAAGAGCTTTCTTGTGGAGTGATGTGCATGTACATTTCATGTGCATTGATCTTTCCCAAGACTTGGGTTGGTGTAGCGGTGGAAAGATCATCTTGATGGAGCACCGTGACAATATGACCATACTTGTCAATTGGAAGGACACTCAAGATCTTTCTCATAACATCGGATGGTGACATTTGTGTGAGTCCAAGTCCATTGAGCTCCTCTACAATAACATTCAAGCGACATTTCATTAGCATTCTCATGAGAAAGCATGGCAAATGAATTAAGCTTTTGCATAACAAGATGATAGTGTTCCTCACGCTCACTCTTGGTTCCCTCATGGAGCGCACAAATATTTTCCCAAAGATTATGGGCATTTTTGTGATTCCGGACCCGGTTGAACACATATTTGCAAAGACCTCTAAAGATGATGTTTTTGGCCTTTACATTCCACTTCTCATTGGTTTCCTCATCTTGTGTGAGACGTGCGGCATCCTTAGGTTTTGGGAAACCTTGAGTGGCGGCTTTAAGCGCATTAAGGTCTTCGGTCTCTAGATACGCTTCCATGCGAATCTTCCAATAAGGAAAGTCATCGCCCTCGAACATGGGAGGAGGTCCATTCCCTCCGGTCATCTTTTCTCTAGGCGGTTAAGCCTAAATCAAGAGCACGAGGCTCTGATACCAATTGAAAGGATCAAGATTCCCAAGAGGGGGGTGAATTGGGCTTTTCTAAATTTTAATCGCAGCGGTAATAACCTATCGCTAGCCCATTTCACCCCTAGTGCCTAATGTGTGTTCTATGACTTCTAGACACAAAAGTTTTGCTTCCTAGGTTCCAAACCCTACTCTAGCATGATAATTCTAGCAATGTAAATACAAGAAGTAAATGCGAGAAAGTAAATGCTCAAAGTAAAGAGAGGGAGAGGAACGCGGCGATGTTTTCCCGAGGTATCGGAGAGTCGGCACTCTCCACTAGTCCTCGTTGGAGCACCCGCGCAAGGGTGTAGCTCCCCCTTGATCCTCGCAAGGACCAAGTGCTCTCTATGGGATGATTCTTCGTCACTCCGACGCGGTGAATCTCCCAAAACCGCTCACAAGATGAGATGGGCCATCCACAATCACCATCGGATGATCACCATGCTCCCAATCGCCACCGAGCCGTCTAGGTGATGCCGATCACCAAGAGTAATAAGCAAGAACTCTAACTTGACCAAGACAAGCCTAATGAGATGAGTGGATGCACACTTGCTACTCTTTTTCACTAATGAGGTCCTAAGCAATGGATTAGCAAATCTCTCAACCTCACTAGGGCTTTTGCACTCTCAAGCACTCACAAGGTGTTCTTCAGCTGTTGGAATGAGCAAGAGACCTCAATTGAATGAGGTAAGGGAGTATATATACCCCCACACAAACCCCCACACGAAGAGGTATTTCGAGGCGGTTTAAGGCCGGCCGGACGCGTCCGTCCGTCTCGTTAACGGCTAACTGTACCAGCCGATGCGTCCACCGGCCGGGCCACGTGTCGAGTCCGGTCCACCATGACCGAGACGCGTCCCCCGGCCGAAATTTCACATTCTGAACCTCTTCGAGTAGTGACCGGACGCCCGACCCCCAGCGTCGGTCCACGGTGATCGGCGTCCGGTCCAACATGGACCCAGTCCGATGGCACCGGAGTCCGGGCCCTTTCCAGGCGGCAGGGTCCGGTCACTCGGCACCCCCCATGCACCGACCGAACAGCGTCCCTGGTCAAGATCGTTGCCGTCCGGTCGAGCCAAAATGGCTCGAATGACTTCCGTTTTCGCGACCTCTCGCATGGCTTTGACTCTACTGATCTTTAGGCCAATTCTAGGGCTGCCTAGGACTAGAATGAACAAGTATGCACCACACCTAACTCACTAGACTCACCTAGGTCAAGTTACCCATTCAAACCCCTCTTAATAGTACGGCCAAAGGTAAAAACAAAGTCCTAGCTACTCTAAGTGTCTCTCCAACGCCAAACGACACTTAGAACTACCCGTCCTTAACCTTGTCGTCCATCCTTTGAAAATCGAAAACGATTTCGATCGTCGGGGCATGAAAACCATTAATTGCCCAATTAATCACCATTATCGTGACCTAACTCAAACTGTTTCTGCAAAACACACATTAGTCACAATAATTTTACGTTGTCATTAATCACCGAAACCCACTAGGGGCCTAGATTCTTTCACTAGGGTTTCACACACCTAATCCTCATTCTCAAGTCAAGGGAAAACCTTTGAGATGGGTGATTCTTACTAGAAGTAGAGGGTGATTACAAATGTTCTGGAGCTACCACAGATGAGTTGGAAACTTCCAGGTGACGTCTAGCCAGCAAGGAATAAAGATCCAAGAGTAACAAACACAATCTATTTGATTGAGCGTGAACCAAATGCTTTTGGAAGTGAGAACAAGTTGAAGATCTCTCTATCAAAGTTTAGAGGCTAAACCTCTCAAGGATTTTAGTGAAATCAAAAGGAGAAGGTTAAGGTGCTCCAATGGTGAGTGGAGAGAGGCGAGCTTTTCTGGTCGCAGTTGGTAAGGAATGGTCGAGATGACCATTGGGGCAGAGAGGGGAGATGTAGAATATCCCCCAACCCCAACGGTCTGGTCAAGTCACGGTAGTGCCACGTGAGACCCCGACACTATTGCTTGTTGAGGCAGTGCCACTCAGCCACAGACAACCAAAGGTAAAGAGTGAAAAGTGTGTTTTCTTGGCTATGATCTAAGAATACTTTGGTCGGTAATTCAGCACTTGGCTGCATGTTAAAGTTTGCGCATTATATCCCCTTTATAGTATGATGTTTTTAAACTCAAATTCAAAATATAAAAGAATTTAATCACCTTTGAGTTGAACACCATGTCCTTTTGTAATTAGGGGCTCCACCAACACATATATTATCCTTCCCTGTAGTTTACTTGCTTGTCACTATGAAAGATGTCATTAGTCTTCTAAATGTGTGGTTATTATAACCTACAATAGGGCTTGATTGTACTTACAGTCTCTCTCTTTGATAATCGATAATAATAAAATTAGATCTTATTAAAAGAGTTTAACTATAACCGAGATTTTTGAGCTATGGGTGTAGAAGCTCCCCCTAAATATGTGAATGGGGATTTGGATAGCCATTTCGGCATTGGAGGCCAAATTTCACATACTACGTGAGATAAGGGCTCCTCCTACATCTATTGCTACTGTGGGGTGCGGCGCATTTAATTTGTGTCAGTATAAGATATACATGATGTGCAAATTACATGTATGCACACAAAACAGATAGGTAGCAGTTGCATTTGCGTGGCTGTGACAGTCAGCTAAATTTAAAACAACCACCACACAGTTCTAGCTAGCACAAAAGTATATAATCTATGAAAAGCAATAGATGATTCAGCTACAGCCTGCAGCAGCGGCGTCGTCCAACGCTAGTGGACTCTAGCAGTCAAATATATCTATCTATATCTAATATACACTATTTTTCTTCACTTAATGTTTTGTCCAATTTCCTTCCTAACTACTCGAGTAATATAGTGTTTCTTCTATCCGAACTTATTTAATATGCAAATATATGAGTTAAAATAGCTCGCATCTAGTACGATACAAAGTCTAAATCTAAGAGCTAAGGCGTAATAGGCTGCGTATGAGACCTGCACTTATGAACTGTGTTCATAAAAGTTACTCTGTTCTTTCTAAATTATAAGATGTTTTTAATTTTTTAATCAACAAATTTTATTATTCATTTAGATATACAGAGTATATCTTATCACAAGATAGATGTATAGTAAAAGAAAATATTTGAAAAAAGTCAAATAGTTTATGATTTAAAAGCAAGAGAGAGTAGAATATAATGGCTCATGTTTAGTGATAGTATGAAGTCAAATTTAATTAATTAATACAAGTATTAGATTCTGTTATAAAATGCGGATAGTATTATTATTATTAGATAAAGACTCATGGGCTAAGACACTGTCAGTCTGTTGCACGAGATGGACGACAGCAAGATGTTACGCGTTTGATGCTCCAGACGACACCAGTACACATACGCCGCCTTGATGCGGCCATGTCAGACCTCAAGCCTTCTCCATCTCTCCAGCCAGCGCACGTATCATCATCACACAGCTCCCACCCGCCCAACAAATCTACTCGATCGGGCAGACGAACACCCCTACCACCACAGGAAGCAGCCGGAGCGCGAAGCAGCACGTCGTCGCGCGCAGAGAGGAACTGAAGCGGCGGGAGAAGATGCACCTCCAGTTCGCCACGCATCCATCACTCTCCACACTCTTCGCTCCCACTCATCACTATGTAAACTCTCCTCGAGCCTCCCGTCTCATCTCAATGATGATCCCAAGAGCAACGCAACATCGCACGACCTCAGATCGCCAGCCATTGTTGATCAGCAGACCCAGCTTAGAGCAAGCAATGGAGTCGTTGGCGTTCGGCGGCTTCGGCGACCCGGCGTTCTCGGCCGCGGTGCAGCAGCTGATGGAGCTGCTGCCCGACGAGCTCGAGCGGCAGCTGAACGCGCCGACGCGGGCGTACGTGCGCGACCGCCGCCGCGCCATGGCCAACACGCCCATGGACGTCAAGGAGCTGCCGTCCGGGCAGATCGTCCTGGCCGTCGACACGCCCGGGGTCAGCCTCGCCGACGTCAAGGTCCAGGTGGAGGAGGACGGCAACGTGCTCACCATCAGCGGCGAGCGCAAGCGCCCCGCCGACGACGACGGCGAGGAGGAGCAGCGGGTGGAGTACCTGAGGATGGAGAGGCGGATGGGCAGGTTCACGCGGCGGTTCCCGCTGCCGGAGAGCGCCGACCTCGACAGCATCCGCGCCGCGTACAAGGACGGCGTGCTCACCGTCACCGTCGACAGGAAGCCGCCGCCCGAGCCCAAGATGCCGCGCGTCGTCCAGGTCACTGTGGGCGAGGGGCCGGGCGAGTAAGGAGGCGACATACGCGTGACGCGATGCTCGTCATCAGCCGGATATGCGGGTGAACGAGCGAGGGTGTGATGCCTGATGCTTTGTTCTTCTGCTTGGTAGTTGGTAGTCATGGTGTACATGCATGTACTGATGTACTTCCTAGTGTTTCTGCTTGTATATGTTCAAGAGTGTTAGTTCCCAGCTTGCTCCCTCCCTCTTCCCCTCCGGCAGCTCGCCGGCGGCGACGACGGGAGGTGGCCGGCCCTGTCCAGTCTCGTCGTCCAGTATTTTCTTTCCGTACGTATTGTTGAATGGAAGTCCACAATGTCGCCTGTAGTCGTGGGTTCTTTGGAGCTCCGTCCGCCGATGGTGCGGTGGCGTTTTCTCTACGATTGGTGGAGATTCGATCGACGTTGCTCTCCCCGTCGGCGTCGTCGTCATCGTGTCCCGTACTCCCGTGTCATAGGGCTGCTTCGGTGTCGTCGTTTGGGCGCGCTCTTCTCGGCGAGAGCTGCTGACTGCATGCCGCCGCGCGCGTCCCGTAGCCCGTTCCCCGCCGCGGGCGGCAGAGGTTCCTCCTCTGCTCCCTTCCCTTTCCGGCTCCATGCATTCTCTTCTCGGCACCTGCATCGTGCGCCTGGTCGCAATGAATGGCTCACTTGTGGTTCTGGGGTCTTTGGCTTCGTGCTGCTACCGTCGGCGTTGGGCGGTCTTTCCTGGCTGCATGGTGGTGCTCTGTGGTCCCCCTTGCTTGCTTTGTTCAGATGTGGGTCCCACATTTTGGCCTGCACTGTATCGCGGGGCTCCCGAAGCGCTCTTCTTCAGGGCTCTTCATGCACAAGGACACGTATATAGACACGTACATGTTACAAGTTAGAACATGCACAACCGATGCATGGGCACGATTCTCACCGTCCAACACCGTATCGAGATGTGTGCAATCCAAATCTGGAGCTTGAAACAGTGGGGAGAGAGTGCAAACAGCACAAGCCTCACAGCATATTTCAACGGTACAGATTGCGCATACAGAGCATGCTGCAATGTTTTTTCTATTGTACTACGTCGTGCCTAGGATTATTTAATGGAGCATCAACTTGTATATGCACCTGTCACTCCAAAGGATTCAGAGTTCTTCCGAGCACTATTCTTCTGTTTGACAGTAATAAATTCACAAGTGGCAAAGCCTCAGCTAACGTTGGGATTACCCTCCGGCAACCGTCAAAGATGGTCCTCAGATTCATGGTTTGCCATCATCATCATTTTCTCGAATCCGATATATGAAGCCCACACGTGGCATCACTTTCTTGAGTCCGATGAAGTCCAACTTGTATCTACAACTCATACTCCAGTCAAACATTCAGAGTGCAAGAACAAAGATCCCCGATGTCTTTGTCGGTCAGACAGTCGTGGGAAGCGATGACGCACAGCCACCCCGAAAGTACTAGTATCTGAGTGCAAGAATGAGTATGGCAATATGTTAGGCCAGTCTCAATGGGGATTTCATAGAGATTTCATGTACATTTATTAGTGTGACACATCAGCAAGAAGAGAATATTTGCATGAAATGGGGATGAGAGAGAGGAAGAAAGTTTCATCCCGGTGAAACGAGGTCGCACTGTTTCCAAAGTCTTGGTATTCAGGTGAAACCAGCGTTGAGGAGGATCGTTTCATCCTCCCTGATCCCATGCGCGCTGAGCCGGCCACCATCGTCACCATCTTCCCGCGATTGCCAAGAATCTTGCCGCCCCTACCATACCGCTCCCGCCTCCTTCGCTTGCCTTCCTGTCCCGGCCGCAATCCCTCCCCGTCCGCCGTTCCGCGTCAGCTGTCAGCCATCCGTCCGTACCAAAGACAAAGGTAGGGCACGGCGCGAGATCCAGGTGCCATGGATCCGCCGCCGGAAGAGGAATCCGGGCGACACGCACCTGGTAGAGGAGGGAAGTCACGTCGGCTCGGACTGAAGAAGGCCTCCATGCCTGCTCACCCTGCTAATGGTTTGGGTTGAAATGGATTTTATGGGTTGGGTTCTCATATGGGTACACTTATAATGGGTTTGAATGGATTGATTTACTTAATGGATTGGGTTGGGTTGGGTTTAACGAAAAACCGGGTTGGATGGATTGAGATTTTTATTCTTTTTTAAGGTGTGAACGCGAGCTTTTATTTTTAGGGTCCAACTTCGATGTGGGGCCCACGTATAAATCTTGATGTGCTAACTGGCACAGATTATCTTTATGACATTTTAAAACGTATTTAAAAATTTCAATCAATTTCGATAAAATTTTAAGGTGTGAACGCGAGCTTTTATTTCTAGGGTCCGGCTTTGATGTGGGGTCTACATGCAAATATTGGTCTGCTAACTGGCATAGATTATCTTTATGATATTTTGAAACGTATTTAAAAATTTCAGCTAATTTTGATAAAATTTTAAGGTGTGAACGCGAGCTTTTATTTTTAGGGTCCGGCTTCGATGTGGGGCCCACGTGCAAATCTTGATGTGCTAACTGGCACAGATTATCTTCGTAGCATTTTAAAACATATTTAAAAATTTCAACCAATTTCAATAAACTTTTAAGGTGTGAACGCGAGCTTTATTTCTAGGGTCCGGCTTTGATGTGGGGCCCACATGCAAATCTCGATGTGCTAATTGGCACATATTATCTTCATAACATTTTAAAACACATTTAAAAGTTTCAGCTAATTTCGATAAAATTTTAAGGTGTAAACACAAACTTTTATTTCTAGGGTCCTGCCGATGTAGAATCCATGGGTTCTTTAACAAACCTATGGATTTAGTTGGTTTTTGGATTGGATTGAGTTGAGTTGAAACTATAAGAATTTGGAGTGGGGTGGATTGAAGAAAGAAGAAAATTTATTATGGATTGGATTCGGTAGCGGATGGATTCTAACCCATTAGCGGGGTGAATGCCTGCGCCACCACCGGTTCGATCGCCGTCGTCACCGCGCTCATCATCGACAAGCCACGTGACAGAAACTAAGGGGGTGTTTGGATTCCCCTGGCAAATTTTTTGCCCCGTCCCATCGAATCTAGTCACACATATATGGAGTAATAAATGTAGTCTAAAAAAATAATTAATTACACAGATTGCGATAACTTTGCGAGACGAATCTTTTAAACCTAATTAGTCCATGATTTGATAATGTGGTGCTACAGTAAACATTCGCTAATGACGGATTAATTATACTTAAAAATTTGTCTCATCGTTTCCTGACAGAATTCTGTAATTTGTTTTTTATTAGTATTTGAAACCCCCTTCCGACATCCCTCCGACATTCTGATGTGACACAGGCAAAACTTTTTCCACACCATCCAAACACGCCCCTAACTGCACCCCCGCCCAGCCCCGCCAGGAGCAATGGCATCCCTGTGCTCGTGTTCCCCAAGTCCAAGTCTGCGCCAGAGGGGAATTTCGGTTGCTCAACTGCTGGATACCTTGAGGTTGTTTCTTCATAGTGCTTACTATACCAATCTCTGATTTTCTTGTGTCAGTTTCAGTATAGTAATTAGTTAATAACTCGGGTGATTGGGTGAAAAGCAGAGCTCATGCCGAACTATTTTTTTGCTTCTACAGGATGAAAGCAATGATGTGAAACCAATGTGTTCAAGTGACCTGACTACTGAAGGCTATCTGAACTTTTGTTATCTATCTGCACTACTGAAGGGTATCTGAACTACTAAAGGATATCTGAACTTTTGTTATCTTAGTTCTAGTGGTAAATCATCTTGGTTATCTATGTGTTTCAGTGACTTCAACTGCTCTATGCGAATATGCAGTGCTACA
Source organism: Chrysopogon serrulatus (assembly GCA_015844335.1). Taxonomy (NCBI): domain Eukaryota; kingdom Viridiplantae; phylum Streptophyta; class Magnoliopsida; order Poales; family Poaceae; genus Chrysopogon; species Chrysopogon serrulatus. The sequence continues at coordinate 32,835 of JADLZL010002318.1, read as the reverse complement.
GTTATCTATCTTGTTCCAGTTCTCTGAACTTCACTATGTAATATGCAGTGCTACAGTTATCTATCTTGTGAACAATCATATGAAGTGGTCGTATGAACTGAACAATACGTATCTATTCTTTGCACTGCATGTATTTTAGTTTGTGTGCAAATGGCTACACGAGCGTATGGCGCATATGATCCTAGCATTTTGCCACAATTAAATGTTATACTTAGCTTTGGAATCGATGAAATGAAATACTGCATTGTGAAGGCTAGTTTCATTCATTGTTTCATCCTGCTCTAACTGATGTGGCGTTTTAGAAACGGTGTAGTGAAACTAAGCATTGAGACTGGCCTTATTGGAATGGGAGAAACAAATGAATCCAAAATTCAGAAAAGATTTAAACCTAGCTAATCCCACATTGACTACCAAAAAATAGCAATGATACATCCAAATAGATCCCAGAATATCTTTCATCACCAGAGGATCATCCTGGACAACCTCAAGGAGGTCAACGCCTTGACCCCACTTCGCCTTCCGTGCACTTGTTTCCTTCTCACTTCTACCGTGGCATCTTCGCTCGGCTCTTCAAAACTACCACCCGCTGCTTTTCTGACGAACAATGCAATGAAGAAGCCCTCCAGGCCATCCTCAGGGTCTGTCCGAAGTAAATGTTCAGCTGCAAAGCAAACCAGGGAAGCCATGGTGAGGGAGGCTACGTTCAGAGACGTTCACTGGGAGTTGCGTTCGAATGTTTGGGTGTAGATTGTAGAGGCATACATCCTTGGAAAACTGGAAGGCCACGGCGGTGCCACTGAGGGAACGGTGTAGCAAGCTCAAATCCGAGGGATGTAGCTAAGGGCAGGACAGAGTTCACGACATCCTCGTTCTCTGCCTGGTGGATCGAGCAAGTGCTGTAGACCACCCTCTCCACAGAGGGAACTGCAAACATGGAGCCGTGGAGGGAAGCTTCAGTTCGTGCAAACAGTTGTGCACTGACATGTGACTATTCCAGGGACAAACAGCAGAGGGACTTACATGATAGAGCATGGGAAAGAGCTTTCTTCTGGAAAGCGGAGAGTTTCATGACCCTTGAGCTTGTACTTGCATCATCCTGATTATCTGTAGAGCAAAGCTTATTTCACGAGATATTGCGATGCAAAGTTACTACATAGTGTCAACCCAAGCTTGTTCCCTCCCCCTCCAAACTAGATAGATAGTCTGCAGATCAGGACAAACTAGGCCAAAATACTGTAGAGCACCACTTTATTATACACCAAGAAATATATACAGACTCTAAATATATGTAAATAGGAGTAAATAAAATTTGAACGTGGTGTATAAGCACCATTATTGATAATTGTGCCTTTCGCACCTGCCCCCGATGCTGATAATGAAAGTAATTCTTAGTGACACAGTTGTTTCGTAGATTCAGGCCAAATAAGACAAGTAGGCATATTGTGCTAACTATAGAAGGTTAACCTTGCCCAGCAGCCTAACAATGTAACTGACGTGAGTCACAACACAATGATGCCAACAGATTCAAATAATATTCCTTCGTTTTCTTAAGAAGGTAGTGAAATAAAAAAAAGCAGGATTGTTGCTACAAAAGCCTTTGGTACCTCTAGAATGTGAAGGAAGCAAATAATCAAGTCTCTCTGTAGATATTCCAGAACCAGAGCACGAGGGGTCCAATAGAATAGCACGGACCTGCAGCAATCACCGTCATCACATCAATGCAAATGACAAAATCATGGATAATGGTCCTGCAAGATGGAAGAGAACTACTAATGTATCTCCAGTGAGGATAATAAGTTACCAATAAAAAAAGTCAAGGTATCTACAAACCTCAGCATATGATGGATCGTTTTTATCTACTTCCAGAAAGTCGCCATTAACTATTTGAATATCTTAGCAATAAGTTCAGAAATGTAGTTGTTGTATCAAATGTACTGAAATGAATATTGTTGAACATAATGGACAACATATGACAAGAACACATATCATTGGATGAAGATCAAATAACTAGTCACAACATATGACAAGAACACATATCATTGGATGAAGATCAAATAACTAGTCAATACACATGAAAACTAATCATGTGCCTTTGTGCTTTGTAGTAAGGAGACAAGGATGGTTTAACAGTAAAAACTATGCAAAAAAATAAAATAAAATTGCAAGGTTGATAGATCTAAAGGAACATCAGGAAAGGATACTATTTGCTCCAGATTTTCTGACAGTATGTTGCAATGTCTTGGCCCTCTCTTTGTTAAGTTCGCAAGCTATAATGCTCCCTCTCCATTCATGAGCGCAGCAAGGTGGACTGTTTTGTTCCCTGGAGCCGCACAGGCATCAATAACCTAAGTTTAAATGTTCAGACTGAAATTAATATTTGAGATTAGATATAACTATAAAAGGTGATATGTGAAATTTTCAAGTGGTACATCAGAATGCAACATTCTTTACAGCATCTATGGCAGATATCAAGGAAGCAAATCCATAAACAAGCATAGAAATTATGTTGTATACTTAAAATAAAATAAACACTGAGTGAAAATATCAGTACTATTTATCATATCCCCACATGAGTGACCACATTTTTTAAATAAGAAGATGAACAGATAGAAACTTAGGGAGTAGAGATGGGATACTATTTGCCAAGTTGAGTTAGAAGCATACAAAGCACTATATTCTAGACAGCATTATTTTGTAAATTATAAGCCTTCCAGTCAGATGGTAACACCAACGTTAATAAATAATACTTATCCTCACTGAAAATGATGGCAAAATAAAATATCAATAAATTTTAGACCACCAGATGCAACACACTAACCTTCCAGCCTGGCTTAGGGCACAATGCAACTGCTACCATACAACTAGCTCTCCCCTATTGGAACAGGTAGGAATGAAGAAAAAGGTCAGTTACACAATAATTATAGATCAAGTGACTTTCTCCAAAGTAAGCAAAAGAACCAGTAGTCACCTGCAAAAACACTTTCCCATCTGTAACCAATGGATGGTTATGCATATCAGTTCCAGGTGGGAGTACCAACATGTCTGGAACCATATCATCTTTGTCGACCTATTCAATACTGAGTGACTGAATCAGCCTCATCAACAACGGTAGAGCTCAAAAGTGTTGCAGTTGCAAAGATAGCTTCATAATGGAACATCAAACTAGAATAATGTTACTCAGATCAATATGCTGGCTTAACAACCTTAAAAGATAGATGAAATACCATGTGTATTTTGTTCAATTCTTCAATGACAGACTCTGTAGTGATCTTGAGCGTGTTAACACGAAGAAATCGGGGCTTTGGTTTGACTGAAGAAAAAGAGAATAATGAACAGCATGGCATGCATATAAATTCGAAAAAGAAGCATATAGTTTATGTTAAATGAGAACTGTACATCATTGACAGATAGAAATCAAACAAATGCAGAGAAGCAGTTGTTGTACACCCTTTCAGCAATCAGCAAACACGATTGTGATCCTAATAGCGGCAAGCAAATCAATTTGCCAAGCACGAAACTGACCAGAACTATTGATTTATTTTGGGAAATTGGGACGACAGTTATTAAAATATAATCCACAATTTTCCAAGAGACAAGACATTGTGAATCACCATAACAAGGCAACTAGACAAATGTGCACAAACATACAGAAATGAGAGCAGAAGATAACCAATATAACATAGCATAGACAATAGTTTTGAGTAGTGAGTAGTAACACGAGGAAATGAACTCAGATGATCATCAGCACATGAGACACTTAAATTCACAATTGTACCACCATGATTGTGCAGTGTAGAGAAATTTAAGCTAGCAGCATTTTGTTTGAACCACTCCAGAACTTGAAGCCTTCAATAGTGAAATGAATACATTTGATTATGAATAGCCAGATCACGACTGGCTCAGGGTAGTATCGGGAGTACTCATATTACAAAAAAAAATAGTGAAATATAAGCTACAATGAAGCTGGTCAGGGAGAAGGGTACCGGCTGTTTTATTGCTCAATAGGTCTTCAACGCAGCGGACTTTCCTTCTGGCACAAACTTTATCAAGAGTAGTCCTAAGAGAATCCTTTTGTAGCATAATTAATTGCTCGACTGACCCAGAAACCGCAATTCCCTGGGAATGCCATTTCATGTTAGATTATATTTAATTGGAAGAAGAGAATGAATAAACAACTGATTAAGTTGAATGACATATCAAACTCGTTTTCAATAGTGGAGGGAAGCAAATGAGTAAAATAGTTCCATGAGTACTTAATCAAATGCACAGCTTAAAGTATAAACATTAATAGAGACAATATTTGAACTTAACAATTTAAGGAATAGATAAAGTAAATGCACAAAAACTGTACAACAATTGGTTGGTTCAATAGTCTTTAAGTAAATGATAACAAACCTGACCAAAGAGAATGTCATAGGTCGTCACATAAACCAATTCCTCCTGTTTCTGCAAGTGAAAAGGAAATACAAATTAGTTAACTCAGCCTTTGCTACCTGCAGGTGTTATTCTCTTCTTTCTTTTGTAGTTAAGGCATTATACATCGCTAATGAAGAGGCATGTCAAACTGTCAACAACAGTGATAAAAACATAATGCAGCAAGAAAACTTTAGTTGCATCACAACAATGCATGCAGTTGGTTCACCTTCCATTTGCTGTTTAGTATTCCACTCGATGTTAAAACTTCTTTAAGAATTGGTAGATCTGACAAAAGAAATAGAGAAACATGAGGGGAGAAGTCAATGAAACACAGTTTGAAGTATCAAAGCAGAACAGAACACATAACCCACCGAACCATTTGCTCTATTCAGGCAGCAGGAACTATAGTTGTCTTCCACTTACACTCAGATGACTAACACGACACTCCTTAGTTACACCCAGCAAGTATGTGACTTTATTGAAAAGTTAAATCTGACTTCTTTCATAGTTGTTGGCTTGAGCGTAAATAGTGAAGTGCCAAGCAGTGAAATGTATTCATTGTTACTCCCTCCGCTTTTATTTACATGTCGTGTTAGGTTTGTCCTAAGTCAAACATTTGTATCTTTTGACCATCGATTTTTTTTAAAAAAGGCTCGTAACATGAGATTTTATGTTTTTAGATTCACTATGAAAAATACTTTCATGATATATAATTCATATGGGTTGTAAAACTATAGAGATTTTCGAAATGGATGGTCAAAGATAGTACTATTTGGCTTAGGACAAATCTAATGTGACATGTAAAAAAAGAACGGAGAGAGTAAAACTTAAAAGTGCATCTTGCATTGTGCATCATATTGTATATGACTTGCACATGCGTGCATCAACATCTCCGTTTTTGCTACAATTCTATGGCTACAAGTCAACAACTCTAAACAGTGAATAATGCACCCAACCACCCCAACAGCCGCACCAGATCTCTGCAATGGCATTCCGTCGAACATCTTGCACGCCAGCGCGCGCCAAGGCAGCCGGAGGAAAGCTGGGGCGGCGCTTACTTACACTTGAGGGTCTGGCAGACGAGAGCGAAGGTGGCGCGCTTGTTGCGGACGGTTGGGGAGTAGACAAGGGATTTTATGGAGCCCGCGGAGCGCCTGGTGGCGTCCCCGCGGAGCACGCGCCGGAGCACCGCTGCTGCCTCTCGCCGCGCGAAGAACGCGGCCCGCTCCGCCGCGTTCCGGCTCGCCATCTGACGCTGGGGCTGCCGGTTCTCTCCGGTCTGCGCGGGACCACGGCGGCGATTCTTAGGCTGTTGCGATGGCGGTGGCGGCGGCATGGCTGACGGCGCCTGCCCGCCTTCGGAGTTCGGAGTTGTCGTGGTTTTTTCTTTCTTTTTTGGCGCTGGTTTGATACGCCCTAACGCCCACCGCTGTGGTTGCTAGTGAAGAGCCCAAAAGAAGAGCCCAAGCGTTTGTTTTTCATTTTATTTTATTATATTCTTGTTATTTGTTTATTATTACGTCCTCTTTTTCATCAAAATATAAAAAGCACATGCCAAAGTTACATGTGTCTTGGATGTCAAGTTTAACTAGATTTATAAAAAAATAAAATAGATATTTGTACATTTATTAAAACATAATTCAATGATAGATTGTGTAAAATCTACTCAATTGAGAGACAATGAGAAGGCGCCTTGAGCCAAGCAAAATCACGTTCTTATTTTGTGTTCGACATTGTATGCATTGGAAGATAATTATAGGGGTTGAAATCTTTAGTGATACTTCATATTCCATTTCATCAACATCATTCAATTGACACATTCAAGAGCCATTATCAAATTCACTCAGAACAATTTAGTTACTTACACACTATGTTACATCCTCCACGATCTTAGATGGAGAATTTTTATAAACAAAGTTTCATTACTTTTGACTTTTTGTCCATGTTAATTTTCACAAAGTTAAGCTTGAGCTTTCTTAACTGCTACTACCTCACAATCCCAACAAAAAGCACTGTGATTTGTGAGTCTTTTGTACCATTTCCCTTAAATGGTACATCACTTGAGTCTCCATTCTAAGTGTTCTTGTGAAGCCCCTAACGTTTCCTTTAAAGCTCCAACTTTGAATGTTTTATTCTTATTACAGTACGGGTGAGTTTGATGAAGGCTATTTTAGTATGATACTCTCCATCTCAAATTATAAGACGTTTGGTATTTCTAGATCCATTGATTTTACTTTATATCTAGACATAGTGTGTGTCTAAGTACATAGCAAAATCTATGGATCTAAAAAAGCCAAAACATCTTGTAGTTTGGAATAGAGTATTGGAGACCATGCATTCACCGAGATTAGATTCCCAATAGACTAAAATATGTTTAAATCATTTGAAATGGTTCTTTACTCATAAGATATTTATTGGAGTACCAATCATTCAAATATCTTATTTCTACAAGTCATGTTATTATATTATCTTGTGCGATAAAATACCATATCATATTGCTATTTATAAAATATCATAGCATATTGCTGCTTAAATTTTTTTGACATACGACTATTGCAAATATTACCAATAGTTATTTAAAAGTTTGCACTCCATATTGTTTTTTCTTGTTTACTATATTATTATGATACATTAACTGTAAAATCTTGCTAGCCATGATGACGTGACCTTGATACCTCATAGAACTAATATTGTTTTGAAAAAGGTGTATAGTTAAAAATGGGACAAATGTTTAATCTTAAATGTAAATTTTGAAGATATATGGTAGCATGAAAATAAAATACTTGTCTATTTGCAGTATATATTCAAGAAATAAAGTAAAAAAATAACTAGAGCCAATTATGCATCTTCTTTCTATGATATTCTATTTGTTTATTTTACCATCTCTTCTATTTTATTTTTGAGACGATCATCATCACAAGCTATGATTTGTCATAAAGCAAACTATTAGTATATGAAACCCAAATAGGACCATGTAATCAATAGTTTAAGATGCAGCTAGAACTTAAGATTATGTCACCCTACAAAATAAATTAGATCCTACCACCTCACTTCCAACTTGAATACAATTATAATTATAACATAATATAATGTACTTAGACCTCAAATTTGATCAAACTTATATATTCACCATGCAATATTTCATAGTATGCCACTTTAAAGTTCTAAATGTTTTTTATAATTTAATTAAGTTAAAGTTAAGAGTTCGATTCTATCAAACATATAAAATTACATTATTTTTCAAATAGAGGTAGCACACAAAGCAATTGCGCTGTTCTGTTTGAAAATTGAAACGCTAGCAAGAGGCATGGCCACCTACGACTCCGACTACGAAGTCTTCCTTGACCAGCTGCCCCCTGCCAATTACAATTCCACCCCTCCAAAACCACGAAACCCCACACGAACCCCCTCCCGACCTGCTCCGCTCTGCACACCTGGAACGAGGTGTTCCCCGTCCCGAGAAACAAGAGCCGAGGAGAAAAAAAAAATCTCGCACTCGCAAAACAAACAAAGCAGCGTCCCTCAAAAATGGAGGCATGAGCTCCGCCTCCTCCCCGTCCCTCGCCGATCTCCCCAAACCCTAGCCCCGACCTGACCGCCGGCGGGCCCTTCGCCGGCCGGAGGAGGAGTCGCACCCCACCCACCCAACGGGGGGGAGCGGGCGGCGGCGGACGAGATGCCGTCGCACGGGGATCTGGACCGGCAGATCGCGCAGCTGCGCGACTGCAAGTTCCTGCCCGAGGCCGAGGTCAAGGCGCTCTGCGAGCAGGCCAAGGCCATCCTCATGGAGGAGTGGAACGTGCAGCCCGTGCGCTGCCCCGTCACCGTCTGCGGCGACATCCACGGCCAGTTCTACGACCTCATCGAGCTCTTCCGCATCGGCGGCGACGCTCCCGACACCAACTACCTCTTCATGGGCGACTACGTCGGTGCGTGGCTACGCTCCCCCGCCCTAACTTTCTCCCACCATGCGGCTCTGTCATGCTCGCGGTTTCTCTCCCCTTTCTCGCTCGCGCGCGGAGCTGTGCTGCTGATGCCTGAGTCGGCCGATCTGTGATATGCGAAGCTTGGTGCGGCCGAAGTAGAGGGTTTTTAGATCCTGCGGTAAACCTGAAAGGTTGTTGGTTTTTGTGCGTCTAGCCGGATTATTGGAAGACTTTGGTCATCGGGAAATTAGGGAACGTCTCTTTTACTGCTTAACATATCTACTGGAGTTCTTGTAGTTCGACTTGTTATGCGTTGCTTCTTGGTCTAGCCTGCTAGGATCTTGTCGCTGCTGTTGCCTTTTAGCTCATTTGGCTTCCAAGAAGACCATAATTCTAGTTGATTTGTTGGCCTGTTGTTTTCGAGCTAATCTTTATTAAATAAGACAAAAAAGTGGACAACTGCCATGCGATTTGGGATATGCAAAGAGTTAAATGCATGAACGCCCTGAACTTGTCAAAGGTTGCTACTTAGGTCCACAAACTTTGAAAGCGTATTTCTAGGTACCTAAGCTTGTTAAGTGGTGCACCGCATGGCCTAAACTTTATCATAGGTCCGTTTTTCAGACTGTGGCGTGTCACTTAACATGTTCAAGAACCCAGAAATGCGTTTTCAAAATTCATGAACTAAGTGGCACCCCTTAACAAGTTCAGGGGCTGCTCAATCATTTAACTCATATTCAAATGCCATAGGATATGCCGTTTATTTGAATGCTTGATGGTAATTTTACAATTTTATTTTGTGTTGAGGGGATAAATAGTTTAGTAGACATTCATTACTTTATTTCCATGTGTAGTACAACTAGCATAACTGTTAGTTTTGTTAAATTGATTATGTGTCTCTTGGCTGCAGATCGTGGCTACTATTCAGTTGAAACAGTTTCTCTGTTAGTGGCTTTGAAAGTCCGTTACAGAGATAGAATTACAATACTTAGAGGAAATCATGAGAGCAGACAAATCACTCAAGTGTGAGTTTACATCTACTAGTATTTGGATTTTTTTATTGCAACTCGTAATTGCTACTCCCACTTTCATTATTAGTATTTCCCCAGTAGCTACAATACAAGTGTTTCAGGATGGATTTTATCCCCAGCATCCTTGATCATTTTGTCTTCTCATTCCTCAAGTAACCTGTCTACAGTAGTAAATATTTAATAATTTGGAAATGGATAGTTCCTTGTAAATCTTACGTTCTTGTAGATAAGGCTTCAGAAACACTCGTTTGATAAGTTATCTTCTGTATGCTGGACTAGGACAGTGAAATTGTGTTGATTTAGTGTGGTAAACTATAATGTTAGTGTTCTGGCGACACACCTGGCATTGTCAACAACAAGGTTACATTAGGCGCTAGGCGGTCTCTAGGCAGTGACCTTCTGCCTAGAGCTTAGGCGAGCCTAGGCGTTTTGGAAGCGTTTCCTAGGCGTTCCACAAATATACGTGTATACACATATTACCCCAAAAGAAAAGAAGAAACAAGAGGCTCCAGACCTAGGTTGGATAGAAAGGCCCATCAAAGCAGCCACCCCACCTTATACATTCTCAACTTATCCATCCGCCTCCTTACCTCCTCCCAGCCGCATGTGCCTCTGCTCCCAGCCGCCAGACTCCTCCCTACTGCCTCTACAGCGCCATCCTCCTCCCTGCCACCTCCACTGCTGCCTGCCTCTTCCTGACCGTGCCTGCCACCTCCGCTGCCGCCCACCTCCTTCTGGTTGCGCCTGCTACCTCCGCCATGACCCGCTGTCCCTGCCTTCCCCGCTGACACTGGCGCCCGATGTCCCTGCATCATCCTTCTCCTCCGCCGGCACACGCTTCTCCTGCCTCGTCCTTGTCACCACCCTCTTTTCACCTATTCCTGCCTCCTTCCCCACTTCTCAACATCCCTGCCTGCAGGGATCTGCATGTAAGGACACCGGGCCTGCCTACACTCCATGGTGCCGCAATACCCCTCTGCATAGCGCTTACTCGCGCGTAAGCAGTCGCGGAATACCGCCTTGGAACACTACATTGGTTGCATGTGTCTCCTGTGTTTTTCCTTGCAACCTTCCATGTATTTTACATCTGTCATTATTTCTCTATGCAGTGTCCAAGTTCATTGAAATGAACTTCACTTGTTTGCATGACATATGCACACAATGGAACTGTACACCTTTGTGTTTCCAAGCTATTCTGTGAACTTTGTAGTGTATGCCTGTAGTGCAACCACACATATGTTGACTTTGATTGGTTTGTTTCAGGTATGGCTTCTATGATGAATGCTTAAGAAAATATGGAAATGCAAATGTATGGAAGTATTTTACAGACTTGTTTGATTATTTGCCTCTCACAGCCCTTATAGAAAATCAGGTATGCAGCTCAATTTGTTATGGTTGTTGCTATTATAGGCTTCTGAATATATGCCTTTGACATTTGAGAAACATCCATTTTGCAGGTCTTCTGTCTTCATGGTGGCCTCTCTCCGTCATTGGACACATTGGATAACATTCGTTCTCTTGATCGCATACAGGAGGTAGGCACAACATATCCACTGCTTTCATTATGAACCAGGTTTTCTTCTTTGCCTTAAGTATATCATGCTGACTTATGGATGTGTTGTATTCTGCAATGGTTTTAAATTGCCTAGTCGAGCCTAGTCATATGGGTAGCAGTCAGGTTCAATTGGTCAGTGGCTAGTAAGCTAGTCAAGTATAATTGTCCTGCCTACTTGCACTGTTACCCAGGATGTATATAGTGTAACTTTAGGTATTAACTAGTTAAGTACTATAGAACCAGTGCACTTGGCACTGAACAAAGACATCATCACAAATTGTTAAGCAAAGAAAGCATCAGGCATGGTCACTTACTGGTAGGCCTAAAACAAAAAGCCAAGTGCCCAAGTGTCCCCAAGCCCAGTTGGCTAGCTCACAATTCTTTCCTGACTAGCTATCCCTGAGCTAATCGGACAACTAATTTGGAAGATCAGATTTCTGATCGACTAGTTGCCAATTAGCTATGGAGAGCCTAATTATCCATGGACCGATGAGCCTGACTAATTGCAATTAATTGGACGACTCAATTCGATTAATCGCTATTAATCAGACTGATCAGTCCTGTGACTCTGACTATGTCCACTGACTCAATTTGTTTGACCAGGTTCGTAGACATCTGACTAATCGTTGCTTAATCACAATTAGTTCTCTGATTAGGATGGAAAACAGCTAGCTTTTATGCTGTGTATACATGATGACTATGATTGACTAGGCTTGTTTAATTGGGCTGGTTGACAACTAATCATGATTAGTCGCCTGTTGTTCCATGGCAACTAGGGTAGACTAAATGATTTGATAAAATTACTTAATAACACTGATATGCTGTAGGTAATTTTGTGATGTTTGGAGAATTAACATATATTTATGTATTGTTGGGTATGTCACATGTGCACATAGTAGATGAGCCATGTCCGATGTGGTTGTACTGTTTAATGTTTATGTACAGAACTGTGGATCCTTAATGCCAGTTAAGGTACAAACATGGTGCTCTAACCATGATAGTTATTTATCTACACAGACATCACCATGTGGCAACAGAAAACTGTTGTGTGATATTCCCTCTGTCCCTGAACGAATCGATTCCTAGAATCTGTGCCAGTCAAACTTTTTTAAGTTTGACTAACTTTATAGAAAGAGTAACAACATTTATGACCTAAAACGAGCATATTATGAAAATATATTATATGGTAAATCTTATGATACTAATTTGATAACAGAAATCTTGGTGTTTTTTTTTTCTAGAAATTCGGTCAAAGTTTAAAAAGTTTGACTTAGGACTACTCTAGAAATCACTCCTTTCAGCCACAGATGGAGTATTTGCCTATCTCAAGTCATGCTGATACAATTGTGACAACATTTGATTTTAGAGGAACACTCAACATCATTTAAAATGGGTTTACCTAAGTAGAACTAAAGCACGGCTACTAAAAATCAACAAATTTAGGCACATGATTGAATCTTGAAAGCTTATATTGAAAGCCAACATTTTCCAACACTTATTCTGTCACTTTGCATTTGCACTTAGCAATACAAGGGATTTACCTTGATCTATACTTGATAGCATTTAGTGTTAATCATTGACTGATTTGAGGTCTCATTTTTTTTATCAAATGACGCAGGAGAGCTTTGTGTCATTTCATTAAGAGAGGAGAAATGTATAAGGGCAAGCTAAAACAGCCCCAACCGAACACAGCACACCTGGCTATCTACTAAAAAAAAATAACATTCGCTACTGACTAAAGTAGAGATCGCAACCAAGGGGTTAGCCTACCAACCAGAACCTAAAGTTCTGGGGCAAATGACCTCAGATCCTGGAGAGTGGAGATTAGAAGCACCTGCCATGCACCATATACTACACGCATCAACCACAGTTTTTAGGAGACCCAGAATGTTGGCAAAAGTCTATCAAACACACAGGCATTCCTATGTTTACTTCCTAGGCCACTAAAAGGGTCAATGAGTTCAGCCCTTTGTGGCATCTCCTTAGGAACATTTCTGATAGTGTTTCTCACCATCAAAGCCTGTTTGGTTTGGCAATTGAATCAATTCCGCATTGGTTGGTCAGGCACCAAAAAGAATAAGCTCGTCTGACGTTTTTTTGCGAATCACTTTGCCCAAGAGATGAGCTCGCTATTGGTTCATGGTAACGCCATACGTGGAACAGTTCATGATGAACGAGTTGATGACGCAGCACAAACCAAATGTCTCAGCTTGGCTCGGATTTTGGATTGGACGATTCCGAACTGCTTCATCACATAAACCAAACATGCTGTAAAGAAGTGAGTTGCATCGACTGGAGGTGCCACTGCAGCCATGTAAAGTTTCTTAAAACCATAGGCAGGACCTGCGCTGGTTGAACACACAAGATATTAAGATGTGCTGAACTTCTTCCTCAGCCTGATCATGAAACAGGTAGGCGGGCTTGTTATGTGGGGCCGACAGTACAGCTGCCACCGTCCCGAAGCACAAAGGACTCAAGCCGGCAGAGCTGTCCAGCAAGGGCGCGAAGAGGCCAGCCCGGCTGAGGTTTGAATCCAGCGCAGTAATCAAGAAGAGGAGATGAGTGTTAAGGCCTTAATGAGCCGTCTAGCATTAATGTGGGGCTGTAAGCCAAGGAGCCTGGCTCCTATTCATGTAAACCGTGAACCATTGAGAGGATTAAGCAAGAAAGTTAAACCCTAATCTCATCCCCTTCTCTCTGTTATCTCCTCCCCTGCTACCAAGCGCCAGGCATAGTCCTGGCGCCGCCATTGCCTACCTCCAGCTCAAGCTACGAGCTGTGCAGCCGTGGTCCAGCCTCTCTTGGGGTTGAGGATCACGACAACTTGGTATCAGAGATTCCGGCGATCCTCCGGGAACCACTCTGCTGCCGCCGCTGCCACAGCCACCTCGCCTTCCCATTCACCCACCCACTCCACTGCTTCCACCACGCCAGCCATGGCAGACCCCACCACCTCCGACTTGGCCAAGATGATCGCTGAGCTCTCCAAGAACATGGCGTCCATGCAGCAGCAGATCGTCACGCTGCAGCAATCTCAACCGCCACCATCCTCCGGCTCGGGCTCGTGGGGCTCGGGCTACGGCGACCACTACGGCGACCGCCCTCCCCGGTTCCAGAAGATGGACTTCCCAAAGTTCGACGGGAAGTCCGATCCGCTTGCCTTCCTCAACCGCTGCGAATCTTACTTCGTCCAGCAACGCATCCCGGCGGAAGAGCAAGTCTGGATGGCTTCCTACAATCTTGAGGGGGGGCAGCTGCAGCATATCCAGGTGCAGCAGACCAGGGCACGCCGTCTTGGCGCCGCTTCTCGCTTCTCCACCTCCGCTATGGGCCGCCGCTTCGGTCCAACCCCATGGCCGAGCTGATGGCTTGCCGGGCGCCGCGGGGTCCGTGGCCGAATACCAGGACAGATTTGAGTCCCTGCTGCCTCGCGTCGGCCCTCTGGAGGAGGCGCAGCGCATCCAGGCGTTACGGCTGGGCTCGGTCCTTGTCACCACGACGCCGAGATGCACAACCCTCGACGCGACCGTGGGCTGACCGCCCGCAGCCGGAGCTCAGCGGCGAGGCGCGGCCCCGGCCGAGCCTTCACGCTGCCAGCCTCGCGGCGTTCGGCGTAGTCTCCGCGGGGTCTGCGGCAGCCATTGGCATTGTCGGCGTCCCGGCTAACCAACCGGCGCCACCAGCCCACTGAAGGGTGTCGATCCGGCGGCTCTCACCGGCGAAGATGGGCGACCGGAAGCGCCGCCCGAGGCCTCCGCTTCAATTGTAACGAAGTACACTGTGACGGCCATAATAAGTCTGTCATCCTTTGTTTGTTTTTCCTTGACATCGCGGGGGACCGGCGACTGGGGGACGCCGGCGGCCGACCCATCTCGGCCCACCGTCACCCCGGAAACGCCGATCTTCTGCTCGTGCGATTGTTTGCGGGTCCTTGCGCGAGAAGATGATGCATTGCGCGCATCGACTTCGGGCGGCGCGTCTCTCTCATGTGTCTTGGACTCACGGTCGGCCCCTAACCGTCGGCGTCACGGGGCCGCCGCAGCGCCCAATCTTCGCTCCCCGACCCGGGGCATGCAACGGTGAGCGGGTGAGCGGGTTCCATGCCACAGGCGTCTACTCGCCTGCCCGCCTTTACCATCGCGGGCACAGGCTACGCCGACTTCTTGCCGGCGCCGCGGCCTACGGCGCGTCTTTGGGCACCGATGGGGCGGCCAGCTGGGGCGATCCTCGGGGACTTGGCGCCCTCTCCGTGTCGCTTCCACTACGGGTCAGCGGGTGAGCTGGCATGGCGTCGCGGGGCCAACCAGCCAGCGCTGGCAGGGCCAGCGCCCCGCGGCGTCTGGCGGCCTCACGGAGGTTGGCGCCCATCTTACTCCGACCCTCGGCGTACCACCGCCTCACGCGGCGAATCACTCATCCGCTTGATCCGGGTCAGCGCGGTGGCCGGTCCCGGCCAATACCGCTACCGGCTACGCACACAAGGGCGAGCTCGGCGCCCGGTGCGCCACCATGCTCGCCCGGGGGCATCATCCGGCGCAGCTCCTCCGCCTTTTCCTCGCCCGTGCTCCTGGTCAAGAAGGCTGATGGCACTGGCGTTTCTGCGTGGATTACAGCGGCGCTGAACGCCATCAGCATCAAAGATGCATACCCCATACCCGTGGTGGGCGAGCTCTGGGCGAGCTGCACGGCGCGCGTTCTTCTCCAAATTGGACCTGCGTTCGGCTATCACCAATTCTGGATGAGCGTCGAGGACATCGCCAAGACAGCGTTCCGGACGCATGAGGGTTTTGTGCGAGTTTCTCGTCATGCCCTTCGGCTTATGCAGCGCCCGGCCACGTTCCGGGCACTCATGAGCGAGATCCTGCGCCCATTTCTCCGCCCGGTTCGTGCTTTCGTCTTCTTCGGCGACATTCTGATCTCTGGCGATTCTTTTTCGCCGAGCACCTTCGGCATGTCCGCGCCGTCCTCTCCATGCTCCACCAGCACCGCTTGTTTGTGAAGAAGTCCAAGTGCGACTTCGGCGTCTCCAACATCGCCTACCTTGGGCATGTGATCTCCGCCCGGGGCATCGCCATGGATCCGAAGAAGGTTCGGGCCGTGGCCGATCGCCCACCCGACATCGACGCACGCGGTCCGTGGGTTCACGGGACTTGCGGGCTACTACCGCAAGTTTGTGAAGGAGTTAGGCACCATCGCCGCCCCACCGACTGCCCTCCTCAAGAAGGAAGGGTTCGCGTGGTCCCGGAGGGGGCGCGGCGTTCGCCAAGCGCTCAAGACAGCCATCACCACCGCCCCGTCCCCGACCCTCCCCCACTTCCGCCGTTCGTTCATTGTGGAATGTGGCGTCGTCGTCGACGCAGGTTCGGCGCCGTCCTCCTACAAGACCAGCATCCGGTGGCATTCTTCGGCCGCCCGTCGCGCCGCGACACCGCTCCCCCGGCGGCCCCTCTGAACGCGAGCTTATTGGGCCTCGTCCTCGCCATTCGCCATTGGCGACCATATCTCTGGGGCGGCCATTCCTGGTGAGAACTGACCATTTCAGCTTAAAATTTTTTGCTCGATCGAGGGCTCTCGACCATCCCGCAGCACCAGCGGGTGGGCAAGGATTCTTGGCTTCGATTTCCGCGGTGGAATACCGGCGGGGCAGCGCCAACACCGTCGCCCGGCGCGCTGTCCTGCCAAGACACCGAGGAGGCTTTGTCATGGCCTCTCCGGCCCTCGCCCGACTTCATCGGCGGCTGCGTCATGCCAACCAGCAAGAGGCTGCTGCGGTGGCCCTCCATGACGAGATCGCGGCGGCGCGCCTCGGCCCCCGTGGGCCATCACCAACGGCTTTGGTCACCTTCAAAGGGCCGGCTCATCTTCCTCCGGGCTCCCCCCCTCCTCCACGAGATCATTCTTTGCCGTGCACGATGAGGGGCCATGAAGGGGTCCCGGGGACCATGCACCCGTCTCCGTAGCGACTTCCACGGCGCCCCGGCTCAAACGGTGTAGGACTTCATCGGCGCGCTGTGCCACACCCGGCCCGATACAAGACCGTGCACTTGCACCCGGCCTCCTCTCACGCGTTGCCGGTGCCGTCCCTCGGTGCAGTCGGACATCGGCATGGATTTTGCGTCGAGCTACGCCCAAGGTGGGCAGCAAGGCTGTCATCATCGGCGGTCGTGGACCGTTTGAGCAAATACGCTCACTTCATTCCCCCAGCGCCCCCCTACTCCCCCGAATCGGTGGCGCAAGCTTTCTTCGCGGAGATCGTCGCCTCCATGGAGTTCCCAATCCATCGTCTCCGGCCAGGGACCAGTTTTTACCTCAGCATTTTTCTAAGGAACTCATGCGTCGACAAGCACCAAGCTCCACATGGCAGCGGCCTTCCACCCCGATCCGGCGGCGGCGGGCGGAGAGCCACGAACAAGATCATCGTCATGTATCTCCGTTGCATGGCGGGTGATCGGCAGCGGCGGCAGCTGCTGGCCCGGCTCCCATGGGCGAGTTCATCTACAACTCCGCCTTCCAGACGGCCCTCGAAGACGCCCGCCCGTTCGAGATGCGTGTGCGGCGCGCCGCGCCTACACCGCTCTCCCATGGCCCGAGGCGACACGCGTCGTCGCGTGGCCAAATCCATGGCTGCTCGCGACGAGTTCTGGCCGACGCCGGCGCTGGAAACGATCTCGAGGCGGTCTACAAGCGCCGACCGCCACCACCGCGAGCTCCGGCCGGCGTCGGCGAGTGGAGTGCAGCTCCGCCTCCGCCATCAGCGCGCGCCTCTTCCCGAGGCCGACCAAAGGACCAAGAGCCCCCACGCTTCTGGGTAGTATCGTATCACAGCGGCCATCAACGGCGTCGCCTACCGCCTCGAGCTGCCCCAGGCGCCCGCCTGCACAACGTGTTCCACGTCGGGCTCCTCAAAGAAGTTAAAGTCGGCGTTCCACCCGCGGCACCACCGGCGTTACCCCCCCACCCACAACGGGGCCTCCCAAAATTGTCCGGGAACGCGCGACACGCACCCGCGGCCCGCCCTTGGCGAGCCGGCGGCATCTGGAACCTGGGAGGACCTCGGCGATTTTCAGAACCGCTACCCCTCCTTCCAGCTCGAGGGCGAGCTGCTCGTCGGGGAGGGGGGGAGATGTTATGTGGGGCCGACAAGTACAGCCGCCACCGTCCCGGCACTGAAGGACTCAAGCCCCGGCAGAGCTGTCCAGCAAAGGGCGCGAAGAGGCCAGCCCGGCTGAGGTTTGAATCCAGCGGTAATCAAGAAGAGGAGATGAGTGTTAAGGCCTTAATGAGCCGTCTAGCATTAATGTGGGGCTGTAAGCCAAGGAGCCTGGCTCCTATTTATGTAAACCGTGAACCATTGAGAGGATTAAGCAAGAAAGTTAAACCCTAATCTCATCCCCTTCTCTCTGTTATCTCCTCCCCTGCTACCAAGCGCCAGGCATAGTCCTGGCGCCGCCATTGCCTACCTCCAGCTCAAAGCTCACGAGCTGCGCAGCCGTGGTCCAGCCTCTCTTGGGGTTGAGGATCACGACAGGGCTGGTGAGGCAATTTGTGATTCAGTGCTTTGCAATGCTATCAGCCATCCAATATCGGTGTTGATGGCTAACAAACGAAGAATTTGCATCTTAGAGCCCCCAGCTCTTCCAAATTCTTTTCAAGGACCAGACTTGATAGTTCGAAGAAAAAAGCAGCATGGGATGATTTGCTAGTGTAGGAGCCAGATTGGGCCAGCTTCCGTTGGTGCTGGTTAGGAATATCTGGTTGCAAAACCATATCCACTAAGTCCCAAATATGTAGATACTCGATCAGCACTTGTACTGTTAAAGCTCTAATATCGTGCACCCAAGTGGAGTTGTGAAGTTCCTGAGCTACTGTCCAAGTCTTGACCATCCTTTTTGAAATCGTCTTGTCATCTTGTGCAAGTTAGGAGCTAGTTCTGCTATGTTCCTTCCTTGTAGCCATGGGTCAGCCGGTCAGCCCAGAACCAGATCTTGTCTCCATTTCCAACTATAGAGCCCAAAGCCACATCAAAGAGAGCTTATGCATTTTTCGGCACATGAATTGACAGTAGCCCATGGACACAAAGGGTCTGTCCTTCGTGCCCAGTCAACGGGGATGCATAAAGCTCAACCCAGAGTTTCAAGATTATGTATACCCAAGCCACCATATTCTAGTGGTCCCTATACTCTTCTGAGGGTACCAAGCAGTTACCTCCATTGGCTTGTTCCTTAACCTTCCCAAAGAGAGTGTGTTTTTGTCATTGGCTTTGGTCAGCCATTTGGAAGATTCAAAGCAATCTTAAGAGAAATGAGAGTGGCCGTCCTCACCACTCGGATCATAATAAGAAGCCCAGCTCTATTCATTAGGGAAGCCTTCCGCCCCAGAAGATGGTCAGCAACCTTCTCAAATAGGTAGCAATTCGGTCCAAACATTGTGGACAGTAAGGAGAAAGCCTAGGTAGGTTTAAGAAAATTCCTTCCTTTATTGTACAAGCCAAAATTTCAGGTGTATGCTGCAAGTCTTCATCAGAGCAATGAATGGGAATAGCAGATTGCAGAACTCTTTGCCAAATTAGTTCGAGACACATCCAAACCTGTCCAGAAGCTCGATAATATTGAGATCATTGCAGGATGGCCATACGAAAATAACAGCATCATTGGCATAGAAAGATACACAGTGCTTTAAGTGTGTTGTTTTTTCTCATTCTTTTCTTTTGGGGTGGAGGGGGGAGAGCTTGAGGCTGACATCTCACTATTAGTGAAGTGACCAACCAGTGCCCATACACAGTGCTTTAAGTGTGTTCTTTTTTCTCATTCTTTTCTTTTTGGGGTGGAACGGGGAGGGAGCTTGAGGCTGACATCTCACTATTAGTGAAGTGGTCAACCAGTACCCATTTGCAATGAGGTTGCTTGTTAGTTATAATCTGCCAGCACATGCATATTTGTTTGTGAAACATTTTCATCTGATAGTGAACTATTTTAAGAAGGCACGTTGAATTTCTGTTACTATGATCACAGGGTTTGTTAGTGACCTATTTCTTTTTTGAGGTCATTGTGCTTTGTTATGTGCATTATTATGCATATAACTAAAAATAATTGAGCTGATAGTGCCCCTTAATTTGAATGTTGAGATGATGCTTATGGATGCTAGGAAATGGTGCCCAATGTGATGGGTATTGAATTGATAGCTTGCTAATTCTTGTGCTGTATTAATTGAATGCATTATACTTCTAATCTTTTTTAACCCTCAGCTCATATACCTAAAAAAAATGTGTGCAGGTTCCTCATGAAGGACCCATGTGTGATCTTTTATGGTCTGACCCAGATGACCGATGTGGATGGGGAATTTCACCAAGAGGAGCAGGTTACACATTTGGGCAAGACATTGCGCAGCAGTTCAACCATACAAATGGTCTCTCTCTCATTTCAAGGGCCCATCAACTTGTAATGGAAGGATTTAACTGGTGCCAGGTAAGTCTTCGGAATGTAGCGTTGCATTTTCAATTTGTTTATATGCTCAACCAATTGAATTGGTATCATGAAAAAAATATGCTTAATTGTGAATATAGCCTTTGTAGTTCCTTTCTAGCTCAGCTTGCAGTTACAATGGTCATTGTGGATTCCTTTCTCATAGAACTTACCATGGAAAGACTTGCAAACACATGCAATTAAGTACACTTACTGTATTACATGATGTAATTGACTTAGTGAGTACTCCTTTCGTCCCCAAAAGAGTGTCACTATGGGAATCATGCTGGTCACACTTTCTTAAGTTTGACTAGTTTTGTAGAAAAGATTGGCAACATTTGTATCTCGAAGTAAGTTCTTTATGAAAATATATTCAACAATTTATCTAATGGTATTAATTACACCATAAATATTGATATTTTCATATATGTATTTGGTCCATGTTGAAAACATTTGACTTTGGGAAGTGAGAATGGCACTCTTTCTGGGATGGGAGTAAATCTTTGTTGGAAGCATGGACCTAGGCACCTTTGTGGTTGCAACTTGCTGATTATATATATTTGTGCTGCCCTTTGAATGTTATTTTGCCCAGATATTATCCCAATGGAAGCTTGAATGGTTGCTGTTTTAATTCATGCAGGATAAGAATGTAGTCACAGTCTTCAGTGCGCCTAATTATTGTTACCGCTGTGGTAACATGGCTGCTATTCTTGAAATCGGGGAAAACATGGATCAGAACTTCCTTCAATTCGACCCAGCACCTCGGCAAATTGAGCCAGACACAACTCGCAAAACTCCAGACTACTTTTTGTAATTGTGGTGGTGACCTTAACTTACTGGTGTTGATGCTCCTCTCGTCCGCAGCATCAGGGTCTGTAGATCTGTCCTTAGATATGGGTTCCATGAGCCCGACCTGTACGTCTCCCAATTCTTTTGTTTGGAGATTTTGTTGCTGCTTCTCGATCTTTATACAAGATGTTAAAAGTTAAATGCCAGTGGATTTTTTTCTTTCTGTTGTACGTCGACTTTGTATTATTTGTAGACAGTGAATGGAAGTTGCAGTAGGAACGCCCCTGCTATGTTTTACTTTTTCCGGCGTAGAGTTGTGCATCATATTGTCCGCGTGGCTGAATAAATTCCGTCAAGGTGGGGAGGTTTAGGTTTGGTTTTGCAGCATCCCCATCTGATGTGCCCTAATGCTGTATAATGTTGGTTGGCACCTTAGTGCTGTATAAAGTATAATTTTGGTTGGCGCATTGCAGTTTAATACTACATACATGTGATGGCTAAAATGGTTTCATGGTGTTTCTTACTCTTGCGTCACCTATCGTACATCCAGACTATCAATATGTACAGATTATTTGAGACGTGTGACGGGAACAGGAACATCCGGGCATAGCATATTGCAGGGACAAAAATCAACTAGGCGAAAACAGCTAGTAGGACACGAATTTTGTTATCTCAACCGCACGGTAGATATTGGCGCGTGATCACCAGAAGAAATCAGAACAGAGCAAATCATACGAGTGTGCAAGATATTTGACCTTGCATATTTTCTCTTGGTTAGCAGTTGGTCATAGAACGCTCAGTTCCAGCGTCACAACATGTCCTGGCTTTACAACATGCATACGGGCATATGACCCATCTAACTTTCGACTGATCAGGCTTCGTACCATGTCAGTGAACTCGCGATCAACAGCCTGCTTGGTAAGTCCCCCGGGCAAGGTGCAATGTACGTCAGCTTCCTCCTAGAATGCAGAATGTTTAGTTCTTGGTGCACACAGATAATCTAAAGTCACATATTAGCACTGTCTCTGAAGCATACCTTTGGATGTCAACATCCGTAACATGAATGAATCCGGCAATATTGCTGCAATGTATCATGTAGCAGGTGTTAAATATCAAGAAAGGCACTGCAACTTGAAAGCTGAAAGTTCTTGCTAAATAGTAAAGAGTTCAAAGAAAGCAGCAACCTGCAAGTAATTTTTCATCATGCCCAATATGAACACACTAAAAGAACAATATCCTCCATACTATCTTTGTCCAAAGCATGATAACTAAAAACATTCCTAAAAAATATCTATTGAGCCGGTTGACAGATGAAAAACTTGCTGCAAGATAAACTAATCAAAAGACTTTGGCTTCTCATATCTATAAATATGATTACTGCTGACGTCACTCAAAGGAGTATAGCAGTAACATAAGCAAGATGGAATTGCCATGAACTTATGGGCTTATGGCTAGGAGGGGCATAACTGTAAACAGCTTCATGCAATAGATGTGCAGAAGAGAATTCAAGAAGTGGCTAAGCTAAGCTACTGGTGAATTGGATGATAACCAAATCGATGTCTGAAGAAAAGAAAACAAAATTGAGTGCCTAAAAATGTGGTATAACAAGGACATACAAGCAAATCCAAGGCTCAATTACTTGCACCATGTATTTTATTTTTCTGAAACAAATTCTGAGAAAATTTCTAAATAAACTAGAGTCACTATAGATCATATCTATATATTTGCCACCACTTTCTCATTAAATAAAATGGTAGAAATAAATTGCATATATGTTTGCATACACAGTAGATTAAACGGTTTTTCAAATTACAAAGAAACTCTAAGAAAGTTCCTAAATAAACTAGAGTCACTGTTACATCATATCTATATATTTGCCACCACTTTCTCTATTAAATAAACTGGTAGAAATAAATTGCCTGTTTCCATCGCCGAACATAAGCAAACACCTCCATACTATCTTTGTCCAAAGCATGATAACTAAAAACATTCCTAAAAAATATCTATTGAGCCGGTTGACAGATGAAAAACTTGCTGCAAGATAAACTAATCAAAAAGACTTTGGCTTCATATCTATAAATATGATTACTGCTGACGCCACTCAAAGGAGTATAGCAGTAACATAAGCAAAGATGGAATTGCCATGAACTTATGGGCTTATGGCTCTCTCTCCCATAACTGTAAACAGCTTCATGCAATAGATGTGCAGAAGAGAATTCAAGAAGTGGCTAAGCTAAGCTACTGGTGAATTGGATGATAACCAAATCGATGTCTGAAGAAAAGAAAACAAAATTGAGTGCCTAAAAATGTGGTATAACAAGGACATGCCCCCAAATCCAAGGCTCAATTACTTGCACCATGTATTTTATTTTTCTGATGGGAGCAGTACTATATAAGTAATGTAGCCTTTTGTGATCCAAGCCAGTTTTGCATAAAGGTATCTTATTGGACTAAGCCTGTAACATAAGCAAACACCTGGTATGAAATTATTACCTAGAAATTATCTCATCAGGTTCCTTAGCATAGGAAACTGCAAGCACTGTATGGATCATATCCGTGCTGATGTTGACAGCAACAAGTCGAGTAGGATCTGCCACAGGCTCTGCACCGATAGGCAATGCTGAACGGGGAGCTTGATGGCCACCACCAATTTTGTAGACGGAGACATCACTGAAATTGACAATGTTTGAGTGCGGTGCAAGATCATTTGCAATCCCATAAAAGTATTCCTGCAAGAGCAAATTAGGACTTGGCTTTAACAAGACAGCAAAACATAAGGTTAAGACAGAGAAACATTACCCCATAAATATAAGGTTAAGACAGAGAAACATTACCCCATAAAGGTAGTAAGGGCAAGGGTAACATTAGAAGAGGGGAAAAAAGAAAGAGGCTAAGAGTGTGACGGTGTACAATGATGATAACTATGCTGTCATCAATAAATTTTCACATTAGATAACAAACAAAGCCTTTTTAGTTTAAACCAATGTTTGAGGGCATAGCTGGTCACTTTCTACTCCAGAAAAATAGCTTACCCTGATTCGAAGCTTCTTGATTTTTAAATATTTTGAATTTCTGAGGACAACACCCTCTGATTTTTGAAGTTTTACAACATCAATGTTGGACTTGCTTTGAACTGCATCTTTTTAACATCTTCCAGAGTTTCTCCTGCAAGTCATAAGATAGATCAGATAATACACAGAAGATCTTCATTATCATATTCATATGGTTTCATAATTATACATGATTTTACATTCAAGATAAAATGACTAATATTACAGAGCTCTCTAGAGCACTTTATATCATATCATGCTATACCGTGTGCCAAATATGACAAATCATACATGCTAATAGTTGCAAATTGTTAGCGATATATTCCATTTTTCCTACTTGACACTTGTGCAGTTGTGCTTATATGCATTTTTCTCATCATTCTGATCATCAGTTGCTGCAGCCTGAGCACTACTTTGACTATTATCTACAATTAGACATGTCAGTAGAAGGCTTTATTTTCAGCAGCTGAGGTTTCTTCATATGGCCCAGATTTTCTTTTTTGGCTTATTTGAAAAGAAATATAACAATTAACTTCCATATACCACTTGATGCATCAATGAAGCATAATGACACTGATGATCTGTTCATAAGAAAACATGCCAAAAGAGATACTGCTAGTAGAGTATGTTTTGTTTCTACTTCATATTAGCTGCTACTTACTGCTGCAACACATTCCTACTTTAATGTCCAAGAAGTCTCTACCAGCCCCAAAACAAATATCATCTTACTCAATAGGATATAAATTCTTTTTATGAATCATTTTACAGGAACAATTACTTTTAATTTTAAAATGATTAATATGGAACCTTGATTATAGCATACTGCTATAACAAAATGTTTGGTTACATATGACGCATCAATAAGTTGCACAAATAATATAGAGTATGTTTGAGCAGTTATGAGTGTGAAATGAAACACAGAATGAGTCAACTACAGCATGAACCTTCTGAAAAAACCCAGTAATGTTCACATGTACAAAGCAATGCAGACTTGCCTGTCCCAGTACTAGTACTACATTGGCCTTGAAGGTTTCAATTGCATTGAGAAGTAACTGCAGAGCGTAAAAATGAATTATCACTTAGTACACACAGGGGAACAGTATGAATCTGAAAAATGGCAATTACTTACTTGAAGCCAATCACTAACCTCATACCCAAGGCCTTCAACCCACCCCATTGTATTGATAACCATTCCTGCTGCCCTAGATTCAGCATTGCCAGAGAACTGTTTCTCCAATGTTTTAGCTAGCTCCTTCATAAGAACTTTGTAAACATCCGCATTAATACTGTTGGTAACACAAGCAATGGTTAAGGTGCCAAAGCAGTAGACAAAAGAACAGTGTTAATGCAGAAAACTCCAAGTAGTATCAACTGCCAAAGAACAAAGTTGAGAGATACCTTGGACTTGGGTGGCCATAGAAGTATACCAGTGGCATCTCCAAGGGAATCCCATCAACTATATCTATAGGTTTCTCAATTGGTGTGGCAGAAATACATCCAGGGATCGTTATAGACCCCTGGCCAATATCTAAATCGACATATGTAGGCTTCCAGCCCAGTTTGGCTGCCCAGCTAAGGAGCATCTTGCAGAGAGTACTTTTTCCAGAATCTGTTGGCCCCACAACAATCACTCTAGGTCCCTAAGCCAGATATAGCAAGAAAACTTCAGTGAAATAGACCAGGGAAAAGGAGATAAATATAGGGTCTGGTTGGTTGCTTTGCTTGTATTAGCCTCAGCCAAGTCAACATAAACGTATGCAGTGTCTTGTTCTGCACAAGCAAGCCACATTTGATAAAACTGTATTTGATTGTTTACACTTTGTTGCATGTAGTCACATCCATGTTATAGTTGAGGTCTCATGTTTCTGTGCAAGCCTGCATAAGAGCCTACCAAACACAAGTAAACTGCACAGCACAAAGCCTAAATAAAATGGTAATATAGGCTAACAATCAGACCCATAAGCACAAAAGTCATGTGCCAAGAACAACAGCTTACTATTCATGTTCAAGTTCAATCTGTGACAATGTTCTGCCACACTCGTACCCTGTTAGGGTTCCAGTAAAATTTATTCCTTCACAATCATATGGAACATAGAACCATATTGCAATCTAGATGTTGTCGTCAACACAGAGTTACATATGATAACTACATTCTGATCTGTCTTTTGAACATAATGTCAGAATCACACAGGAGAAGATCACTTGTAGGCTTGCTTATGTCTTTGAACATTAATGAAGAATTAAAAGTGGCGCTATGTCAAATTTCACAATTCACATTGTTTTACACTCACTCTGACTATCTCTAGGAATATACTAAACTAAACATTCCACAAAATTGACCAAAAATTGAGAAACTAACAAGCTGACTAACTACTAGTTCTGAGATAAAGCTTTGCAACTCCTACAGATCCTCAGCTATGCAACAATCCTACAATAGTATGACCATGAGATGGATCGAACCAGAAGTCACCTGTGAGGCCTCTATATCGGCCCCCCCGTGCTGCAGCGGCCCTTGCCCTTGCTCTACGAGCATCCAGAATGGCATGCGTGTTGACGTAAATTACCATTGGAGTCTGAAACCCACAATAACAATTAACAAAATCATCTCACCACAGCATCACAGCTCAAGAACCTCATTGCTCCCAAATTTACAGAGACGATGCCAATAAAGAGAGGCCACCCAGCGCTCACCTCGTCAGACGAGTACTCGCTCTCGCTCACCCCGTCCAGTTCCACCGTCGCACCGTGCCAGGTGAAAATCTGAGCAAACAAAAACACAAACGGCGACTGAAATCACCACCGACGAACAATGGCCGCAAAAGCAGGATGAGGGGCCAACCGGGTTTCCTTACGGCGATCTTGGATCGGGGAGGGACGGGGATCCAGCCCTCCGGAGGCAGCTCGGTGCCGAAGATCTCCGCCGTGCCGGTGACGAGGCGCACTCGGAGGGGCGCGTCGGGGGCACTTCCACACGCAGCTCGCTCTGCGGAGCTAGCTTGTACTGCCGTGGCGGCTGCGGGGTCGCGGCCCCGGCCCCGCGGTTGTCGCGGCGGCCATGGTAAGGGGTTTCGGAGACGGCGCGACGGCGAGGGTTTGGGCGTCGCAGGTGCCTGAGCGAGGGATTTTGGGGGTGTCCGGATCGAAATGCTATATTTTGAGTGTTTGATTAAGTTATTATTATAAGTTTTCTCGTTGATCTGCGTATCGATATCAAAAAAATTTGTAATTTTTTAATTAGCCGTACTTTATTTCAATTTTCAAATGGTAAACCATTTTAGTTTTCTATTGATACATAAATGTGTTGTATATCCAAGATATATTGAGTATCTCCAATCTTCCAAACCCTAATTCCAATTTTAATTTTTCAAACTCCATAGCAATTCACTTATCCAACTTTCAATCTTTTCGTACTTAAAAAGTTCAATACATATTCGCTGCTAGCTCTGGTCTGTGATTAGTTGTATCTAGCAACGGGTTAGTCATGGCTGGCCGTAACCATAGTCTAGCCAGAAGTGGGCTAGGGGTGACTGTTAGAGACTATAAGGTGTAACCTAGGTCGCAAGAGGGGAGGGTGCACGATGGTTGGGCTACCTGTGGCCTATTTGGGCTGGCTAAAGAAGCTTGTCGACTAGCTGTTGTTGGTTGTGGCAGCTTGCAACATATAAAGGACGTGATGGCCTGACCAAGAATAAACTAGGGAAGACTACCCGCAGCTAGGAGCAGCCTAAGGTGGCTATGGATGCATGGAGTAGCTAGGTGAAAGAATTTATGGATAGATTTTGGGGATAAATAGTCTAATTTAAAATATCTGCAAAGCACAATACTTAGGCAAAAAGAGGATCTTGATGAGAACTACTCTTTCAACGGATGAGCAGGGGACTCTCTCGGTGGCGGAGACACCTCTGACGGTCGCTGCAGCGACAATGAGCACACGAAAGCAGGCAGGCTCTACGGAGGGCTCTAGAATGGGCCCGCTAGTGGTTTTTTTTTTTTTTAATTTATTTTTGGAAGCGGGCATTTGGCTGCCTTTGGAAGTCCAGATTTACACAGGCGTGAACTCAGAGATTGGCTGCCTGTCCCCCTTCAAAAATCTGTTTTGGCTGTCTGTGAAAATGTTGTAAGTGGTACTTGAGATAACGAAGGACAAGAAAGTTAAGTCAAACTAAAGCTCAAATGAAGAAAAAGAAGATGATGTGGATGATGAAGATGAAAAAGATGACAAGAAGAAGCGTCCACCTCTTCCCCGGTAGTGAAGAAATATCATGGAACTCATAAGTAGAATGAAGAAAATGATAAGCAAGATCCAGTCACAATAAATACATTATATTCACTGACCAAAGGAGGCAAAGACAGAAGTGTTGCTTCGGTTGTGGTGCATGCCCAAGGGGAAGAAGAAGGGAGGAACAGGAAAAGGTCAAGCCTCACACCATCAAGACATGAGAATCCATTTAGTAGAAATTCAGATACTCCTGGAAACATTTCTAATTATATTTTCTCGGGAAAACGATTCTATAGTAAAATACAATCATTTGCTTAATTCATTTAGCCGCCGATCTAGATTCTTCCTTTAACTTTACCATTTTGGGTGATTCTTGCTCCCAGTGTTAAAACGAAAAACATTTCAAGGGTGAAATGTTCTCAGGAGTTTGAAGATGAAATGAGGGCCCGTTTGGCTCTCCGGAATTTTTAGAATTGAATTTATTGTATAAACTATAGTTGTAGAAGAAAAATCCATGGAACCATCTACACCTTTAATTAAGTTGAGGAAGAAGAATTCAGTTCCCACCTCTCACCTAACAATTTGAATAGGTTTATATGTGAACTTTAGAAAATTGTGGAATTTTAAATTCTTCTTCCACAACTAAAGTTTATACTATGAATTCAATTCGAAAATTCCGGGAGCCAACGGCCCCCGATACTCTGTCAAAATTAGAAACGTTTCACACGTCCAAACAGGCTCTTAATAAAAAAAAAAAAAAAATTGGTCACAGGATGAGGGAGTGGCCTAGTGTTCTATGACGCCAATATGTATTTTTTCTCCATCTCGCATGTTCATTAGTACGGACAAATTTGCCCGAAATGCCAATAAACAAACTTAAATGTATTTATAACAAATTATATTTTTGTTTTATAAGATTATATTAGAGCCGAATGGGCTGCATAGAAATAAGTATTTATTTGTTCGATCTTATGATCTTATCTTATTTCAGTTGATAATATTCTTATAATTTAATTTACATGTACCTTTTATGCTTGGTTACATGGACACTCTATCGATGGAAGCATCTTACTTTGCTTACAGACATATATGGACACTTCCACTCTATCAGAAGCAAGCATATATCTCCACTCAGTGTCACGCCAAAGGTACAAAAACTTGACACGCATTCCATTACTGCGAGCATATTTAAAAAATGAATGAAGCTGCAAGGCAACGTCATGCATGTCTTGCGCTTTCGTGTCCCCTGATTGGTGAGATGAGACTACTAAAGATAAATGGGGAAGAAATTGGCGGGAGCAACCTGGTGGGGGAAAAACAGGTAAGACAAAAAGATGCTACTTCTTTCTCTTAATTAACTAATTAATTTATTGAAATATACTTCATAGCATTCTTTAGGCTATTAATAAGTTTAAATTTACTTTACTTTTAGCACTATCCTTCGTGGAACACAAAGGCATTCTGGGTATATACACAATATCTATCTGTTGCAATTTAAAACTGGCATTGCTCAATCACTCCCTCCGTGCATTATTTAGTACAGCAAAATTTAGCACCTCGTTGTGATGATTTACGTGTTGTTGTATGCTATTCCAAAAATTAACACTTCTGAAATCCTATAAAACCTCCAAATAAGAAAAAGAAGAAACTTTGATTTTGAAAAGCTGAAATTGGCTTCAGAATGCAAATCGGCTGCCCCACAGTCCAAAGGTGTCACCTGAAGTTGACACCGCTCACTACAAGAGAATTTTTAAGATTTCCCAAGTGCTTTTGTAAACTTTTATTAATTAGCCAGTTTTTTTTGTTTTGAATTGTTGATTAGGTGTTTTGTTGCTAATTTGTTTTCACCCTTGAGATTGTCAAAAACAAGCAGGTCTGTAGTAATAACTGGCATATGGCATTATTAGGAATATACAAGCAGGTTTGACCACAAACCAAGGGATATAGGTTTAATTTTTATAAAACAAAATTTATTTTACGAGCTCATACGTAAATCTACTTGTATCCCTATACGCTGATTGTATATCCCTCCATAGGCATCTATACACTACAACACTACCATGTTATGAGTTGGCATGATGGCGAGTGACGGATCGATAAGGACTAAGGGGAGGCTAAATAATGAAGGTTTAGAACTAGAGCTAGAGATTAATAGCGAATTTAAGGCTTATAAATAGTATTTTAGTGAAGAATTCGGGCTTAAGGGGGCTGGAGCCCCCCCAGCCCCCCCTCTGATCTGGATCCCCTGATGATGGTCAATAATTAAGTATCCATTCTACTTCTTAACAATTAGGTTTACCATTGCTAGTGTGTGTCATAAATTGTCACCTAATACTTATATAAGTCTTCTTTTTGTCCTTAGCTAGTAAGGATCTATTTTTATTTTATTTATTTATTATTATTATTATTATTATTATTATTATTATTATTATTATTATTATTATTATTATTATTATTATTATAGTGTTAGAAGGTTTGCCTACAAGACCTAGAAATAATAAGATTAATCAGAAAAAAAGAAATAGATTTTATTAGATTTATTATTTTATGATGATCTAATGGTCCTAAAATAAACAAGTCGGTGCATAGAAATTATGAGATTAATCAAAAAGAATATATATACCATTGATTTATAATGAGCTAATTGTCTAAAATAAACAAAGAGTCCTTGTCAAATAGATCAATATACTAGATAACTTTTGGTAAGAAATGAGTCATAAATTTAATCAGTTGGATGTAACAACCCAATCAGTAGACACATGACAATTGGACAATGACAAGGGATGAAATTCAGCAATATCAGCTTTTTAGGTAGAAGGCGTGAGAGAAAAAAATTTGATATCATGAACCATGAACATGAACAATGAACATCAAGTGCACACACAAATTAACGGTAATAAAATGGTGATTGATGACCAAAAAAAAGAACCAAAATCTTCAACATTCTAGCGCCATTGGATCGATGATAGAAATTGAATAAAAAAGAAATATACAAAACCATGATAAATCCCCTACATTGCTATTCAATAATGCCGTTGAGGATCCATCTCTCCAAATTGGAGGACATGAACAATACTTAAATAAATCATGGCAATGCAAAAAAATCATTTTCTTTAAATGGCCAAGAGAATTAGACATATAAAAATGCAAAGATACAAGCACACAAAATTTCTTATATTAATACCATTTTTTGTAAGGAGAGACAATGCTTGAGTGTATGTGTTCAACTGGATGTTTCTAAAATTTTTATTCAAATTAGTAATTGAAAAAAATACCTTGACCAATGTAGTAAGAAATAAATGGTTTTTTACATTAAGGAGTTATATGGTTTCTACATTAAGAAATGAACAAAAACATATAGATAGTAATGGCCTAGATCCATTAAAACATATTGAAAAATAAATAAAGACCCCCAATACATATAGAACAATTATGGAATCAAGGAGTGGTATAGATTTCAATTAACATTACAACTTGATTTCACGGAAGTTCTAAAAAACTAAAAAAAGCAAAGAGGACCACATGGAACATCTAGGGATTACATGCATATGCGCAATAGCAATGCCAGATCGACACTGGCAAACTAATGATAATCATCAAAGCAAATAGGATCACTATAGCTCTAAGCTTTCTGGGTCACTCTTTCTCTGATTGTGGCTAAGAAGTTTGGTATCACAGTTGATATTGCAAAGGGGAAACAACCAAATAGAGCGTGTGAAATGTCGTTGCTTAAAATTGATGACTTTCATGGCAGTAACCTGAGGAAGACTGTTTCTATGGTTGATATTACAACCAAATCATGAAAAGTATATATGTCTTTGATATCTTACATAACACTTCCCCGATTTCCCCCGGCAATATCATGGTTGACAGTAGTGCGATAGAGTGGCGTGCGTAGTGTAGGTCTGTGACCAGCAAATTAACAGTGATGATTCCATTGTTTCTTTGGGAATCTTTAGATGTGATAGATGTTCACGCCTTGACAAGGCCGGTTAGCAGCTGGTTGAGGCTGTACATAGTGGCTTCAACACACATGAGTAGAACTGTGATGAATCCATCAATAATATTATAGAAAAAAGACCCAAATATTATACACAAGATAATCAAAACTTAGTTTTTAGAAGACGGTGAAGGAATCTAAAAATAACAATGATTTTATTGAGAAATGAAGATCATCAAAAGGAAATTAAAGATTCTTGATTTGGCATCATCAGTAGAAATTACAGAACCACATGATATTGAGTGGGGAAAAAAAGATGTCAATAGTTTTAAGATAACAAATTGATTGCTGACAGACATATATGGTTTTTCTTACCGATGAATGCATTAGATGAATAAAGAAATGACTAATACAATCAAACAAATGAAATACTATTTACAGAAATTAT
>JADLZL010002317.1:0-179894 GCA_015844335.1 Chrysopogon serrulatus | reverse complement strand
GGCGCCGAGGCCCCAGATCGCCGGCGCGTGAGGGAGTGGAACGAGCTCGCGGACGCCGCCGAGCCGACGGCGCTGCGAAGGGGGCCTCGCCTCGACGCCGACTCAGGCCTCGCCGAGTGGATTGCCTCCGCCGGCCATCATTCCAGCCCCCGCACTCCGCCCGCAGTACGCCGTGAGCTTCACGACGCTCCATGAGAACGGGTCGGGATGCTCTGGGGCCGGTTCTGAGGGCCATCCCCGAGTAATACTACGGCCTCGGGAGCCGCAGAACCTCAACCCCAACTCCATCACGCAGCCTTGGCGTGTTCGTCAGCCTGCAAGCGAGGGTACTGAATCGAGCCCCACCGGGATCTCTCGGCTCTATTTTTCGAGGGCGCCTCTCTACTTCAAGGGCGCCGGGTAAGGGGAAGATGCTCCGTCTGCCGGGAGCTGCACATATATCACTGGAATCGCCACCGGGATTCCTACATCCGACGAGGCTCGCCTCCTCCAAATCATACCGCCGCACGGCGGTTCTATCTTTCTAACGATTTCCACCCGCCTCACACCGGGAAGGTGTTTGAGGCGGAGCCTGCAAGGTGGAGGGAGGAGATCATCGAGGAGAAGACCACCTCCGTCGAAGAAGGTGTTAGTTCGGCCTTGAAGGTCTTGACAGAAAAGGGTTGATGTCGATCGTCATCGCCCCGCCTTCCACCAACGGCGAGTCCTGCCCCTCATGTCGAGGCGGCTTTTCCCCTGCTCGACATGCGGAAAGGAGCCCACGGTCAAACAAGGATGTCGTCCGCCGACCTCGAAGCCTGACGAGGTTGTCGGCGGGACGGGAGGCGGCGATGGTGACCGACCCTTCCCTCCTCTCTACAAAGTCGCGATGCGCCCCCACCCTGGATGCCATCTCCGTGGTGAGTCCCTTTGATTGTGCTTTGTATCGTTGATGCCCGCATCTCCCCTTTAACCTCACCTTGTTCTTTTTTCCCTCGTAGGGACCGGCCGGGAAGTTGAGAGCGCCGAAGCCTCCCGCCTCCGCGGTGAAGGAGGCTAACAAGGCCATCGCGGCGTAGCAGAGGAAGGAGAAGAAGAAGAAGGAGAAGAAGAAGGACCGAACATCCGTAAGGAGGGTGAGAAGCGTGCCCCTGAGAAGCGGAGGCGCCCCAGAGGGACGAGGGACTCCCCGAGCCGACGCCCCTCCGACACCACCGGCGCCGATGACGATGATGAGGATGACGAGGAGGAGGAGGAGGACTACAGCTTTCTTCGGCTTGGCCACATCGCCTCCCCCGTGAAGAAAGGGAGTGGTCGCCGTGGCCGTTGAAGGACACCGCCTCGCCTCCCTCACTCCGCCGAGGCTTCACTGGGCGGCCGAGACGCGACCGCCGGGAGGGGCGAGGCCCCCCCCGAGTCATCCCGCGCCGTCAGCCCCGTCGGGCGGCTCGGACCTGCCCTCGGAACGGCCTGAGGCGGCGGGGAGGACCGGGCCGAGGGTGAGGCGTGCCTCGTCAAGAGGCGGCGACCGTGGGCCGCTGTCCCTGCGGCCCGTGACCTCGAGTCGCGCTGACCGAGGGACACCTCAGGTCCGAGCCCCAGCGAGCATGGCTTCAGTGAGCCGGTCGCTTTCAACCGCCGGTCGCCAGTAGGTGTCCCCCCTTTTTTAGTCTTCCGCCGGCTCTTTCTTTCTTTTCTTTTCAAGACTTCACTCTTCTTGCTACGCAGCAAAGCGCAAGACGGCCCCGGCCCTGGCCCTGGCCCCTGCTTTGCTCCGCGTGCCAGCCTGAGGCTACAGGCCAGGCACACGGCGGCGCCAACGCTGCCCCCGGGTGGTACCGGGGCGGCGATCGAGGAAGCGGTGATCGAGGCCCGGCCATGGAGCCACCCTCCGCCCGGTGACAGGGGGGCGTAGCCTCCGGCGTGAGGCCTTGGCGGCGCCCGCTGTGGAGGCTGTGACGGCGCCTATCGCGGGAAGCCGTGACGCGCCGCCTGATGGCCACGCGACATGGTCATGGAGGAAGCGAGCTGCCTGCCTCGCCAAGGCCGACGCAGAGGTGGTGGAGATCCCTCCTCGGGGAGGAGACCGCCTCCCGCGCGGGGGAAAGAGGTGGTCGCCATGATGCTACCTCCTCAGGCGGCAACCGTATGGGGTCGTCGACCGCGGCGCCTGCCGAGGGGTCCTCCAGCCAGAACGTGCCGCCGCCAGATTGAAACCGTCGAACCGCCGGGACCCGGAGGACCGGCCAGTCTACGTGCCGGACGACGCCTTGGAGTCGACCCGGTGGGGAGCAGGCGGATAAGTACATGAAGTCGGCCAAAACCTGCTTGGTCTGCTCTCACCGATCTTCTCCAGGGACCTCCCGACCAAGTTGAAGGTAATACAAACATTTGTGGTCGAAGCCTTACCTTGGCATGAGCGCCCAAAGGCGGCTAATCCGTTGGCCCCGATCGTTGTAGGACCTGGCGGTGGCGTCCCCGG
The DNA here is from genome assembly GCA_015844335.1 of Chrysopogon serrulatus. Taxonomy (NCBI): domain Eukaryota; kingdom Viridiplantae; phylum Streptophyta; class Magnoliopsida; order Poales; family Poaceae; genus Chrysopogon; species Chrysopogon serrulatus. Next base: position 177,433 of record JADLZL010002317.1, on the reverse strand, counting down.
AGAAATCAGAGTTTCTCGGTTCAGGTCCGCCTCGACGAGGCGCTCCATCTCCAACGACGGGAGGCAAACCAACCCGCGCACCGAGCTGGCTGCTCGGAACGAGGAGCTCGACAAAGCCTCGCGCCGAGAAGGAGGCGATGAGGACGGCGCTTGCCGAGGCCCTCCGGCACCATCGGGACCTTGACAGAGAACCTGGTGAATATGGACACCGATCACCAGCTTTTTGTCGACGACGTCACCATGGTGCGGGCCGAGCTTGGACAAGCGCTGAATGAGGCCATCCAGCTCCGGCAGCTGGGGCGGAGGAGGTGGTGCGGACGGAAGGTAAGTCTTTGTAGTTTTTGGGCAGTCGCATCCTTTACATTCCAGCCTCCAAGGCTGACCCCTGGCGGATGCAGAGCCGAGGAGGAAGTCGTCCCGAGCAAGCGGACCTTAGTGTAAAGGTGCACGGCCTACTCCTCGGGCGCAGGGCGAGCCGGAGGCCCTTCAAGCGAGAAGGTCGGAGCCGCTTGCACAATCGAGGCCGGGCGAGTCCGCCGGCAGTCCACCGGGCTGCCCGAGGCGTTGCCCAGATCGGTGGGAAGGCCGCGCGTCCCACGCCGCCCTTCGCCTCGCCTTCGGACCGGCGTGCCGCATTACCTTGGCGATGACCCTCCCCCACTACGACCCCTCGACCTCCCAAAGTTTCCGAGGAGCTCGTCGTCGCCGAGGACGAGGAGGGTCGCGAGAGGGAGGTGTTCGACGAGCCGCTCGGCCGGGCTGAAGGCCACGACGCGCCGGGTCGGGCACTTCCAGACGGCGATCTTCCCTAACGCCGCTGGCGGAGCCGACGCCACCGACGCCATGGATGCCGCCATCAGGAGGAGGGGGCCGGACGCCCCCCAGTGAAGTCTGCATGTTGGGCCGAGCGTGCCCATGTAAAAAAAACTTGATTAGCTTTTTGTTATTCTGTCTGGTTGACAAGTACCGTGGCCCGACGAGGCCTTATGATTTGTTTTCTCGTTTTCTGTTTACTTTTCGTGCCTTTGATTCTCGCCTCGTACTTAGATTAGGGCCCTCGCAGGGACACAGGAGTCCTTAGTCAAAGGTGGTTAAGCAGAGGCACCCTAGCACCGGGGCGTGGTGGCCTCGGGCTTTCCCCGGCCCTTGACGTTTGGAGCAGCCCTTCCTCAAAGCATGAGGTACCTCGTCCTATGGCGTGAGTAGGAGTGTCGTGAGCGCATGGGCGTAAGCAACCCCGTAGCTCAACCAGCCTTTAGGTTTCGGAGTAATCCCTCCGTTACCCTTTTCCAAGCGCTCGAGATTTGTAACACGAAAATGTTCGAAAACGACTAACAAAAAAGTGCGCCTGCAGAGTGCCTTCAGAGGGAGTTCCCCCCCGTCTAGCCCCCTCGAGGGAGGCCTCGGCTTGATGGGTCAAAACCGAGTCTCGCTCAGTTCGAGGCGGTATAAGTGTAGTTGAGGTCCTCAGCCCCGAGGGCCTCGGACATGTTTCTTATTTGCAAAAATTGTAAAAGTGTTTTTCATTCTCCTTTGAGAAACATGGAGTACAACTATGAGTGAGAGCTTGGAAACTTAAGGGTAGAAGCGACGTAGGCCGTTGAATGTTCCAAAGCGTTGTTGAGGACTTCTCCGTCCTCATTGGCGAGCTTGTACGTGCCCGGCTTGAGGACTTCGGCGACGATGAAGGGTCCTTCCCAAGGCGGCGTGAGCTTGTGGCGTCCCCTGTTGTCTTGGCGGAGACGGAGCACCGTGACGCTCTTCCTTGAGGTCTCGCCTCGGACCCGCCGGGCCGTGGTAGCGCGGAGGGACCTCCGGTATCTTGCCGAGTGTAGGAGGGCAGCATCCCCTGGCCTCGTCAAGCATATCCAAATGAGTTCTCCTGAGCCCACCGGTTGCGCCCACTCCTCATAGGACTTGAGCCTCGGAGAGCCAAATTCCAAGTCAAGTGGGAGGACGGCCTCGGAGCCGTATACCAGGAAGAAAGGCGTGAACCCCGTGGCTCAGCTTGTTGTCGTCCTGAGGCTCCAGAGGACCGAGGGGAGCTCCTCGAGCCACCTTTTGCCGAACTTGTCGAGCTTGTTGAAGATCCGAGGCTTGAGCCCTTGCAAAGATCATCCCGTTGGCCCGCTCCACCGGCCCGCTCGTCTGTGGGTGCGCGACCGGGACCGACAATGCGTATCCGGTGGTTGTCGCAGAAGTTTTAAACTTCGCCCCGTGAACTGGGTGCCGTGGTCGGTGATGATAGAGTTTGGGACTCCAAAGCGGTGGATGATGTCGGTGAAGAAGAGCACCGCCTGCTCGGATCGAATGTTGGTGACGGGGCGCGCCTCGATCCACTTGGAGAACTTGTCGATGGCGACAAGCAAATGGGTGAAGCCCCCGGGCGCCTTCTTGAGAGGTCCTACTAAGTTCAAAACCCCACACGGCGAAGGGCCATGTGATCGGGATGGTCCGGGAGTGCCCGAGCCGGTAGGGTGCGTCTCGACGAGCGTAATACCGGCACCCCCGCAGTGCGCACTACGCCGGTGGCGTCGCCGACCGCGGTTGGCCAAGAGAACCCCGCCGGAAAGCGCCGCCGACGAGGGAGCGGGAGCGCGGGCGGGCCACACACCCCGGCGTGGATTTTGCGAACTGGGGCAAGGCCATCCTCGACCGCGGACGCATCGCTGCAGGACCCCGAGGGGCTTCGTTTGTAGAGGTCGTCCTCGATGACGACGAAGGACTTTGCTCTTCTCGCGATGTGTCGGGCTTGATTGAAGTCCTCGGGGAGGGTTCCGCGAACGATCCAATCGAGGTATGGCTTTCTCCAGTCCGGCTCGGGTCGGCTTGGATCCTCCCCGTCGATCTCCATGACCCCGGGGTTTGACGCCGAGGACGCCTCGGAGTCCGAGGGGGCCTCGGCCGCAGAGGTGAGCTTGACATCTCCCCCCAGCCCCGAGGGGGGGGTCGAGCTATTCTCCGTGGCCTCCTCCCCATTCACCGAGTGTGATGGAGGGAGCCGTGAGGTCCCTTTGTGAAGACGCGTCGGGGGAACCGGGGCTCTTCCAAATGGGCGATCTTGGCGAGTTCGTCGGCAGCCTCGTTGTACCCGGGTGGACGACGTGGTTGAGCTCAAGGCCCTCGAACTTGTCTTCCAGGCGCGCACCGCCTTGCAAACGCGCGGCCCATCTTGGGGTTGTGGCGCCTTGAGTCTTTCATGACCTGGTCGATGACAAGCCAGCGAGTCCCCTGACATCAAGGCGCTTGATGCCGAGTTCGATGGCGATCTTCAACCCGTTGAGTAGGCCCTCGTACTCCGCCATGTTGTTTGACGCCGGGAAGTGAAGACGGATTACGTGTCGCATGTGCACCCCGAGGGGGAGACAAAGAGAGGCCAGCGCCGGCCCCAGTCTTCATCGTGGACCCGTCAAAGTACATTATCCAAAGATTCCACCTCGAGCCGGGGCGGCGGTAGCCGAGTATCGGTCCACTCGGGCGATGAAGTCGCCCAAGACTTGAGACTTGATAGCCTTCCTTTGGCACGTGGGGGAGGGGTTTCCCCATGAGCTCAACGGACCACTTGGCGACCCGCCCGAGACTTCCCAATTTTGGAGGATCTCCCCAACGGGAAGGAGGAGACCACCGCCACGGGGGTGAGCGTCGAAGTAGTGTCGGAGCTTGCGCCGGTCGGACCACCGCGTAGAGCGCTTTTTGGATCTGCTGGTAGCGGATCTTGGTCTCGACAACACCTCGCCGATGAAGTAAATCGGCCTCGGACCGGCAGGGTGTGGCCTCCTCCCCGCCTCGACGACGATGGCCGCACCGACTACTGCGTTGTCGCAGAACGCATCTGAGGAGGAGAGGCTCCCCTTCGGCCGGGCGGGACGAGGATCGGGGCCCCGTGAGGGCGGCTTTGAGCTTGTCGAGGGCCTCCCCGGGCCTCGAGGTCCGTGAGAAGCGCTCGGACTTTCTTAGAGGCGATAGAGGGCAGGCCCTTCTCGCCGAGCCATGAGATGAAGCGGCTTAGAGACGCCTGACAGCCCCCATGACTCGCCGCACACCCTTCAAAGTTCGATCGGCCCCATGCTCGTTACCGCAGTTACCTTCTCCGGGTTGGGCTCGATGCCGCTTGAGACGATGAACCCGAGGAGCATGCCTCGGGGGACCCCAAGACGACTTCGGGTTGAGCTTGACGCTCTTGGCCTTGAGACACTCGAAATGCGACCTCAAGGTCCGAGATGAGGTTGTCGGCCTCCTTGGTCTTGACCATGATGTCGCCGACGTAGGCTTCTACGGTTTCACCGATGTGGTCTCCGAAAACGCCCAAAGATGCACCGCCGATACGTGGCCCCAGCGTTCCTGAGCCCGAAGGGCATCGTCACGTAGCAAGACATACCGAAAGGGTGATGAAGGAAGTCGCGAGCTGGGTCGGACTCCTTCATCTTGATTTGGTGGTAGCCGAATAGGCGTCAAGGAAGGATAAGAGCTCACACCCCGAAGTGGAGTCGACTATCCGATCGATACGTGGTAAGGGAAAAGGGACTTTCGGACATGCTTTATTTAGATTAATGTAATCTACACACATCCTCCATTTCCCACTCTTTTTCCTAACCAATGCAGGGGTTAGATAACCACTCGTGGTGGAACACCTCCTTGGTGAACCCGGCCGCCAAAAGCTTGTTCACCTCCTCGCCAATGGCCCCTGCGCTTCTCCTCGTCAAATCGGCGCAGACGCTGTTTCACTGGCTTGGACCCGGCCCGATGTCAAGGGAGTGCTTTGGCGACTTCCCTCGAATGCACGGCATGTCCGAGGGCTCCACGCAAAGATGTCGACGTTTGCGCGGAGGAAGTCGACGAGCACAACTTCCTATTTCGGGTCGAGGGAGGCGCAGATCTTCACCGCCTTGCCAGATGGAGAGGCGGGGTCCAGCTGGGACCTCCTTCACTCCGGCCGGATGGCTCGAATGCGCCGGGCGTGACGCTTGGTGTCGAGGGCCTCGGAGATCGCCACAGCCTCGGCGTGCTCGACTGCCTCGACGTCGCAGCTTGAACGCTGCGTGTTCGTAGGAGGAGCCAACGGTGATGACGCCATTAGGGCCCGGCATCTTGAGGAGAAGGTAAGTGTAGTTGGGGACGGCCATGAACTTCGCATACGCGGGTCGTCCGAGGATTCCGTGATAGGTTCCTCGAAAGTCAACCACGTCGAAGGTGATGACCTCCTTGCGAAAGTTCGATGGCGTCCCAAAGCAGCACCGGAGGTCGATCAGCCCGAGGGGCCAGGCGCGTCTACCCGGCACTACGCCCCCCGAGGGAGAGCTACCGGGCCGAAGCTGTGAGCGCCTATCCCCAACAAGCCGAGGGTTTCGGAGTAGAGGATGTTAAGGGCACTTCCGCCATCCATCAAGCACCTTGGTGAGCCGCACGTTGTCGACAATGGGGTCGACCACGAGCGGGTATCGCCCCGGCCTTGGCACGTAGAGCGGGTGGTCGTCGATGCTGAAGGTGATGGCGTCGGTGGACCACGGTAGGTACCGGCGGGGTGGCGGGGTGCACCGAGAATATCTCGACGCCGCGCTTGATCCGGGCGCTGGGGAGATTCGCCGGCCAGTCCCCCGATGACCATGAAAAACGCCATGGACCTCGTGGAACTCCTTCGCCTTTGTTTCCCCCCTCCTTCTTCTTCTTGTCCTCGGTGGGGAAGCTTCGATAGAAGCGACAAGCCAAATCGCACTCCCCCATAGTGTGCTTGACGGGGAATTTGTGGAAAGGGCAGGGCTTTTTGAGCATGTCGTCGAAGGCCCCCTTGGGGGCCTTTGGTCTTGGGTCACCCGTGGCAACGATATCGCCCTCGGAGTCCACCTCTTTCTTGCCCTTTTTCCCTTTGTGCTTGTTCTTCTTGTTTTTTTCTGGGGCCGCGGGTTGCCTCCCCCCCTCGGCATTGTCCTCCTTCTCCGCTTCCCTTTGCCGCCGACGTCGCGGAAAATCGCCCCACCGCCTCCTCCCCCCGGCGAGTTCGCCGCCACCTCGAACAGCTCGTTGGCGGTGGTCGGCATCTTCCCGCCCAACTCGTGGACGAGCTCCTTGTGTCGTGCCGCCGAGGAATGCACTGATGATGGCAGTGCCGGCCACGTTGGGCAGCTCCGTGCACTTCTTCGAGAAGCGCCTGATGAAGTCACGTAGCATCTCGTCGGGCCTCTGGCGGCAGCTGCGGAGATCCCACGAATTCCCCTGGCACGTACGTGCCCTGAAATTTCCCAAAAACCCCCGACTAGCTCGGACCAGGTCGCGGATTGTGCGGGCGGAAGATGCTCCACCAAGCGCGTGCCGAATCACCCAAGTGCAGCGGAAGGTTGCGGATGATAAGCCGGTCATCGTCCGCGCCGCCAAGCTGGCATGCCAGGCGGTAGTCGTTGAGCCAAACCTCGGGGTTCGTTTCTCCCGAGTATTTGGCAAGATTGGCCGGCTGTCGGAACCGGAAGGGGAACCGTGCGCCGCGGATTTCCCTAATAAGGCGCGCGCGGCCCCGAGGGTCGGCATCGCCGCGTCCTTTCGTCGCTATCGCGCCTTTCCGCCTCTGCGCGGCTGGCGGTCGCATCCGGCCCGGCTCCGGCTTCCTTTGCGGCGTTGTTGATGACGTTGCGTGCGTCACCATCGCCGATGCTGCCGCGGTCGCCCTGAAGACGTTCGCGGATCGGCCTTCGCGATGGGTCCCGATGGACCGAAGCTTCGCTCGCGTCGTGGGCGCTCTTCGTCCTCCTCATCCCTCGGTGTCCGATGCCGGGAGGCCGAGCTTTCAGCCTGCTGGACAGCAGCGGTCTCGAGATAATCTCGCAGATCATCTCGAATCCGCCGTCCCTCCGTGGTCGATGGTTCCGCATCGACCGGACGAGGAGGGCAGCCGCCGACGCGGCGACTTGCGCGTGGGAAGATGGGGGGCGCTCTCCACCCTCGTCGTTGACGATCCTTCTGTTGACGCCACGCGCGTGCGACGAGCAGCGGGGCTAGGATTGCGTGCCGCCGCGGTGGGCATGCTCAGACGCTTCTATCTCCTGTCGTAAATAGGCGACGGCGATGGCCGAGCCTGTCCCCAAGCTCCCGAATCCGCTCGATAGCAGGACGCCGTGGGCTCTAAGGGGTAGCCGGTAGCTCGCCGGTCCCCGAGGGCCCGTATGTGCCGGAGTTTGTGGCCCCCCCCGGAGGCCGGGATGTGTTAGGGTCTCGGGGGTTGCGCCGCCGGAGTCGCTCCTGCGGCGGGCCTGGGATCACGGCCCTGGTCGCCGCCGTCGTTGCCGTTGCCGCCTACGCCGAGCTCACCGATCTCCACGTGAAAGCATTCACGAGTCGGATCGTACATGTCGTCTGGGGAGTCAGAGCCGGGGTAGCCGAAAGCGAAGGCATGCTCCGGAAGGGCTCCCCTGGGCTCCGTGTCCTCGAGGTAGCGCCGGATCGGGTGGATGTAGCGCTCGCCAGAGTGGCGCCGCTGCTCCTCCTGCCTAACCAGGTACTCCTCATAGGCGTGGATGGATCCGTCGGGGATGTCCGCGTCGAGGCGCTCCGTGGAGCGCCGCTGACGGCGTGGACGCCTCCTCCGGGCTCCCATGACGGTGGAGACGTACGTTGCGCACGTGGCAGCAGCGTTGACCAGGCCAAATGGCTGGCGTGGTGGCGATGGCGGCGGCGCGTCGCCCAGCCACAACGCCGCAAGGTCCTCCTCCGCATCGGCCGGGGCGTGGGTGCGCCTGCCGCGCCGGGCGGGAACGCCGCCACGGCGCCCCCCGCGACGGGCGGGCAAGTAAGTCCACCGAGCCTGGTCAGGAGGTCCCCCTCATCTCCGGCCGGGAGAAGTTCCATGTCGCATCGACTCCAGCTGACACGAACTCGAGCTCACCAAACCGGATCGGGGTCCCCGGCTCCAGCGAACCGGAGTGGAGTGGAGTTAGGGCTGGGAATCCGCCCGAAATGTCGTTGCCGGCCATTCCGAGTTTTGGCGGAAGGAAAGCGAAAAGCACGCACAAGCCCCCCTACTGGCGCGCCAACCGCCGGTGCTAAAACTAGTGGTCCTAGTACCAACGAGTGAATTTACGCGTGCGTGCTCCCAACCCCGGAAGGTGTGCAAGAAGGACACAAGAAGGATTTGTATTATCCTGCACCAAAGTGCCCGTGAGGTAGGGTGTACAAGGAGGCGGAGAGTAGGAACTGTCCCAAGTCTCGTTGTGAGATGAGAGTGTGTGTGTGTGTTTGTTTGTCAAGGAGATTGCTTGACTTGCTTCGTTGGATTTTCCTCGTCCCCGGAAGGACCCCCCCCCCCTTTATAGCCTAAGGGGAGGGACGGGCTTTACAAGATGTGTTTGAATAGGAAAGACGGCGGTGGGCGCCGCCTCATCCCCGCCGAGGCCTAGGGGCTCCCTCTCCTTTGTGCCGAGGCCCCGGGTGAGGGCGGCGGTTTTTGTCTTGCACGGGCGCCGCACTGCCGATGGCGGGCGCCGCCCGTGGAGTTGGCTCCTCGTTCTGGCGAAGGAGGGGGACGGGACGCCTCCTGCAGGGGTCGGGCGTGGGCGTCATGATGAGCGTGCCCAGGTACCGTGGCCTGCTGTAGCTTTGACTACTCCCGGTCCGGCACCCGAGGGCCGCGGCATCGTTGTCGATACGGCGGGGCGACGTAGATACAGCATACGGGCCATTCGTCTGCCCCGGCTCTGAAGCCTGGGTGCACAGTGGCCGGGGCACCGGAAGACCCGGCCGCCGTGGGTGGCGCCGTGCTCCTGCCCGGATGCATGCTCCGTATTTGGACTTCCCGTGATGGGACCCGCATGTGGGTTAGTCATCATGTCGCCATACAAAGGGCAGGCATGGCCGCTACCGTAGGGATTGCGTATCGTGAGCGCGGGCGCAGTGGTGCAGAGTGGTGACGGACGGCTCCCATCCGGCCAGGGCTAGCGCCACCGATACCACCGTGGGAAGGCGGGCGTAGATATATGTCAAGTCGCTGGTCAGTCCTTGACCAGGTGATGCGGGCGCGTGTCGTCCGAGGCCTTAGCGCGGGGCTCGGTCGGGACGGAAGGCGGAACTCGTCCGAGGCCGCTTTCAGGGAGGCCTCGGGCGAGGCGGAGTTAGTGCCCGTCCCCGAGGCCCCAAAGAGGGAGGGCTCGGTCGGGACGGAAGACGGACGCCCCGAGGCCTTCGCCGAGAGGCTCGGGCGAAGTCGGAAAGACGCCGCCCGAGGCCTCTCGCTGAGAGGCTCGGGCGAATGGGAAAGCGACGCCGCCTCGAGGCCTCTGCCGAGAGGCTCGGGCGAGTCGGAAGCGGACGCCCGTCCAAGGCCTCTACGGGAGGCTCTAAGAGACGGAAAAATCAGGAACTCGTCCGAGGCCTTGGTAAAGGAGGCTTGACGGGCGGAAAGTTAGCGTTTGCTTGAAGTCCCCGCAATGTGGGCTCGGGATGTTAGTGTGTAGGCAAATGGGCCTTGGCAGCCGTGTTTTGTCACCGTGGTGGCCTAGTTTCGCGTTTCTTGGGCCTCGATTGTTAGGAGGGCCCTTATTTTGTCCCCGACAAACCTTAAATTTTTCTAAATTTTAGGTATAATTGTTTTGATATAAGAATTTACTCATGCTTTAGCTAAGTCTAGGTGATTGAGGGATATGATATTAGAAAGTTTGAGCTGCTATTTATGTTATTCTAGCAATACTAAGTTCTAGAGATTTATCTTTTAAAAATTAAAAACCTTACATGATGAGCTCTTGTATGACAAAGTTTGAATTCTACCAAAGCCATATATGATATATATTTAGAATAGGAAAACCTTTGTTCATTCATACTGCTTGTATTGCATTGAGTTCAGTCAACCTTTGTGTATATCTTATGAGAGTCTTGTCATGCTTTTAAAATCAAGATCATTTACACACTCCACCTACATATGCATTGCTCCTACCCTAGGAGTAAGCGCAATCATTTTCCACTTTCATCTAGATCCACCTTAAAAATATTTTTCTCCTACACTGGGAGTAAACACCCAAAAATATGCCCCATAGGACAACCCCTGTATAATGCTCTAAGTTCTTATTGTTATCTCTCCAATTATTTTGTATTCAAAGGATGTATGTGGCTATGCAAAAGAAAAGGTATTGGAAAAAAGAGGGAGTTAAAAAATAGACAGGTGTCCAAGTAATTAAAACAATGGGTACTTAGATACTCGCCTCCCTGAAAAAAAGAAGAAAGAAAAAAGAGAGAAAAAAAGAATAAAGATAGCCCATGTTTTTCTGCGAAAGTTCTAAGTCCAAGAGAGAGAGAGATTTATTTTTAAAGAGCAAAAGTAGAATTAGGTTTAGCCACCATATATTCACCTATCCACCATATTTTATATACATGCACTTTTTGGTTTGATTGTATGGCTTTACTCTCTTTGGATCCATTGTTTGACTTTACAATATATGCATTGCAAGTATGTTTATTCTTGTTTTAATGCCACTCCTATGAGCTCCACTATAATCTTTAGTTGTAGGAAGGCATAACATCATTAATGTCTCAGTGAGATCCACAAATACCATATATAATAAGAGACTTGAGGGTGTCATACAATTAAGCTCTGAGTTTTATTCTGAAAATTTATAAAAACTCTAGAATATTGGTTGAGTGAAGAATTTGAGACATAGTGCTTGACTTGATTGTTCTATCTTTCAATTACTCAAGACCCACGGGAAAGTTGAAAAAGCTCCATAGTTAAAGGTATAACGGGTAAGTTTAAAAGTTAGAGCAGTTTTGTCTAATCCGGAAGAGAATTTCTGTTTGAAGGCATGTATACTTTTGAGGAGTGAAAGCATTGTAGCAACTCCCCGATCCAAGTTTATTAGTTAGGCTTTGCTAAGGGACTAGCAAAGGGTAAGCTTGGGGGAGCTTGTTGATGGTGGATAGCATCAACATTTAATAGGTCAATAAACATGAAAAACACGTGCATATCTAGAAGTCTAGGGTTTTATCTGACAATTTCCATGAGTTTTAGTGATTTATCAATTTCCAGGGATTATTCCAGAAAACCACGGAGGAGGTCCTAATTATCAAACGTATTAACGAAACTTGACGCCAACGAAACCCCGCATATTGGACTCCAGAATATTCTAGAAAACACCAAAACGAAGCGAAGCGCAGGCGGCGAAAAGGTGGGGCCGGCCGGCCCCACTGCCCAGGCCGGCCGGCCTCCCCTCCTAGGGTTTCGTGTCCATCTTCTGGAAGCTTCCTCCACCGCCTTTGAAGGTCCATCTCAGCCGTCCCTTAAGTCGGTTTGATCCTACGGCCGTCGTGCATCCCACCGGGCTATAAATAAGGGTCGAACCCCCTCCCTGGGGGCACCACATTATTATGGAGATGTAGAGGCGTCCCTCGAATGGATGACCTCTCATCTCTAGAGAATTAGGGCTAGACTTTCCAATGTAGTAGATTAGTTCTAGTTGGGAGTTAGGGAGAGCGGAGCTACGCGCCGGTTCTGGAAGAGTCTTCAGAGTCTTAGTATGTCTTTATATTTATTCTTTGTAAGACTTATGCTTTAATATATTTAACTTCTCTATTTACTTTATGCCTTTCATTTTATGTTTAGTATGGTTTTTATATCTTAGCATGGGATCTCCGCTCGTATTGAGTGCTCTGGTTATCATATGTGATTAGAATAGTAATCTTTAGTGTAGACATGGTGTCTAGGCTAGGGTTTACCTAAGGTTGCGCTCAATCCCACGGTTAGTTGTGGTAGCCCCAGAGGTGACAGCTCTATTAGGCCTTCGTATTCCTCCACGTTCGGGTTGATGTTTCGTAGTGCTTTTGGCAGCCTTCCCCAACTACTTTCTTTCCAGTCTTATTCGAGAGTTAGAAAGGTACTGCTGCTCCAAAGTGCTATTGTATGATTGCTATATCTATTCATGAATTAGTTATTATAGAACCCTAGTAATAGAGAAGTATTTAGTAACCTTGAACTCTCCCGTTGTCCTCTCACTTTAGCTATCTACTCTTATCATAGAATTCTTTTGTGTGTTTGTGTCATTTATGCATAACTCCTATCATTCATCATTTACCCCCTACTCTAGTCTAGTTTAGTAGATACATGATGGTGAACTATCAATATCTTTATCCATTGTTTTCCAGTGGTAAAATATAAATAACGATACCTGGAATACTCCCTTAAAAATGCTACAATGGTTTTCTGTGCGCTTGCGGAATCCTTTATATTTTAATTGTGCATAAGAAATACCAACAATGATGGTCTGGCCACCGACTAGGACTGAACGCAAAACTTAAAGCTCGTTAGCTCGCTCGGCTCGTGACTGGCTTGGCTCAGCTCGATTCGGCTCGTTAAGATAACAAGCCGAGCCGAGCCAAGGTTTTAGCTCGTTAGCTATAACGAGCTAGCTCGTGAGCTCAACGAGCTTGGCTTTCATTAAAGGAAACCTGTATATGCATGATGCTTATTAGTAGTATTTATAATAGATAAATATGTGTTGTATTACTCATTAAAAGTATGGTAGTCTTTATTTTATATTTTTATCCCTAGTTCGCAAGCCAAGCTTGAGCTTTTTTCTAGCCGAGCCGAGCTAGCTTTTTAGCTCATTAGGTATAACGAGCCAAGCCGAACCAGCTCGTTATCTTAACAAGCCAGACCGAACTGAGCGCCAGCTTGATATCCAGCCCTACCACCGGCCAAGCTCTTGATCCCAGTATTCTCTCCTAGCTCCAAGCCTAAACAACTCTATGCATTGAGCAAAGCTATAAAAGTTCACTCGAAGTGAATACTTATATCTACTTCACTGCTATCACATGAAGAGACTACTGTTGTGGTATATCATTTTTGCCTTTTAGATCGGGACTGTTTTAAATTTTGGGCTGCACACTTCAGTATATGTTTCTTGATTCTTGATGCATCTCTAGGTGACTAGAAAACTGTCCATGTGAAATCTACCATTCCCCTTATTCCTATATATACCATTTTTTGCTCTTACATTGTGCCACGTCGCCTGCTTTTAGTGGCCTTCCGATCTCGCATCAACATCCAAATCCAATCCGCTGTGCACGGTCCGAAGCGAAGTTTCCACCAGGTTCACTCCATATCTTCGCCGGACCGGCAACCGTGTGGGTTCCCGTGGCTCCATCTAGCACCACCTGCCCCTCCAGACTCTTCCACCTAGCCCAGCCCACCCCGTCCTGCTAAAAAAAGACACCGCAACGATGGCGGCACTATCCGCACTCTTCACACTCTAAATTCATCTTCTAAAAGGAATATTCTGTCCTGGTCATCGAGATTTTCTTCTCTATATCCGGTTTCTCCGCATCCATCCATACTCTATAGCAACCTCTATCCTAAGATGGGGCCCACTTGTCAGATGTTTTTCCTTTTTTTACCTCTCTTCTCTCTCCCCGTGGCCCTCCCATTCTCTTATCTTTTCCTCTTCCTCTTCCTCCCTGCCTCTCTCTCTCCCCAATCGCACGGCTGGGCAGCGTGGCCCCCGCGCCGCCATGGCCATGGGCCGGCGCCCACATCTCCGCCAAAGAAGACGGCCCGCCGGCGCCCGTGAGATCTGCCCCACCCCCGGACTCCAGCATCGCCGCGGCCGCCGAGCGCGCGGGCCGAAGCGTCGCGGGTGGGCGGCGAAGCGGTGGTGCGCTCCTCCTCTCCGGTTCCGGCGGGCGGGCGGCGAAGCGCTATCCGGTGGCGCTACTCCTCCCTCGCTCCCTCCGCCGGCCCTTCTGCCTGCGCTCAAGCGCCGGGCGGCAGCACGGCGGCTGTGGCGAGCCGCAGCTTCTTCCCGGCGGCAGCGCGAGCAGCGGGCGGCGAAGCGCTGCGTCCGGCAGCCTCAAGCGCGGTGGACGGGCGCGCTGGCCTCCACCCCGGCGGCCTCGGCCCTCGACGATGGGCGCACGGCCTGCCCACGCGGCAGCGGGCGCGGGCGGCTCGAGCGGGCGCCCAGCCTGCCGCGGGCGGTCGCAACACCGGCAATGGCCTTGCAGTGACCGCGCTTCGCCCCGGGCGCCAGGCGCCGAACGCGGCGGTCTTTCGCCGGCGACCCGCGCCCGGCAGCGCTCCGCACACTACCTTAGCGCCCGGCGCGCCGCAGCGGCCCCGCCGTAGCGCCCTCCGACGGCCTCCACTGCTCCCCTCAGGTCGGCCGGCTCCTCTCACGTGTGGCGGCCGGACGCCAGCGCGGCGTGCGGACCTCGCCTGCGCCCTTGGCCAGTCTTGGCCTCCTCCTCACTCTCTCTCTGTCTGTCGCGGGCGCGGGCGGGCGGGCCGGCAGCCCAGCGGCCGCGCGGCCCGGCGGCCTCGGGCGCGATGAGCGGAGGACGAGCTGGGCGGCACGCTGCCGCTGCAGCATACGCACGCTATGACGCCACATGTGGGCGAGCGCTTTCCCGATGACTGGGCGATGCTTACTTGGTAAAACATTTACCGCTTTTGGTTTACAAAAGATATCGAATGCGGACCTCAACCAGTTCTGCGGTCGCTGAGTCCTGCCCCTCCGCCTCTACACCGCGCCACAGCCTGCACCGCCGCCCACCGCGCCTCGCGTCGCCTCGGACCAGCGCTGCTGCCACTATGCAACTGCGTGCGCTGCCTCAAGGGGTTCAAGCCCGGGCCATCGCCGCACGCCTCCCGTGGATGTGCCGAACCAGCGCCAGGCAAGCCGCGCCCGTTGCCCCGGAGCAGCGCCGTCCAGCTCCGACCCCCTGCCTTGCCATCGCGTGTCCAGGCGGCTGCTGCTCCTGCCCTCTCCCTTCCACGCCAGGTCGGCCAACAGCATCCCCTTTGAGCCTCCACATATCTGTTCATACACACGCACGCCCATTCAACACACGCACACTACTCACACCATCCGTGTACAAACAAACCTACAACTACATTCAGATCTGAAGACTGCGTCCTTCCTGAGATCACCGGGATCCTCCGATTCCGTAGGCGACAGGCACGTCATGATCCTATTGTGGCTTCATGTATGAGAGGCAGACGAGCTCACGTCGGGCAACACTTCTCCCGTGAGGACGGCCCTCTTGCACGTCAGCTGCATCGCTGCCTTCGTCATCAATCATCGGCAAAGTACGCGCTCTCCTTTTTCGTTTCCTTTGCCCTTCGTGACATGCGGTTCTCAGGTGCTCGATGGAAGAATGGTAGTTCATTGGAATATCTTAGGTTGTCCTATCTTAGTTGGAGCTACAGCCTGCAGCTCCCCACATGTTCTTAAAAATTTCCTCATCGTCATCCAATTCAACTAACTGACTTCGATTAAATTAGTGCCTGTCCATTTTTTATGAACAGGATCAAAGGGACATGATGAATGTGTACAAGCTGCTGCCACAGTCACCAAAAGAAAAAGATCAGTGATAGCTGGGACCTTTCTCTTTGGTTTCCTTGATCTGCACCATAACATTTGTTTTGACTCCGATGCAGGCAAAACAAGTTCGGATGAGTTTATTACTTCTAAGGTTCAAAGATGCACGTGTATCTCAGTCAAATTAGTTCTCTTGATTTGTTATTGGAAAGAACATTGCTTGGATGTCATGGGTCTAACTGTATGTCCTCTGAGAAGGATAACAAGATCCAGTTTTTTCATCATGCACAAACATGATACATTTTCTATGGGTTATAGATAAAGCATTTGTCACCTAACATCTCTTCCCCTTCTGTTCCAGATGGGTTGCACAGACATGTCCCTCATTTGCATTCACAGTCACTCTATTTCCTTGGCTTTGATGCAGAGTGCTTCTGTGCAGTGTGCACGCAATTAACTTATGTGGATTTCGTCATTTCAGGGTTAGTCAGAATTTGTGGATTCCATCTCCTATTTTTGGAGAATGTATATGCATGAAAAGATTAAGATACTCGGTTCACACATGATCTTTGTTCTACTATGTTAGGCTCAACCCTTGACTTCATCATTTTTTTTTTTTTGGCGAATCCTTGACTTCATCATCACCTATACATATCTAACGGCTTCAAAGATGCATATGGCCATAGTACAGGGTCCTCAGGAAGCAATCTGAATGTTTCTTATACTTTTTTTGTTGGCAGGCATTAACTCCTACCCTCTTGCTTTGGTGCCTACATCCTGCACGCTCAGAACAATTGATGTTCCTTCCTCCAGTGTTGTCCCACACAGCTGACTAATCCTTTTCAATTGACATGCAGGTGCTCAGGTGGCTTAATTACCTACACATTTCAGAGATGGCCTTCACCTCTGTTTGCCCTACATACGTATGCTCACTCACCTCTATCATCTATGCAATACAACAACAAAACCAGGACTTTGGTATTTCTGAATAGAGACAACAATTTTGAAATCCTGTTATTATGCCACCAAAAAATGCAACGTACTCCATTGCAATATTGATCCATCGTAGTAAATATAGTTCATCGGAGTTCCCATGCCTTTTATAATTTGACGCATGTTTTTCTGGACTTACACTACACAACTATCTTTCTCCATCATGCTGCATTGAGACTTTTTTAAAAAATAAGTATATGAGATTACTCAGTCGAGGTGCTTCTTTTGGTTATTTGCTTTGACATGACCTAATTATGACAAATAATTGTTGTTCCACTGAGCATGCTGATATATGACTGTGTTATGTGGGATCTAGATGGCCAGACCATTCTTTGGAGCACAAATACGGGTTTACAATAGCAGGTGGACATGCTTTGCTTCAGCCATGGAGGTAACGCCAACAGTTTTCTGTCATTTCATGGCCAACGTTGACAGTTCACATATTTGATTGAAATTTTCCAACATGTTCTACGAAGACATGTAGTATATATAATAGCTAACCCTCATGTGCCAAACTAATTTTTTATGGATTTGCATGGGACTTTGCTGCTTAGCAAAATTACCACTCGAGGGATTGGCGTCATGAAAATGGTATGCAAATCCTGAACTCCCTCAGTTCCCTGGGACCTGGGTTGCACGTTGTAAAATTTTAGCAACAATTACATTTCCTTCCTATTGTATTGACATTATATATGTTCACATTATGTACTGCCTTCACAGGCGTGACACCCCGACTCACTCAGAAGTACATGGTCTCGCTCAGGCAGAGGGAAAATGCCGTAAAAAAAAGGATTAGAACATTAGGCCTTCTCAATGTACATTGTACATTTTCTACTCCAGCATTTGATGCAGATACGTTGTTCATGCAAAGAACAAACCATTGTGGCTCATATACAATCATTTGATATGCTATAAATCGATCTCCCTACCCTGTGCGAAGCACGGGGTTACCTGCTAGGTTTTATATATGTCTCAACTACCTAATGTAAAGCAGAATTAAAGCAGAATCGGGGAAATAAACAATGTTCGTAATGCATATATCCTCCACCAGTCTCCATGGAGGACGCAAAATCCAGGTGTATCTATTTGGGCTTATTTGTTCATATCTTCTTTCGTTCCAATTAAATTTGACCATTTCTTCTGTTTGATCAAAATTTGACCATTTCTTCTATTTGATAAGAGTTACGACATAATATGAGATTCTTAATTTTCCAAGGTGCAATATAAATGATTTCAGCTACTATGAATTTACGCATGCTGCTTTCTCATAGATATCAATACTTTCAAGATAACAGGAATTATTTAATGGCATACATATTGCAAAAACACCTACTCCCTCCATCCCAAAATAATCTGTCCGCTTTTGTTTCCCCGAAAACAAATGCCAGTAATTTTTATAAATAATAAATATTATTGATTAGTATCATATTTAGTATCATTGGAAAGATCTTTGAATCTAGTTTTTTTAACAAAATTATTCAGAGATATAAACATTGTACATATTTTCTACAAATCGAGTCAAATTTATGGCACGAAAACCGAAAACGACATTTAATTTGGGACGGAGTAGTACTATGTAATACAATCTTTATCCAAGCCTACACAGCTATAGGCAAAGCCGCGCCGGTTTTTCTAGTCTTTTCAATAGACGAAATCTGTACCATACACGCTGGTTTTTTATTGGGCCACGTCATCCAAAAATCCTCAACAGTCAAATCTTGATCGGACATACCAACTGGCGTTTCTACAACACTCCTCTCCGCCTCCCGGTCCCCAGCGCAGGCTCCGCATCCCGGTGTCCACGCTCCGCTCCCCGCTACTCGTACCTTCCGGCGCGAGCGGGCCTCACGGCACGAAGCCCACTGCAAAGGCGGCGGCGCGCAGCGGCAGCACAAGCGCGAGACTGGGAGCGCGGCAGCGGCAACGGTCCGAAGCGGCACCCCGTGCCCTCGCCCGCGACAATGCAACGGCGAGCGGTGGTGGCGGCGGCACAACAGACTGCTGCAGCGCATAGCCGTGGTGGCAATGGTGTCCTGGCGCTCGCCGCCATGCCAAAGTCCCTCAAGGTTGAAAGCCTTGGTAGCTGCCTAAGCCTAAGACTCCGCCGACTTTGCCGTCCCCGGCCTCCGGTGGCCCTCGTTCAGAGAGCAGCATGAGTGGACGAGCCCGAGGTGGTGTATGCTACCGCATTTGTCAAAGCCCAAGCTGGTGCTCCGTTCGACAGCGGTAGCGGCCACAATCCCAGCTAAAATCCATGTCCTGTAGGTCTGTTTTGGGCTGCAATTGCTGCTTTGTAACATCCAATTCAAGCTACCAACAGCCACTCTCCCCTCCTATTCGAAGCAGCAAGTTCAATTCTTTCTCTTCCTCTGGTTCCAATCCACTGAAAGTTCAATCCAAGCGCATACCTAAACATCTCATCTTCTCTGCTCTTCCAACCAATCCAATATCATCCCGCCAGAGCGTATAAGGTAACTAGTATGCAAATTTGTAAGTATATTATGGATCTTATAAATTTTCTAGAAAGATATGTATTACTGTTATAGTATGCTTGCTAAAATATGCTAATCATGTTATTGGGAGCGACTTGGGATCAACTTAAGGTACTCAACCTATTGCTGATTGCTTGCGTTGTTTTCCAGCAGTTTCTTATGCCTTAAAATTGGATATTCTGAATTTTTATACCTTCAATTGTACATTATGTGAGCAAGACAGCTATTATGGTATTTAGACCCTGCTTCTTTTTTGCCCCTTAACTTCTTGCTTTGCATATCGCTTCGATTTTAGAAATTGGTTGATTCATGTAGCTTGCCTACTTAAATATGATGGAATTTTGATGACTCCTTGATATTACGGTCATGCATAAATATTTCATACCTTGATTGTTTACTGCCTGTACAATAGCTTTTTCATTTTCTTGAATGAAAGTAGTTTCAAACTTTCCATGCTCATAATAACTTGTGAGTTTTATTTTTTTTTCAATTTTTACAATCACCAAGAAAGCTGAGCCATGTACATGGTACATGAACAAGGAACACCATTTTTTAGATCAAGAACACTATGCTTCAGAAAAAAGTGACCAGCCCCTAAGTTGTAAGTTGTAACAGACAAGCTATACATAAATTTTGCAGTCGCTGACCGTGCAATCTACACAGTCTTAGAAGGTGTCCAAGAAAGCCCACACAAAATCTTTTGATTTCAGTATAATGTTTTGCTTATAAGGACCAAATGTTGATATGAAGACAACAATGACACAATCCTGAAATATATGGTCTTATAAGCTATTTGGTGATTCTGAAGCTTGTGCTCTCTCTATTCACAATCTACTTTAAGCTCAAATAGAGAGTTGACGTTGTCAATGGAAAGGCCATGCTGCTTTATGCGGTCTTAGGTGATGACCATGGTGAAACAGGTGGAGTTGATGGATGTAGCTTGAACCAATTGTTCCCTGTAGTATTTGAGATACAGAGACAACTAGCGTTGCTTCACAAATCACACTATATACCATAAGGTGGTTACAGATAACTCTTGACATAATGATATCTTTTTGTTTGACGCCTCAATCTGTCAAAGATCTTTAGTGAGCAATTTGACATTATGTGGTACGCCATATCTTATGCTTTATCTCCAATTAACATTAATTTTTTTTTCTAAATCCATGTGTTTCGTATTATCATAAGCACACATGAATAATCACTTGCAAGGATTCACTTAAAACTGACTGTTTTATGCATGCAAGGCTCAAAATCTTTTGTAGATGAGTTCTCACAAATATTGTACAAAATTCTCATACACAAGTTCTAACTGCAAAACTTCTTAGAATCAACAGGACTCAAAGTTAACTACATCAAATCAATGATGTTGCCAATAAACATTTTAGATGAAATATTAGACCATCTAGCAAAAACATTTAGATGCTCAAAAGGGAGTTTACCCTTCATATACTTGGGACTGCCCATGGGATTGATAAAACCAAAGACTTAGGATTATCTTCCACTGGTCAATAAATGTGAGAGAAGGCTGGGGAATTTCATCAATGATGAACCAGGCAGGCATGCTTTAGATCACCAATGTGTAGTCCTTTCAGCATTACCAACTTCATGAGCTCCCTGGAGATTTCCAAGATAGTTATCAAATAGATTGATAAGTTCAGGAAACATTGCCTATAGAGAGGGTCTGATATCAATGGAAGAACATAGGCTGCATGGAGAATGGTATGCCTACCAAAAGAGCAAGGTGGTTTGGGAGTAATCAACATTGAAGTTCAGAATAAGGCTATGTTACTAAAAAATTTGGACAAATTCTTAAACAGAAAAGATATACCATGGGTACATATAGTCTGGGAAAAGCATTATAAAAATGGTAAACTCCTGAGTCACATAAGAAAAGGATCCTTCTGGTGGAAAGATATTCTCAAGCTTTTACCTCAATTAAGGAAATAACAATCATTCAGGTTAAAAATGGGGAGCCTGCTTGTTCTGGCAAGATAATTGGATGGGGCAAATACTGAAACAAGAATTTCCTGAATGCTTTTCTTTTGCCACAAAGAAATTAATCTCTGTCAGCTTTGCCTTCAACCTCCAGACTCTAGCTGATTTATTCAGTCTCCCTCTCTCACATATAGCCTATAATCAAATGCAATCACTACAACAAATTCTAGAGCAAACAAACCTGGAAATAGAAAAAGATATATGGACATACTTGCTGGGAGGATCAAGCAACTTTTCCTCCTCAAAGTCATATAAAATGCTGATTGGACAACATCAACCAATCTGCTTTCAAACTGATATGGAAGAATTGCTGTCAGCCAAAACACGAAGTCTTTACATGGCTACTTTTGAAGGATAGACTAAGTACCAGAAACATCCTAAAAAGAAAAAACATGGATTTGGATGATTACAACTGTGTCCTCTGCAGCCAATTAACCGAGGAGACGATGAAGCATCTATTCTTTCATTGTCCCTTTGCTCAATTTTGTCGGGGAATCATTCACGCTGTGACTAGACAAGTTGATTATGCCTTTCATAACCTGAATTCTCTCAAAGCTTAGTTGAACTCACAATTTGCTATGGAAAACTTCATCCTAATGTGTTGGACGATATGGACAGCCATGAATGAATTAATATTCAGGGCCAATCAACGAAGCCTTCAGGAATGCAAAATTTTCTTCTTCAGACAACTCAAGCTGCTGAGGCTGCGAGTGAGAACAAGCTTGTTCCTACAATTAGACTTATGGATAGATTCCCAAGAGGCGATCTAATGTTGGTCTTCTGCTTTATTTTCTTTGTTTCTTAAGTTTTTTTGCCTTTGGCTCTTGGCTATTGTAAAATTTCAAATTTTAAATCCCTTTAATATATTTCTGTAGGGGCCCCAGCCCCTCCAGTTTCCTAAAAAAAGTTCTAACTTCATTGACAGTTGTTAATTATGCAGATTTTAAAAGACAAGAAAGAAACCACTGGGACTCCTTTTCAATACTATTGCACAGTATTTTTGTATCAAAAACAAGTCCTTAGAAAATAAAAATTCAAAGTACAACCCACTTAAGTGATACAGATCACTCTGTTCTTCTTCTTCTTTCCTTTACAAAATAATAGAGATCAATGCATTGATAGAAAATTTTCTCTCTGATTGACATTCCTCAGTGAAGTCTCATCCTATCAGGTGCTAAAAAATGCAAGTTCATAATGTAAGCTCATGGAACCCTGGCAAAATCACAACCGTCAGCTCAAAGATGGCACGGCACGCCGCGCCTCAGTTTTCTAGTATGGCTCGGTCCTTCTCGGTCTCACATTTTTTATCGTAAATTCTCGGTCTCACGTAGTGTCTAGCATTGCCACAAACAGTACATGATTCTCCTAACTAGGAACGTACACATGCCACTATTTGTATGTTCAATTTTTTGTGAAATTCAGTAAAAATAAATAAATTACTAATCAAGAACACACCAACCTAAAGAACAAGCAAACGATACATGATTCTCCTAACTAGAAACATACGCATGCCAGTGTTCAAAATTTTGTTGAAACTAGCGGGTACCCTGCACGCGCCGCAGCCACAAGCAAAGATTAGCAATCTGCACTAACAGTGTATCAATCTCATTCCATGCATGTGTACCATATAATGTATAGCTGGTTAAGATGCAAATGGGTGATAAACCCTTTAAGGTAATCTGTTTTGAGCATATAGCAGAGCAGAAAGTTTGAAAATTGATCATTTTCTGGCAAAACCCAAAATTTCACAACGACTGAAAAATATGAGGGATGCAATATTAGTATTGAAATGTTATCTTGTAGACAAAGATGATTTCGAGTTGACATCTTGCTGTTGGTCCTTCAGTCAAGTAAGTTGTTGAAGTAACATATTAGAAGGAAAATAAAACACAACGAAATAAATCTGCAGCTCATTGGTTAGGCAATGCAATTCTTTGGCTTGGATGCCAAAATTTAGCAATCAGAAGTGAAACACTCAAGTACTGTATCTGGCAAATCAAAAGCAGGGACATAATAGCCATAAAAACAAAAAGAATCCACACAGATTATCTAGCACGCCGAGCTAGGCAGCTAGCGACGTCGTCGGTGAGCACCACCAGCAGCAGGGACGAAGACGCCACCTGATGCTGCTGATGGTGGAGCATTGATGGCCTGCTGCGTCGCCGTCGTCGCAGTCGCAGTGCCGCCCATGACGACTTTCCGGTCAGCAGCCAGTTCCCCGCCACCGCAGCTGAGGTAGCACTCGCCGATGTACTTGCATGGCCGGTGTTCGACGACGACGTAGCGGCCGGAGCTGTAGAGCTTCATGACGTAGCAGTCATCGTGGTCCGACGACGACGTCGTCACTGCAGCTGCAGGTGCGGCGGGGGGTGCAGTTGCCATGGCCGGAATGGCGACGGCGGCGGACCTGTCATCCCAGCAGATCAGGTGGCACTCGTCCCAGTAAATGGGACAGTGGTGAATCAGCAGCGGGTCACACTCACGCCCCGAGCAGAGGAAGCACAAGTACATCTCCTCCGGTCCCGAGCTGCTATTGGTAAACAATGTCATCGTCGCCGTTGTGTTCACGTCTCCATGTTCCAGTTCCACTGGGATGGAAACCATGGCGGCAAAGAGAAGGGTGAGGAGGAAGGCATGGAGATGGAGGGCTAGTATGGAAGAAGCTACCGGCGAAAGAGACATGACGATGCCAGGCAGATAGAGCGCGAGGAAGATGGCTTGGTGCTTGTTGCTGGTGTGAAGAACGAAGCTACATGGGGTGGCAGGGATGGTGAAGTATTTATATTTCCAAATCGGCCTTTCGGCAAATATATATTTTGTTTACAAATTCAGATCTATGGCAAAACAGTTTTCAGAAATAGACAGGCGGCAGCTCAGTGTGTATGGACGATGACTATGGACTTCATTCACGCTATTGTATATGGCTCGATCGATGTGCCTCAGTCTCATATAGTAGTCATCAAGGACACGCCAGTAAACAAAACCCGATTCTCCTAACTAGCAAGTGAACAATATATGATTCTCCTAACTAGCGACGTACACATATTGCCGGTACTTGCATTGTGTTTTCAAAGTCTTGTGAAATTTAGTGAAAATTGAATACTCATCAAGAACACGCCGCGCCGGCCAAAAGAACATGTAAACAATGCGTGATTCTCCTAACTAGCTAGCAACGTACACATGCCAATACTTGTGTGTTCAAGAATTTTGTGAAATGTTATCTTGTAGAGATGATTTTGACTGACACCTTGCTGTTGGTTATTCATTAAGTGGGTTTTTTTTGAGAGAATATCAAGTGGTTTGTTGAAATAGCATATTAGCTATGAAGGAAAACACAACTGGATAAATTGTCAAAAATTGGTTAGCCAATTCCTGTTTATGTAATAACAACGTGTAGATCGAAGTGTGCAAGACAACCATATATTCCTGTATGTAATAACAAATGTAAAATGTAAATGATCTCAACTTCCTGCACAACATGGCAAGATATTTGGGCCAGCCCGGCCCGCTAGGCACATTAGTGGAGAAGGAGACGTTAATGGCCTCTACCTCCCTCTGTCTCTGAATACTATAATTTTTGGAGTTGTCTTAAGTCAAATTTTTTAAATTTTGATCAAATTTTTAGAAAAAAAACACTAAGATATATGATACCAAATTAGTACCATTAGATTTATCATGCAATCTATTTTCATAAGATACTTATTTTATATCATAGATATTAATGCTTTCTTATATAAAGTTGGTCAAAGTTAAAAAATTTTGATTGACACGGATTCTAGGAGTTACAGACTTTTCGAGGACGGAAGTAGTAAGTTGGATGGCCCCTCTATGCCGCGCACACACCGGATGGCACTACGTAGGCAGATGAGGGCGTGCCCACGCCAACTGCGACTACTAGAACTCATATCAATCAATTTTTTAAGTTTAGTCAATTTTATAGAAAAAGAACATTAATATCTATATTATAAAATGAGTATCTTATAAAATATATTATATGATAAATCTAATGGTACTAATTTGCTACTATAAATTTTAACTTTTTTTCTAGAAGTTCGATTAAAATTTAAAAAAAAATTGACTTAAGGCATCTTAAAAATTTGAAGTTTTTCGAGACAAAGAGAGTATAGAAACAAAGACTAATAATAATATTAATTATGGTAGACTTTAGTTTGTCCTAAAATCAAATCATTTAATTCTCATCAAGTTTGTAGAGAAGCATATAAACATTTATGACATTATTAGAAAGATAAGAAATTCCATATCAAATATATCTATTGTCCTCATTTGACATAGTAAATATTATTTTTAAAAAAATGATAAAACTTAAGATGATTTGACTTGACACCTTGTAATCTATATCTACATCTCTTATAAAGCTAAACTCCACTAGAAGTCTATCCCAACATGCAAGCTATCCACGTCATTCTGCACTAACTATCTACATCATCTTTCACTAATAATCATGACATCATAATAAATTTTAACCTCTTAGGGCCTATTTGGATGAACTAGGACTAATGATTAGCTATGGCTAAAAATTAGTTAGCTAAATATTAGCCAACTAGTTGTTAGCCCTTGCCTATTTAGATCCAGAGCTAATAATTATATATCTTATCTCTATATGTACTAGAATATCCTTGACCTTTTCTCTCCCTTCACCCTCATGCGCACGACATCTTCTGCATCTCCATTTCTCTCTTCATAGAGGCGAGCCATGGCGCAGCGAGGCCACGATGGAGCGCATGCCGTGGTGGATTGTAGCCCAACTGAAGCGTCGGGACCATGGCGAGTATGGGGCCACGAGGCCACGGCAGAGCGCCCGGGACATGCCCGAGTGAGCATAGGGCCACAAGGTCACGCCGGGACCATGGCAAGAACGGTGCCACGAGGCAAGCCAGAGCACAGGGACCATGGTGAGCTAACAACTAGTTTGGGGTTTTGGCTAAACTTTAACCCATCCATTAGCCCTTGGATCCTTATTAACTAAAGTTTAGCAACTACTTATTAGTTCAAGAGATTCAAATAAGGTTTTCATTGCAAGATATCCACGTCATCTTCATTTAGTTTTGTTCAAATTTTTCACAAATCCTACAACAATGTGCGGTGTATATTGTATTCCTATTGTATTTCAAGACCGGGACCGAAGATAGTATATTAGCATATTTTTTATAGCAACTTTCCGCCCAAAACAAAAAGGACGATTACATTACATGCATACATATATCACAAGGTCTAACACTTTGCCACGGTTGGCACACGCATGCATGCAACTAGCTATAGTGGCGTGCAATAATGATTTAGGGGCTGTTTGGCACAGCTCACAACAGCTTTATGAAGCTGTTGTGAGCTGTTTTTTTGCCAAACACCTCTTCCCAAAACAGCTTCACGGTTGAATCTATTTTTTGCCTCCTCTCACAAAAAGAAATAAAGTGGGGTGAAGCTGAAAAAAAAGCTTTTCACAACTTCTTTCTCTTTTTTCTCTCTCATCTATACGTAAAGTTGTTGGTGAAGCTGTTTTGCCAGACACTTTTTTCAAAACAGCTTAACTTCACCAAAAAATTTACTCATAAAACAGATTTCTAAAAACCAACTTCACTAGTGAAGCTGAGCTGTGCCAAACGGGGCCTTAACTATATAGTAACAACAACTAATAATAGTGGTCCCCCTTACTGTCTCACCAACTAAGCTAGCGCCTCGATGTCTATTAGCTTTAGCCGACACCACTCCGATCCGGCCGCGAAGCCTTGAAAGTGTCGCCGGGGCGGCTCTCGCTGGCCGCAAGCGAAGCGCCGTGGCGCACGGGCTCCACCACCCCCGCGAAGCGAGCACCGTCTCGCGCGGGCTCGCCGCAGTGCGGGTGCCGCCCGGCCATGAGCTCCGTCCGAGCGCGACTACGCAAGCATGGCTGCGGCGGTGCGGGATGAGCAGAGCGACGGGAAGAGAATGAAAAGTGAGAGAGACTAGTGGGACCCACATAAAGGCTAAATAGTCCTATAAAACTGTACAGTGAAACTATCCATCAAGAGAGATATCTATTTCACGAATAAGTTTCATTTCTTAAAAACTAAGAGATGAAACTTGACATTGAAACTGGTCTTAGTAACCTGCATTCTGATTGGAGTACTCAATGGGCAAGTGGGCTGGTGTGGTCACCGTTTATCTTGTTGGTTTGACACAGGTGCAGCTAATAGGCTGAATAAAAGTCGAGGCCTTCACATCTTCCGGTTCCCGTAACAGTGCTTATGAACAGTAAACCCGACAGTAACAGTAACGGGTATCGGATCCTATGAACAGTACCAACCCTAGTACGTAAACAGTAAACCTGTTAGAAACAGTAACGGCGGATCCGATGAACAGTATTAACCCGGTAAGTAAACCTGTTAGGGAATAGTAACAAGCCTTTCTAAATAGTCTGAACCTGTTAAAGAACAGTGACACTAAAAAAACCCGTGCGTTAGTCCCTGCTAGTTCATTTAGATAGAAACAGAGTACTTTCAATGTTGATACAAACAGTGAAACGCATGCGCATTCTTACGGTTAATTAAGCGCTTACACTTGATAAACAAACAGTGAAATCAACTTTAACGCTTAACTCCATCGCCTGCATAGCTAGAGAGCCATCAATTGAAGAGCTTGCGTATAGATAAGAGTACATTCTCCAATATTTATTATTACAATCACGCTAATATATAGTATATCACACAAGAGAAGTGGGCAAACAAGCCAACAAGCAAAAGCTAACAAGCACATCCATAATTCAAATTATAGAAAGCCATTAGTACTTATGATACACATATATTAACATATAACAAATGATAACTCTGTAGTCTGTATAGTATAAAATATCCATATCCACGTCCTCTAGCATCTGTGACCTGCACACCAGCTGATGCATCCAATGCGATGAACTCTAGCAGCCGCTGCCGCCGCCGCCACCGCCACCACAGCCCCCTCCGGCACCACCATGGCCTCCACCACCACAACCCCCACCGGCATCACCGTGGCCTCCACAACCACAGCACCCTCCGGCACTAGCTACTGCTCCAGCAGCTGCTGCGACCGCTCCTCCAACTCCGCGCGCCGTCGTATCTTGGCAGTATCTTGGTAGTCTCGGTCTGTCCGATCTTTTTTTGATACAGATGAAGACGCCGAACGTGATGGCCACGGCGGCGACGACGAATGGTGCGACGATGCAGAGCCACGGCGGCGAGGCGGAGCCAGCTGCCATATTGTGAGGACCGCTTTTACTCTCTGATTTTTAGCTCTGAGCTCCTTGATTCTTTGATAGGGGGTGCCTCTAGCTAGCTAGTAGGGCAGACAATAGATGAGAATTGATTCCGACAAGGTTTCGATGAACACTGAATATATATGAAGCAGTGAGGTGGTGTAAATGGAGAATCTCTGAGTGGTTTCTCTGCTTAGCTCAGGAACTGTGCGCTTCTCAAAGACAATTTGCTCCGAGAAACTCAACCAAACGAGAGACGTTAACGATTTAAAGCGGGACGAGAGACGGAGATCGAGCTAGCCAGATGCATGGACTATATATAGCACCAGTAAGCCATCGGATTGGTCGGTTGGTCGCGCCGACTATTAAGTAGTAACTGGAATAGGAAACAAATTGACATCTCCTGCGGTAGTGCTGCACTACTCAACCGAAAGTAGATAAAGAAATGGACATTCATGGTGGCTCGCTGTCGGCTTCAGAGTTCAGACAGCAAAACCTCTAGGAGCAGCTGCCACGCAATATATGAGGCTCGTGTGTTGCTTGAGATATATTCTCCTTTTCCGTTCCTAGCTAGCAAGCATTAGGCGCCTTCTGGGTTGGTTCTACTACCCGGACCTGTGTGAAGCACTAATGGAGTTAACAGTCGCAGTAGTAGATGTGTTCATGGATTCATCATCATATGGACTCATGGTCAACAATAATGGCCTACGCGCGGGCTATGTGGTTACGTGTAGTTCTCAAGGACTTGGATCATCGATTGGTGACACCCTGGCAACTGAAAATGACCAGACTAGATCTATCACACGCAAAGGATAATTTCCTTAATACTGAAGTAGTCATTTTGGTCCACAACTTCCGTTATCAAGATTCAATTTCACCCGTGGACTTTTAAAATGGTCGTTTCATTAGTTAAACTTCACGTTTAGGCCTAGTTTTTAACTTGGGATTACCAAACTCACCATTTTAGTTCTCAAACTTTGCACTTTGGGTTTAAATTCATCTATAAATTAAACTATCAAGTGCATTTGATTGTACTCCTTGAACTTTCAATTCAATATTCCAAGGATGAAGGTGAGCCTAAAATGTAAGTCAGAACTCAAACAAATACTTTAATATAGGCTATGGAAAGCTGATGTGGGTTGTGGGCTATGAAAAAGTTGTAAACTATTTGGTTTAAATAAACAAGTATAAAATCTACCTCCTATCTCTAGCTCCATTGAAATACTGTCAGACAACTCTCTATTTTTAGCATTTCAAAAAGCAGAAAGCCAAAAATAGAGTCCAAGGTGTGTTGGTTGTCTTTTGTTTTTAGCCCAAAGCCCAGCCAAAAGAACCCATAGTAAAAAAAAAAAGAGAGGGTGGATTCAGATCATATCCAACCGTCTTTGTGAAACACATTCTCTAAATAAAAATAGCCATTGAATAAACATACATTTCTATATTTTTCCATCCTCCAACAACTTTTCTATATCGATATTACTGTGCGCACTTTGGAAATTCTAGTGTCGCTCTCTCCATCTTGGACTAATGAGAACCACAAATAGAGGTTGGCAGTATTTGAAGATCGTGTGGGGGTTGGGGGTTGGGGGGGGGGGGGGGGTCATAGGAATGAATACGATCATGTATGTGAGCATTTGTATCTATACTGGGTTTTCGTAAACAAAAAACTAAAAAATTATTAGAGGGTGTTTTATCTCTATTTAAGGAATGATATAAAGAGGCTCTTGGAGTTCCTCACATATTATTTTTTGTTTTTAATGAAATAGGGTGAGTTGGTAATTTCACACTATGAATTATTATGTTGTCTTAAAGATAGACTGTTCAAGGCGCCCTTATAAGTCCTCGCCTATTGCCACAACAACTTATCTTTTTTTTAGCAAACTTCATTGATTTAACAACACCATATAAAGATGAATCTAAACGACAGCCAATTTACATGGATGAGTGCTTCCCTAATATATGGAGCACTGATGGAAGTGGGTAGTATGGGTACAAGTGAACATAGCCTAGCACTGATGGAAGTGGGTAGTATCATAGTATGGGTACAAGTGAACATAGCCTAAGACTGTATAAGCCTTTGTAGCCTAATGAGCAAGAATGTGAACGGTGGAGTTCAAAGAAATCTTATTACACACTTTTTGATCAATATCTTTATTGGAATTAATGAAGGAATATGTCAAAGGCTTGATCCTTCATTCTAGTGGAGTGGTGCCTGAGTTGAAGGAGCGCACTAGCAGTTGTTTGTTTGAGATATAAGACATTCAGGGAATGAATATCTGGTCCCACAAAGTCAGACACTAATCAAACGGTGTGTGCCACAACTATACAAATCTCAAATCAAGCAACAGTACATGTTTGGCGCAAGGACCTTATATGCAGTACCCACGGACGCAAAAAAAAAATTATAAAACCGAGAAGCACGATAATATAATTATGTCGTGTGGCTTATCGACCAGTTTTTTGTACATTGACGCTGAATATCCATACCCAGGCTGACTAATTAAAAAGATAGTACCAACCGCGCCAAGTGCATCTGAATCATGAGAAAGAAACTAAAAAGGTAGTAAAAACTGCTCCAAGTGCATGCATCTGTATCATGAGAAACTCACAGGGTCTTACATGATACATGGTTTCCTAACACTTGCATTACCATAACGAAACTAGTTAAGGGAATGAAAGCTCATGACTGAATAGGCTTGATCTTGAAGTGGAGACTGATCAGCGAAAACACAAAACACTTTAGATCCTGTGAAAACACCAGAGGGGAAACGTTAGCAATGTAGATCTCATTTACAGTGCTGACAAAAAATAAGTTTCCACAAGAATTTAAACCAGAGATGAGTTGAGGATGGAATGGATTAGCACATCCACCACACTTCATGCCATGCTTTTGGATTACATTCAAATTAAACCCATGGCCACGATTCTATAATGTACTATGGAAATGATCTGCTATGAAACCTGAGAAGTTTTAACGATGTATTGACATAGAAAACAATCTAAACTAGATGGATGAATTTGGTCAATTTTAGGCGACGAGCATCAAATTGACAAATACATTAACAGTGCAGGAAACCACGTGGCCACAACGTCAGTACCTGTTTATCTAACCTTTCCATGAAACAAGTATTGGTGCACAAATAATAGTTGAGGTAATAAAACCTCAACTAATTGTAGGGTGTGTAAATCAAAGGATCTAGCTAATTTCAAAGAAATAGCATCATCAGTCAGCTAACTTTCTGAAGGGCAGTTACCAGTTGGTACTAGAAACATAAAAAAATCAATGACTATTTAAACTGACTATTTAAACAACATGAAAATAAGGTTTCAATCAATTTATCCAATGCCCACGCCAATCTTCAGCTAAGAGGTGCAAAAGACCAAATGACAAAGCTCCGAATTCTGACTGCAAGATGATAATTATGGGCGACATCACAATATCGTACCAGTAAAACCTGGTCATGACTCATTACTAAAATAACATACCGGTGACCTGCATGCTCTGTTCAATTTTTTTAAAAAAAAATTCAAGTGAACAAGTATCTAGTACTGGCATCAACTATATATTACAACTTGAATATTATTCGCACCTACAAAATTACAATGCACGGCAAGGAATAAAGAAACAATAGAGAATGGTTAGGAGGCTTGAGGATACAAACCTGGACCAAGTAGTAGAAGATGCGTAGGCCTTCCGGATCTTTGCTTGTCTGAATATCGACAAGGGATCCAATCTTGGAGGTGGTGAACGAGATGTGCTCATTGCCCATAACGATTTCGAGCTCCTGCCTGCCAACGATGTTGGGCTCGGGCCAGTTTCTGTCATCCTCCTTCATAATCTGCGATGGGTGTTAAGCAATCAATCAAACCGAGGAGGCCTGTCTGTCATTAGTTGCAAATAAACCCTAGCTAATAATTAAGGTTTCCGGAGAGATCGAGAACCAAATCGTCGACGAAGATGTATACGTAAGGAGAGGCAAACTCACATCGGAGTCCTGGATGATCCTCCTCGCCTCGCGGAGGACGGCGCGGGAGAGGAACACCTCCTTGCGGATCATGGTGTCGTTCTTGTAGTTGGAGTTGTTGGCGTAGCGGAGCTTGCCATCGGGGCGGAACTCGAACTCGAGGAACTCGTGGCCGAACTTGCCCTTGTGCCCCACGTAATACCGCACGTAGAACTCGTCGTCGTCGCCGCCCCTGCGGTTCTCGCCGCCGCGCGTCGACATTGCTGCCGCGCGTAGGTAAGACAACTCCTCGACTGTCTCGGTTGCACTTTTTGTTCCTTCCCTTGCCGGTTTTGTGGGCCTCGGACTCGTGGGATTCTTGGGTTTTTAGCAACCGCAGCGCGCTCGCCTCTCTTCATCTTCGTGTCGGACCCGTGTTGAGCTCCGTTTGGACATTTAACTGGGCTAGCTCTCTTGAGCTTTGAGGCCCATTTTGATATTCAACCAGAAGCCAATCAATACGCCGGTTTTCTTTTCCATCAACAAATTGCAACAGGTGCTGTAGCCTGTAGGGAGGGGAGGGGAACCAGATTTTTGGAAGAAGCTGTGGAACCTGGATTGCTCTCCTAAAATGAAACACTTCTGAGGATTGTGCTCATAGATCTCTTTCTGAAATGTATTAATGTAAAGAAGTGAAGAAGGTGTGGAGAGAGAGAGAGAGAGAGAGAGAGAGAGAGCTGCAGATGGAGGAGATATGATGCAACCTGACAGAAGCGACGTCGGGCCAGGATTTGATGAATAGAATTTTTAAGCTCGATCCAAAGGTCCAATTCACAACTATTGTTCTGCTTTGGAGCTGGTGGGGTGAGAGAAATAGAAGAAGAGAAGGAAGAAACCGTGCACCTGCAGAAATAGCATACATCACTGCGTTCCATGCGGACAGATATCTGAATGCATAGAAGGTGACGAAGCCCTTGTTTTTCCTTTTTTGGAGGAAAGGTGAAACCGTTGTTGGAAATTCGTCAGAGAGCCAGAGAGGCCACTGGGTGAGACCGCCGGAGGGGTTTCTGAAGATAAAATCTAACGGCACGGCGCTTTTAACCCAATCCGCAAGGATGTGGGATGGGGCTTCATGATCAGGGGGGCAGTGTGTGTTTGCGTTGAGACGGATGCATGCCACACAGGTCCACGCAGACATCACCAGCGACGGCGACTTCAGGCTATCAGCATTCAGCAGTAGGAAGTATCATCATTGAGATTAAGTTGTTTATTAGCAATGAGTGTTACCACTTGGGATCATGTAAGTCACGAGTTTGAGGTTTTGGTGACCAGCGGATTGGCTGTGTCGGATGAGTAATGAAAAGTCCGATCGAACCTAGGGCTTACCCTGCTTACGCACATTTTCCAATAAGCAGAAAGCAAGCAGTCATTACACCAGGATCCCGATCGAATACCAAGGTCGTAGTGGAGGAAACAGGGTAAAAAGGACAGATAGAACATGCATCCACAACTCTGCGACGGCGCACTAGCTAGTGTTCATTAATCTTGACTACTCCATACTCCATACTAACTAGTAGTAGTACGTATTTTGAGTAGAGCACTAATATTTTGAAATAGCTTAATTACTCCTTCTCATAGAGACATCAATCTTGCAAGGATGACTTCTGCTGGAAATAATAATGACTCCCGATGAATAATGAGCAGCTAGCATCACTTGTATTGTATAGTATATATCCTTTACGGTGTAATATAAGCAAGCGATCGTAGCAAGCACGCCAGCCGATTGACACATGCATAGATAAAAATCGGAATGCAATTCAGGTTCCTATAAAAGGAAATTCACCATTACTTCACCCTGTAGCCTTGCCGTGGGAGTGGATCGAAGGCGTGCCTGCATGTGAACTGCGGAGTAATGAAAGATAAAGGTCGCCATGCCCACCCGTGTCGTCCCATGACCATGATGACTGACGAGCATGTTCACCATTCCAAGCAGGTACAGGCCTACAACACCTGCCTGCAGCCTCACTGTGACCAACAATACGTTTTGGTGCAGCCATGCCCTACTTCAGTCTTCAGCTTTTACTGCTAGTACGTAGCTAGCTGTGTGTATGGAGCCATGGACCACGAAACTTGTTGCGAGTTCAAGTGTGTGTTGAAGATACCTTGAGCTCATCGATCGCATTCTGTGCACGTACGTATGTACTCCTCCAAAGTTGAGAGATCGACGCTAACTGGTGCGCGAGTAGTACGTCCTTATTGGCATTGTGAAAACACGGACGGGCAAGACGACCTCGATCGGTAACACATACAAACAATTTGGAAGGAGGGGAGTACTGTGCATGTTTACCAAGAGTTCGATCCGTGTGAGAAAATTGTTATTATAGGACTCTAAACAACGTGCTGCCAAGAGTTGTTGTGCGAATATTAGTTACAGCGATATATCGGTAAACGGAGTTTGGTTCTGCTGCACTGGTTGTCTGCATGCATATGTGTTGGCCTTGGCCTGCGGCCGGCCTATATCTACTAATTTCTGTCTCCGATCTGAAATACTCATAGCTAGGCTTGCATCTACGTAGGCTGCCTAGGACAAGCAGAGGTTGAATTGGAAGAACAAGCTAGGGACCGCTCGCTTTAGCCTTTTGCTCGGTGGTTTTGTTTTCACCGGTTCATACTCATACAGCTCTCTCTCTCTCTGCAGCTGTGCGTGCCTTGTAAGCGACTCCTAACCAAACCGGCCTCTGCATCGATTCCTTTGGTCACCCCTAGCTTGGCCCTTGCAGTACAGTAGCTACCATGCAACTAGGGAATGAACTCAGTATCGATTCCTTCCTTTGAACATAATACAGCTACGGAATGAATTCTAATTAAGTGTATGACGATATGACACGACTTCTTCCTCAACCATCTAACACACAAAATGCATGGCAAAGGGTTAAAGTTAAAACAGAAGAATTACTGAGGATAATTCAGTCAGCGAATAAAGGTCTCGTGAAGAGCTAATTAAAACAAAAAGCATAGGCGAAGACAGACAGACGCACTGGTTTCCAATCATCAAGCTAGCACTGTTATTCTAATTCTACATTCTACTAGAACCAGCAGCATATAAGGAGCCCAAGGATCAAGAACATGGTAACGAATCCAGCCGCGAACCCTAATGCCCCCGCCACCATCTGCATCTCCGCGATAGACAGCGGGCGGCGGCGGCGGCGCCTGTACACGGTGGCGGCGGGCTGCGTCCCCGGCGCCGGCGCCGGAGCGGCGCCGCTGTGGAGGGGATAATCCACGACGCGCACGACCATCCGCTGCCCCGCCGCGCAGCGCCGGCGCGCCGCTGATGAAGTAGAAGAGCCCCGGGCGGGCGAGCGTGAAGAAGCGGGTGTCGCCGCCGCCGCCGTCCGCGAAGAACCGGCGCACCGGGCTCGCCGCGCTGCACCGCTCGTAGTCGCCCTGCCGCACCAGGAGGACCGAGTCGTTGGAGCGCTTGAAATCTGGACGCGGACCGGGCCGTGCGTGCAGTGCCAGTGCGTGCGTCAAAAACGCACACAGGCGGCAAAGAACCAGCAGGATTAAGATTAATTTAATCCTAGTCGTTGTATAGCTTGCTCGGGCCTCGGATCGGAGTGCCAGAGCTTACCCAGGACGTCGCCGACGTAGAAGCGCTGCTGCCGCCTCATGGCCCACTTGCTGAGCGTCGTCGTCTGGGTGCCGTCGTCGTTGCCCGGCGGCGCCGTCTCGTCGCCGACGACGCTATACACCTCCGGTGGCCTTGACGACGACGCGGAGGCGGAGGCGGCGAGGAGGAGGACGCCGAAGGAGGAAGCTGCGAAGATCAGGACGGCGAGGCGGAGGCCGGCGGCCATATCGCACGATCTCCCCGCGGCACGGCGGCAGACACAGCAGCAGACTGGGGTTTTGCTGGAGGCTTTCCCTCAGCTCGCTTCTGCAGCCTTAGGTGAGGTGACGGGTCCAGCACAAGTGCGTTCATGTGGAGTAGGCTACACATACATTAGGCTGGTACGTCCAGGAGACCAGGAAGCATCACAGTGCGCGTCCACCCACCACCGCCCTAGGGTAGGCCCTACTACTACGTACTACATGTGATCTGCCCTTGAGTAGTCAGCCGACCTCCTTTTACTTTGTGCACCTGCTTGCGCTGCCCCTGCTCACGCGAAGAAATTTGCATACTGCTCCCGCTGCCTGCCAAGCTAGCACAAGAGCTGAAATTGGAAGGGCAGGGGCACGAGGCCATGGACGGGCCTCTGTTCCGTTGTTATCACCTGTTGGGATATGCATTGATTGCTTTGGAGCGACTCGGTGACCACTCGCTGTAATCGCTTTTTAGTGCATGGTCAAGAATATAATTATGAAATGTTTGCCAGTCCTCCAGCTAAATTAAATTTGACCAAGTTTATAATAAATATTATTAGTATTTATGTCTTTAAATAAATTTATTATAAAAATATATATTCGATAATAACCAATCTAATGGTACTTATTTTGCATTACGTTTTTGCACTTATATAAATTTTTGTCAAAATTTAAACAGATTTATTTTTTGAAAAGCGGGAATTACATTCTTTCGTAGGCATATGTTGTCACTCTCTTTTTTTTTTCTTCCTCAACCAAGCAATTGGTTGAATACCTTTGTTTTGAGAGCCCAAAGTAACTCGCCACCTTGCATTGCCCACCACCCCTAGCAAGCTACATATATTCTCTTTTGGTCCTAACAAAAGCAATTTTAGGTTTGGGACAAGTTAGACCCATTTAGGTTTGATCAGATCTTATGGAAAATAGTATCAACATTTATGTTTCTAAATAGATTTGTGTTGAGGCAAGGCAACTTCTTCATGGCTTGCAGTCGTCGATGCATGGAAGACCAACCTGCTGGACTACTTTTCCCCTTGACTAAGTGATTTAAGTCATCTAAACTGAGGAGGGTTTTTTAGTATGTAATAGTCCTCTATAAATGAAGGTTTCCCAAGATAACTATCCTTCTCCCGTCACTTTTTTATTTCCTATATGGGTAGCCAAGGCAAATCTTAGCTTGTTAGATTTAATTCATGGTTGATTTAATGTGAATAAAATCTTAGCTTGTTAGAATCATCTTCTCTCTACCCGGCCTCTCCCATTGAATCATCTTTTTTGTAGATTTTTTTCACCTTTTCTTGGTTATTTTGGAGCAACAACTGATCTGTGTTTTTCCATCTTTTTGGGGTGTTTCTTGGATACTTTCGACACATGGCTACATCATTGAATTAAACCCAGCCAACACCAAACTCCAAACATCAGCTTTTGAAATCCCTCATTTTCTTCTCCAAAATCCTTGTTTCGGTGATTTCTTTTGGTTCATTAATTCTTATAACCAAATTCTTGGTGCCATTCATGACCTGATGGAAATATATGTTGTATGCTTGTCCTCCCAACAGATTCCCCACAAGCATATTATTCTCTTGAAAACGAGTTTTATTGAGAAAACCCTGATTTGAGAGACATTTTAACGCATTCTTGGTCAAGCTTGGGCCTTTTTGAAGATCTGATGAGAACACCTTTGCGGACCATGAATTAGATAAGGTGTATGTAAAATTAAAATTTCATGATTTTGGAAGGTTAATTAGTTTGATCGGTATTTGAGAATCATCAGTGACTAACCTACTACGGACTTAGCAAACTTCTATAGACTGCAGCAAACGACTCCTAACCAACCCATGTAGTATCGATTCCCTTGGACACCCGGTCCCTTGGCCTAGAAGCTAGGGAATGAACTCGCGTAGTATGACATTTCTCGGCCAAGTAACATCTCGATCGCGGTACTCGTCTGCGCTTTTTTTTTTCCTTTCCTTTATTTCAAAAAATGTGTGCTATCATCACCATATAGAAATCTAGCTTTCCTTTTTTAAATGCTCACATTTCTTGAGGAAGGAAATAGTTTAGTTATTAATAAAACTGGTGAATTTCAGAGGATAATTCAGACCAAAACACATGTAAAAGAACAGCAGAGATCTCAACCAGAGTTCTATAGTGCCGCTCGTTTCTACAGTAAAAATTCAAGCTCTACCTATATCTGGCGGCGGCGGCGCAAGTTATAACACAGCCAGATGATTACCCCTGCGAGGAAACACCCACCGATAAACCCTATCACCGCCGGCACCAACAGCTTGAACCAGACAGGTACCGGGCGGTCGTCGGACGGCGGCGTGAGGTTGGAGGGGATCTCCGCCCCAGGGGCGGGCGCTGGGGCAGGGTTCGAGCGCCCGCGTCCACGACGCGCAGGACTATCCGCTGCCCCGCCTCGCAGCGCGCCCGCGCGCCGCTGATGAAGTAGAAGAGCCCCCGGTGGCGGAGCGTGAACCGGGTGTCGCCGCCGTCCGCGAACCGGCGCGCCGGTCTCGCCGCGCTGCACCGCTCGTAGTCGCCGAAGCGCACAAGGAGGACCGAGTCGTTGGAGCGCCTGAAATCTGGGAGGTACGTGCGTGCGTCAAAAGTGGCGCACAGCTGGCGCGCACAGGCAAGAACGAAGCAGGAGGAGGAGGAGGAGGAGTCGTTGAGTGGTCGATCGGAGAGCTTACCGAGGACGTCGCCGACGTAGAAGTGGTGCCTCATGACCCACAGAATGAGCGCATGATGGGTGCCGTACTTGCTCGCTGGCGCGGCCCGCCACTCGTCGCCGGCGCGGTACACTGCCGGTGGCCGTGACGACGACGACGCCGCGGAGGCGGCGAGGAGGAGGACGCCCAAGGACGACGAGGCTGCCACGAGGACGGCGAAGCGGAGGCCGGCCATTGACGGACGTGTGTGTTGAGCGGGCGGGCGCGCACGACGACCTCGCCGTCGCACTCGCAGATTGGGGTTTTGCTAGTGGCTGAGGCGCCCTGGCGGCCTGGCCTGGCGTGTCGGCTGCAGCTGCACTGTACTGAGGGTTTTCTCCCAGGATCTTCTGTGCAGGGACGGCGGGTCGGTGTGGCGTGTAGTAGTACTAGTACCTCGTCCCTAGCTGCTGCGCACGGCAGCTTTCATGGGCAGCATCCGACTATCCGAGTGCGCGTGCACCCACCGGCCACACCACCTTACATGTCACTTGCACACTTGAGAATACTACTACTGGCCGGCTCGTCAGTCGTCGACCTCCTTTTGCTTTGTGCGCCTGCGTGCTTTGCGCTTCTCATGTGAAATTTGCACCAGTAACATTTTCAGATTGACTGCAGTATGTGGTTGCAGAATTGCATTGCAGTGTCCGGTCGCCGCTCGGTCATGCATGGGCAGCGAATTCAGCTAGCGGCTCTCAAGTACATGGGACACACGAATACATGATTAACACTAAAAAATTATAGTTCGTCCATCTATCGTTTATCCATTAAACCGCGTACGGTACATGTTAATAAGATACGTGATTCGACTCACGGCTGCAATGCAACTTGATTAGTTTGGATAATCGCCACATTTTGACGGAAACTGTATGTTAATTGTTAAATGACAGTGACCGACGTAGTATGCGTAGTAGGTTTCGTAGATCGGTCGGGTCGTCCAACCGTACTTGTGCCCCTTGTCGTGCTACCTAGTTCAATCATCTCGCAGCTAGCTGGCTAGCAGTGCCATAGGAGGGAGAACTGCTTTGTGGCGACACGTACTACCATGTACACTGTTGGAAATTATAATTTTCTGCCCTGTAAAACTGTGAAATGTACTCATACATCAGTACTGTGAAATGTCACTATCCTAGCGTCATTAATTTACTCATTTATACAATTTACACAACTTTGGCCAATCACTAGCTACTGCACATTGTGATGATGTCGAAGGAAAGCGCGCTCGCAATTCCATTCAGTACGAACTACGAAGAAGCTAGCGATAGATACAAAAGCCCAGCGTTCAGGGGAAATGTAGCAGGTTCAGTAACAGCAACCAGCAGAAGTATGGCATACAGTACCAGAGACGCAAGAACTTGTTTTCATTGACTAAGCGATCGAGAGCTACTAACTGTTCGGTCAACGTACAGAGCTGATGCGCAACAGATGATAAACATCTGACAACGTCGATCAATCCATCGATCCAAGATAATTAAAACAACTGCAGTCATAATTAATTAAGTTACTATGACCCTGTAGCTAGAGTGACTGGCGAGAATGATCAAAACACATTCATGCTGTACAAGAACAAGACTAGAACGAATTAGAAATTTAGAACAAACTAACGCCTGCGGCCGAAGAAGTTGAAGCATACGAGTAGATTTCCCGGTTATCCAGCATTCCAGCATCATGGTGTCCAAGGCTCCAAGCGTACTTGCACAGCGCGTACGCCCACTCCATTTGATCCAAGGATCGGAGCTGTCCAACTCAAGGGCGCCGTGTCGCACGCAGTACGCGCAAGGACCTGGAAGCTGGAAGCTGCTAGCGCAGCGCGTTTCAGCGCCACCAGGGTCCACGGCGTCGCCGTCGCCGCAGCCCACCGACGGACGGCGGCTCCACCGCCTCGCCGGCCTCCAGGTCGTCATCCAGCGGCTGTGTCTCCGCTTCGCCCTCCCCGAGCGGCCCTGACACTGACAGCAGAGGAGGAGGACGAGCAGCGAGACAGTGACCACCAGGGCCGCGCAGAGCACGACGTGCCACGGCGGCCACACGCCGCCGCCGCCGGAGGCGAGGTCGTCGAGGGCC
This sequence comes from Chrysopogon serrulatus, assembly GCA_015844335.1. Lineage (NCBI taxonomy): Eukaryota > Viridiplantae > Streptophyta > Magnoliopsida > Poales > Poaceae > Chrysopogon > Chrysopogon serrulatus. The sequence continues at coordinate 136,852 of JADLZL010002317.1, read as the reverse complement.
CGTGGCATGGCTATCTAGCGCAGAGCGTATCGTGTGGCTAGCTCGAAGCGGGGAAACAGCTGGGAGCGGAAGTGAGTCACGACTCACGAGCAGAGTGTCTGACGCGTGAGCTTCACAAGGGAGGAATCGAGGAAGCCGGCCATGTGGTGCTCTTTTCTGTGGAGGCGCGCTCCTTGTGCTTTTTGTGCAGGGGCGCGGATGCATCATGCATGTGAGCTAGTGACCCCGACCCGGTTGCGCGTTGCTAGAACATGGCAACCCGCGCGCAGGGAAGTGCCGTGTGGCCGGGCGCCGTTGCCATACTAGCCACGGAGGAATAATTGAAGTGACAGCGAGTGGTGGTGAACTGCGGAGCTTTAAGATCGTCATGACAAGTGATGGGACTAAAGGAGCCTGAAAGATTTTCTTCCGAGTGAATGTCTAACCTCAGAACAGCCATGCGATCAGATAGATAGCTAACATGCCATGGCCAATCCTTGGTGTCTCATGATCTCGTTGTCGTAGCCTAAATGAGCAATGAAATACCTTAACCAACCAACATCCATAGGTATTTTATGACCGTTAACATTTTGTGGGGATCAAGAGTGGTAGTGGCGGTGGAGCTTTGTTACGTTGGGGCCGAGGGTGTGGCCATGGGCCCCTACTTCTAGAAATTATCTTAAGTAGACACTAAACAATATCGCCTCCTACATGTTAGCAAAAACACTAAACAGAGTGAGTTTTAGGCTTAGTTTCTAAACTTGGCACCCTCTGAAATGATCACCAAGCTTCGCCACAGAAGACTGGTATTAGTGAACTATGCTAAAGATGCTCTAATAATGTTGTATTGACATGCTTTAAGCACTGGGCGAACCTACATAAGAGCCTCTGTGTAGGCAACCAATCAAATCTGTACATTGCAGTGAACTCGTCACGGAACAATTGTATTATTATAGATCAGCAACAGCAACACACATGCTTTGGAAGCGTGATCACATTTCCAAGCTGCAGCAGTTCATTGTTTTACTGGTCTAGCCTTCTATTTTTTTTAACGTAAATAGCCTTCTTCTATTGTGATAGTAATAGCTTGTAGTACGAGCTTATACTAATCTGAAAACGAACTCATTGATCCACGGTTCCCTAGCTAGCTAGATGAAGTAGGCTGACATGTGACATGGACCTAAGTAAAACGGAGCAAATACAAGACACGTCATCGTCTTTAATTTCTCTCTGATAGTCTGATGTTTGTACTGGGAGCAACAACATACTACTACCATAGCCAGTTGATGAAGGCTAGACGAAGATACGATAGTAACGACACGCACACTGATCAGAGAGCTAGTAACCTCATCCGATCCATAACAACGTACGCGTACGCGAGCTACAAACCTACGGCGTACACGTGCCCACGTACGCATCATCAGCGACCACGATGGAAAAGGGGGGTGCAAATGCTGGTCCGCAAGACTGCGACGACGAGTCTGCAACTGCAACGCAACCACCGCCGACCGCCCTGCCGTGCGTGCTCACAGCCTCAGCAGACCTCATCAATCGACCAACCCCCGCCGTGCGGGGGCGTGGGTTCAGGTCAATTACCCCGTTGCCGCAAATATATGGCCGTGGCCGGCGACTGGCGAGGCCTTAACTTTGCTGCAGCCGCGCCATGGAGCGCATCAGAGTCACAGAAGAAGGAATGGGAAGCTAAAGGCAGGCGTGCAGCAAGCAAGCACTGATGGACATTTGGCCCTTTCGCGCCCTTTCGATGCGAGCGCGTGCCTGCATTCATGTGACCGCGTTGCCGGAAATGGCGAACTGCCGCGGCGAGGCGAGGCCATGCTGCAGAAGCAGAGCAGCGTCATGTCATGGGAGACGGAGACGGAGCCGGAACAAGGAATGCGATGGGTGGTGTTGCGTAGCTCCCACGGTGCCAGTAGTCCCACTCCCACCTCCTCAAGATCATGGATATATGGCAGCACAAATGTAAAGGACGCTGAACGATCGAGATGGCCCTGGCCGTTGCTTGAGAGGCCGTCGAGGTGAACGTTTCTTTTTAATCCGTGAATCAAACTTCCTTTTCTGCGCAAACAATGCCGGAACTCCCCCTCCCCCCCCCCGCCCCTCCCCTTGCCAGCCTCGCCCCGCCTCGGCGCTGGCGCCGGCGTCCGCCGCCGTCGCGGCGGCCCGTTAGCGTCCCCCCCCGGCTCGGGCGGGCGCGGCCCCCCCGCCGCCGACGGTCCCGGCGCGGCAACCCCCTCCCTTCCTGCCCCTGCTTCCCCCACCGTCCCCCGACCTCGTCGCGCGGCGCTGGGGCGCTTCCATGCGCCCGCCCCGCTGGCCATCCCAGCGGCTCCGTGGCGGCTCCCAGCCCCGCCCGGGGCGGGAAATCGCCCGGCGCCCCATGATCGCCCCTCGGCGAGCACAGGAGCCCCTCTGGCCCGGCCCGCCGAGCAGCCCCGGTGTGGCGCCCCCTGGTGCGCAGCACGGCCGGCCCGCCCGTCATTACCCAGCGCGGGGAGGCTGCCGCCCCTGGGCTGGGCTACGCGGGGCCGAGGGGCGGCTGCGATGCGCCCCTTCCCGCTTCCCCCATGGCGAGCCCACTCCCCCGCCCCCAAAGGGAGCCCCAGCAGCTGCCGCCCGCAACCGTTCGACGGTATGCCGAGCCCATGCTGCCCGGCTACGAGCACCAAGGCGAGGAGTTTTTGCTCCACCAGCAGCAAGCTGGCAGCCACGACACTGCTGCCCGGTCGTCGTTGACATCGCCGGCACCTCCCGCTGCACCGGCGTCCGCCGGGCCACGTCGTCGCATGCCCGCTTCCCAGCCGGCCCTCGCCTCACCGCGGGGGGGACAAGGAACGTCCGGGATGCCTCCGCCGTTGTCGTGCATGGCCGCTCTGCCCGACGCCACTCCCTTCTTCCCCGCCTGCGTCGGTCGGTCCAAGGCGGCGAGGTGGGTCGATGGAGACTTCACCGACTGTTCGACGACGACGACGACCTTTGGGGCCGGAGGCTCCCACCATCTGGCAGCACGGGCCGTCGGTAGCCGTCGCCGCCGAGATCTGGCCCCTGCCTTGGTTCGCTCTCCACCTTGGCCGAACAGGGAGGGTGGCGGCGTCCCGAGGTCACCGGGGTGACTCGCCGTGGCCGACTCCCCTACCCTGCAAGCCGGTCGATCCAAACGACGCTTGCCTCGGCGCCGTCGACGGAGGCGGACAGCAGAGGCCGGGGCGGAGGCCCCGTCGGGTGCCGGTTCACCGGCGTCTTGGGCCCGGGCCGCCTTGGGCCTGTCGCCCACCGCCGCAGCGGCGGCTGCCCAAGGGGCCGACACAGCACCCCTCGGCCGGAGGCGCTGCCGTGGTGCCCATCCACCAGCGGCCGGGTCCCGTCACCGCGCGCTCGCACCAGACGGGTGACGGCGGGCGGCAGCTCGTCTTACCGCAGCGCCGGAGCCGAGAGCGCAGGTGGCGCGCCAGGCACCACGCCGGCAAAGGGCGCCATCGGGCCGGTCGGGCGAGGGTGTACGACCACGGCCGGGACGCCCCGGACCGCTGCCCAACTGCCTCTCCACCGCCCACCGAGTCGCCACCGCAAGAGACCCCCGCGTTGCTTCAACCGCAAAGGCATCAACCACTACGCCGCGAATGCAAGCGCCCACGCTAGCCCAACGCGGGACCGATCTGCGCCTGCCGATGGCCGCTTCGTTCGACACCGCTGGGGCGACTGGGGAGTCCACCTGTGGGCGCCCAAGGAGCCACTCCCCCTCGCCACCGCACCCGCCCGGACCCACCCACAGGAGCAAGGGGCGCCGGTCAGCAAGGAGGCGAAGCTTGAGTTTCTCCGTGGCCATCCACACCTGCGGCTCCTTGACATCCCGCTCGAGGGGCGTCCCGAAGCCATCGCCCCGCCAATGTCGACCTGCAGCCGGGTGAAAGTCGTCATCCGCCACCGGCTTGGGGTCCCAGCTGCACAGCTTCATTTGGCACGCGGGGCGCTAGATGGCGACGGCGTCACCAGCGATAGCCTGGCCCGGGAGCTCATGCGCCGTCAGCCCACGGGCCGAGGATGCACCTATGTCGAGGTAGTCTCCCGGCGGACACCGACCTCCAGCCAGCTGCCTAGCGAAAGCTCCAGCGTAAAGAGGTTAACGGCTGACCGCATGCGGTGGGCGCCGGCTGCACCACTGCCCTCTCTGCGTCTCATCACCAGCAGGACCCCTGCCGCCCAAGATCGCGGGAGAAGGTGGCGCCGCCGTGGACAAGGGGGGGGGCACCCTGCTGGAAACGATCGGCCACCGGCCCGGCAGCTCCCCAAAGGCGCAGTGTGGCGACCCAAGGCGCCAAGTGCTCGAGTCTTTGGAGCGAACGCCGCCTCGGGCGCCCCACAGAATGCACTCGCGCCATCGTCGTCCACCCCGCTAGTGCGCCGACCGTGGAACCATGGCGGCGCGTCGCCTCCCGCATGGCCCCGCACCGTCGATCAACCAGCCCAGGGAGGCCCAGCACACCAACTCCAGAGCTTCGAAGCGGGATGCGCCCGTCTCGAAGCACCACCCACGTCCTGGGGAAGCTCCTCCGCCCCCAGGGAGCTCCATCGCCGGACGTCACGACACGAGAGCGACCCAGCGAGCGCAATCGACGCCGGCGGTGGGTGACGACCGAGCTCTCTCGCCACCGGGGCCGCCCATCGCGGGCAAGCCGTCGAGCGCCCGTCCGCCGTATGGCGGATACGGTGGGCGCTCAGGCGTGCCTCGATGGTAGCGACACACAGGGGCAGCGGATGGCTGCTTGTTCCCCCCCGATTCGAACAGCGGCAGGGGAAACCCTCCCCTCCGCATCGCCCAGGTTGCAGGCCGGAGGATGTGGTGAAGCCCAGGCCACCGCCCCGATCCCGGAACCACGGCCGAGGCGCCCCGAGGCTTGGAAGCCACCCACCAAACGCCTCGCGGAGCAAGCGGGCTCCCCGAACGCAGTCGGGCCTCCCCCGGGAGGGCCTCAATTGAGCGACTCCGAGGGTCGAGAGGACCTCCACTGGTCTTCGCCGAGAGGAAGTTCCAAAGAGCGTATCTGCGCCAAGAACGCCTCACCTCTCTTTGCCGCCCGCCAATCTCCCGACCATCGCCACAGGGCCCGGTTGCCAAACGGTCGTCGAGAATAGCCGAGCAACCCCTGTCGAGGGTGCCTGTTTCTAAGCGCTGGGGAACTCCTCATGAAGCGCTTAGGATTCTTGGAGGAGGGCGCGAACAGAGCCAACACGGCGGCGAAAGAAGGCATACGATAGCATCTTCGTGGACAAGCTCTGCAGATCGCACGCCGAGGCTATCGGGGGTGCTCTTCGCCGACCCGTCCCAGTCCGGGCGCTGGGCGGAGGAGTCGCGGGGGCTCACACGCCTAAGCGACCCCCGAGGACGAGGCGGACGACCTACGCCGTTAATTCGCGAGTAATAGCTTCTAGGCCCCAAGCGCTTAGGGAAGAGAGCAATTTGTAATACATGTAATTCCCAAGCGCACCGTTTGAACAATGTACTAACAAACCACTTTCTTAAATACAATGACGCGCAAATCTTTTTTTAAGTGTTCGAGAGGGAAAAAAAAAAAAACAATGCCGGAGCCAAACTTTACTGCTCCTCCTCTCCCCTAGTGTAGTAGCATATAGAAACATGACGACGGAAATGCTGTACGGTGCAGCAGAGGACTCCTGCGCCCAGTGGAAGCGATTTCCGGTCCAATTTGAGTCGAGGGGGGCCGGGCCGAGAGCTTTTCTAAACTTGGGCCCAACAGCCTATACTGCGCGATTTCAAGCAGCCCAACATTTTCGAGATTAGCTGTAGTAGCCCAAGTGAATCTGAGATGGCCGAAGCCCAAGCAAAGGTAGATGCAGAGACAATAAGAGGTGGTTGCCTTTTTTTTTTTTTTTTTTTTTGAACCCAGAGGTTGCCTTCTTGAATTAGCGATGTTCTTCTAAAAGCAGCGATCATAGGTGGAAATTGGCTGTGACCTGGCACGAAACGAAATTCACACCCACATCCGCGTGCGCACAAAACACCCGTATATATATAGAAGAGTTACAGACCATCATCCGCGATTGGAACGTCACCGTCGCCGTCGCTACGTCAATCCGGTTGGAACGCTCAGTTGATCACTCGCCGTCGCCGGTGATCGATCAGGCGATCGATCGTGCATCATCCACGCCGCCGCCGCCGCCGCCGCGTGAATCGGCGTGGCAGGCCAGATCATCCCGGTGTACTACGAGTCACCATCATCATCCGTTGATGATTGCTGATCTGATCCTTTTCCTTTCCTTTGTACTACTCGTATGGTCTGCCCGTCCTGTTCGCCGATGGAGCCGATGATGTGCGTGGCCCTCGTATCCTTATCCCGAACAGCATGGGAGTTGTTCATGTGCGCCCGCGCAACCGCCTGTCTGCCATGGCGTGTCGCATCCAGAAAAGCCGGAACCGCTTGCAGCAGTGATCAGTGATCACACTGCGGATCAGATAGATGACTGGGGCTGCCTTGTCCACGGCTACTAGGCTTTTCTTGTGGTCAAAGCACACACCCGTCGTCACCCCCGTGCGGTGCGGCCGTGACGGTGTTTTTTCCAAGCCTGGTTGGTCGACAAGGGCATGCGAGCGACGGCAAGGCCTATTGATCGTGTGGCCATGTTCCCACTGTCGATCGATCAGTGGAGACGCGCGGCCGCCGCAGAGCAAGCAGTGTCTGACGCTAGCCGGTTACACTACCACACACACACTGTCCTCTGTCCCTCTGTCGTGTCGACGCGAGACAGGAGAGATGGGAGGTCCATGCGCTCCTGCTCCGGCTCCGCGTCGTCGTCCCCTTCCCGTTGAGAATTCGAACCACGTTTATCTCCACCTGCTTACTATGCCTGTGGCCGGCGTGTCTACACTCCAGACAGGCAGGCAAGCAAGCAAAACGCGCGTTTGCTTGCTTCGTCTTCGTCGGACCGACGAGGGCCAAACCGGCCAAGCTTATCAGATGATGACGATGACGCTGGATGGACAAGCCAGGGCGCGCTGAATCCGCTGATGATGCCTGGGGTCTGAAGCCGACGTCGCAACAAACTTCACTCGCACTCGCGCACTAGTGTACTGCTTGGCGTTGGTCATCCTCGCGCGCGGCGACAAAAGCAAAGCTGACAGTGGGCTGAGATCCAAACCAAACCCGCATCAATCCAAAGCATGTATATTTGAAAGTCAAATCCAAACCAAACTAGACCATGACTTCAATCATCCACACCAAACCAAACCACTTTCATGCGTTCAACCCATTAAAATACATTTCCAACCCACCAATTCACCTGGCACCTCATGCTATTGTTTATATTTAGCCATAAGCAAAAGCAAAAAATACATAGATAGAGCAAAAACTCATTATTAACTCTATTATTGACAATCAAACCAAATCAGCCCACTTTAATAGAGCTCAAACTAAACCAAATTAACAAAATTTTTCTTAAATTTATTTTACTCCAAATCAATACGGTTTTAAATCAAAAATCGGGTTTAACCCAAACCATTGTCAGGTTTAGACAAAAGCCACCACCTTCCCATCCGACGGCTACCGCGCCTCCCATACGACGCATTCATGTCGATCGCGTCTGCGCTCTAGTAGGCCTCTAGCGGTGGCGCTTGCGTCCCGGCCGTCGTGTACCGTGCCTCTGCCGCCTTCCGACTGCGTGAGTCTGTGTGTGAACTTTTCGGGCCTTCTTCATGTACAGTGCCTTCCGACTGCGTGCTGGTGAATATCTGGCTGCTGGCAGCTGTGTGCACAGTGCCCGGCTGGTTGTGTGTACAGTGCCAGGCTGAGAGGGAGAAGGAGCCGGCCGCCGACCAGACAAGCCAGACCAGCCCAGCCGAACAGGGCCAGGCGCGGCGCGGTGCATCCCTTGCTCCTTTCCGATGATGCGTTGCGTTGCGTTGCGTGGGCTGGTGCATGCACGCTTGCGGGTTGCGACGCGAGGTCCCTTTCGGGGGCGGGCGCGGGGGCGAGGACCGCATGTGATGTGCCATCGGCGAGGCGGGGCCCGCGCACGTACTCCACCACTCCAGCGCCCATCGCCCATGTGACCTGTCCCTGCCTTAAACAAACGCCCAACCTTTCCGTGCCTTTCAGCGCGCTGTCTCCCTCCCTCCAGTCCCTTCTCGCTCGCACTCGCCGCACCGCACAACGAAAACGAATCGGTTGGGTAGGGATCAGATCACCCGTAATTTAAAAAGAAAAAGATGCTCGTCCCTTCCCTCTCTGTTGTCCCTGAATTCCGCACGGTTTTCTTCCCTTTCTGTTTCACCTGAATTCCGCAGAGTTTTCTGTAATCCTACGACGACGTATCGAATTCCGCAGAGTTTTCTGTAGAGTTAACAGTAGAGTTTTTTTTATGTAGAGCAAGTACTAATGCAAAAACAAAAACAAAAAAGGACGGATTTCGGTGATGATTGATCCTCGATATTCAGGCATCATTTGGGGACTTGAATTGAAGCATGCAATGTACACGAGCTGAGCTCGTAAAAAGTGCTACACCATGAGCACAGCCACGGGAGCACTCTACTCTCTTCTTGCTGCGAAGTGCGAACTGGAGGGTATTTACACGCTACAGCGACAGCACGGAAACAACCAGAGAGAGAGAGAGAGAGAGAACGGGGGCAAAGGAAAAACACAAAAACGAGAAGGGAAAGGGAAAGGGAAAGCAACAGCAACTCTACTACTACTGCTGCTGCTGCTGCCCCTATACTTTCTTTTTTTTGCCTTTTGGCTACGCGCACACGGAAGGCCACACGGAGCTTGCAGCACACAGCCGAGGCGCGCGACGCCGGAGCCCCCGAGCGAGCACCGCTCGCCGGGGGGCGGGGAGGGGTCACCGGATCACCACTCGTACACGGGCGTCTCTTCTAGGGGCAGGGGCACGTTGGCGCGGCAGAGCGGGCAGGTGGCGCGCTCGTACCGGAGCCAGGTCTCGAGGCAGGCGCGGTGGAAGAGGTGACCGCAGGGGAGGCGGTTCACCACGGCCTTGGCCTCGAACCCGGCCAGGCACACGCTGCAGTCGTCGCCGTCCACCTCCGCCGCGCCGCACGTCGTCGAGGTCGACACCAGCACCCCGTACAGCGCCGGCCGGAACGCCCGCAGGAACCGGTCCGACAGGCTGAGGCCGAGGCCGGAGCCCGACGGGACGAGGCTGTCCCCGGCGTCGTCCCCGCTGCCCCCAGGGCTGCGGGGCCTGGAGGTCCAGGAACACCAGCGTCTTCCGCACCAGCCCCGCCAGCGCCGCGATCGAGATCACCGTGTTGTACACCAGGTACCCCAGCAGGCTGTCCCGCGGCTCCGGCATGCTCGAGATCCCCATCGCCGACGAGACGAGCTCGAGGAGGAGGAGGGGAGTGGGGTTAGATTTGGGTGGGGATTCCGACCCGTGGACCGGGTTGTAAATTTCCGATTGTTTCGGGGTGGCCGGCGCGAGGAGTGAGTACACAGCGAGGGGGAGGGGTGGCCTGCATTTATAGCTGCGGCTGGCTCTATCTTGTTCGGGTGGGCCGCTTGCCGCTGACGGCTGATGCCCCCACTCCTCGCGCTGCCGTTGGATCCGCGCCCGGCCGTCCGATCGGCGGGAGACATACCACATGCGTAGGTTCGTGGCGGCCAATAATGCCCGCCGCTTTGGGCCCAATAATGTGCGTATGCATATGGTGTGGTTTGTGACTTGTGAGGCGTGGCGTGGCGCAGGGAATCCAATTATTCAGGCCGATCCATCCAAACCGGTTTGTCGAGCTACTAGTACGAACGAAGAGTGAATCGTCACAAAGACACTGTACAAACGAAATGGACCTCGACCCGTCTTCACAAATCGCAACCTGTGTACTACTAGTATGTACTCCCGACCAAAATTTGTACAGTTAGTACATAGGTGTACTTACGGAGCAGCCGAAACGTGGAAAAAAAGTGGGCAGAATCTTGGACTCGGAGGTGCCAAACGCAGCACCGCTTTAGCGTCCAAGCAAGCAAGAGGATGACGATGACCGACCGCGGACATAGCACGCACGCAGACACGACGCGCGCACGTCCGCAGCCACCGAGGGGGGTCGCGATCGGGGCGGCACCAACTTGGTTGGAAGCGTCGCCGTCTCCCCGACGAACGTCCACTCAGACGCTACGGGCGCCGCGACTAGTGGGACTCTCCGCTCGGCTCGGTAGGCAGGCAGGCAGGGAGGGGCCCGGACGGCGACCCGTGCGTACGTGCTTGCGCGCCGAGCCGATCGCGGTGGCGAAACGAAACGCGTAAAAACCAACCGACGGGTTGAAGTAAAGCGTCTCACGTCGCGGCGAGAGTCGTCGTGGATACGGAGATGGGAAGGAATTTGCAGTGGGCGCTGTCACGATCGGCGACGAGAAAAATTATTGGCAAGCGACCGGATCGGAACCGAGAGCAAGGACGGTTGGTTTGGTTAGCCTTGCTCCGCGGCCGCTACTCTACGTACCGTACGTGCGACCCAAGTGTTCCGGTTGCGTCTGAACTTGCTTGACCACCGCCGGCTTGACTTCATTTTGGGGGTCTCGCTCTCGCCTCGGGGAGACACCTCAGACAATCGTTCGCCGTTTGGAATATGCTCGCGAAAATAGTAGTAGGAGGAGGAGGAGGAGGAGTAGTACCAGAAAAGTTCTGGTCAGAAAAGCGCAGCGACTGTCCCTCGAATTCGCAGCAGATGGACAGTAAAATCAGCATCCGTATCGCCTGCCGGAGATCACGACGAGATAATCACGTCCACCGCCGATGCTCTGCCCGGCGGCGAGGGGCCAGCGGTTCTGGCGCGGTCGGGGCTCGCCCCGGACAAGCGGGGACACGACCAAGCGCCGCGCGATTCCGTCAGGTATCCTGCCTCGTTAGCTGCCGGGCAGCGCGCGCGCGCGACGCCGACGCGAATCCCCGCTAGCCAGCCACCACCGCCCGGCGGGCACACGCACATGCGACGCGACCGAAGCGCAGAGAGCGATCAGCGCGCGACGCGCCACGCGGGCCAACGGACGAACCCGCGTGGCGGTGTGAAACGGGACGGCGGCAGGCGAGCGGTGGCCGGTGGTGGCCCGCTGGCTGGATTAGTGGATTAGTTTAGTGAGGTGGATTAGATTAGATTAAGGACGACGGATGGATTGGGTGATGCTTCTGGCGACTAATGACTTTGGTTAAGCGAACTACTAGGGAGATTTGGCCGGCGATCTCGACCCCCGTGTGGTGGAGTGGACGACCGGTGCGCGCGGTGATGTCAACGTGGGCGGTGCTCGTCCACGCAGCACACCTGGAAGAACCCGATGACGACCAACGACGGAGCCTGCTACCAGACTGCCCCGCTTTCTACCCAACTTGCTGGGTCCTTTGTGCACCCGTGGCTCTTCGTCCCTGCCTGTGATTGGCGAGGAGTGAGTGGCTAGTCTACTCCACTGCTTCGACACACTCGAGAGCAGTCTAGATGCTGCGATCTTCTTCGGAAAAGAAAGATAGAAAGTGGAACCTCTCCCGTTCAATTAAGGAAACAGAGATGTGGTCTATACATGGAAAAAACGCAAGACGCAACCGCGGATCGCCAACTCAGCGATACAAGTAGAGCACGATGTGTGTTGTGAATGGTGATAAACCAAAAGGACACTATGCGTCCTACTGAGTTTAAATTTTGGGTATATCTTTTCATTTTATGCAAATACTAATTTCGATGCCAAACGGTTAAAGCATAATGTGTGCGTCAAGCTCAAATCTTGGTGCCTCGTTTCCTTATTCCGCGTTGAACATTTGCTAATTTGAAACAGATGTTTTTTTTGCTAATAAAGCATAAAAATACTTGCTTATCAGTGAAAACATATAAAAAATTACTTTTCCCCGATTAATACATCCCTCCCAATTTTTCTACTAATACCTTTTAAAAAAGTATAACAAAACTTGAACCTTATGAGTTTTATACTTTAATAGACATGTTAACGCTAAAATGTAAATATGACGCGTCAAGAACTTTCCCAATACGACATCCTAAAGTTTCATCCTCCATGTTTCCTCTCATCCTTCGCATCATTTTCGAACATCTAAATCAACACCTTTTGACGTTAAAATGTAAAAAAGTATGACGCGTAAGACAATATTAACTTAGATCTTTTCCAACATGATAGTCCCGATGGGATCATGGGAGTTTCATCCTCCACGCCATTCCTCTCATTCTTCACGCCATTACCGAGCATTTAACTCAATAGCATTTGATGCTAAAGTGTAAAAGTATAACACGCAAAGCATTGTTAACTTAGAGCTTTCTCAACACGGATCATGGGAGTTTCATCCTCCACTTCTTTCCTCTCATACTCATGTTATTTCCGAGCATCTAACTCATCACAATTTGATGTTAAAGTGTTAAAGTATGACACGTAAAACAATGTTTAGTTAGAGGTTTTCCAACACGACAACCTAGATGGGACAATAGGAGTTCCATCTTCCACGTCCTTCCTCTCATCCTCTACGTCATTTCCATGCATCCATATCAACATCTTTTAATACTAAAGTGTAAAAATATGACGCCAGAAAAGCAGTGTTAACTTAGAGGTTCCCATCACGATAACTTAGATGGGATCATGGGAGTTTCATCCTCCACGCCCTTGCTCTCACCCTTTATGTCATTTATGAGCATCTAAATCTATAATTTTTTATGCTTAAGCGTAAAAAGTATGACACATAAAGCAGTGTTAACTTAGAGTTTTCCAACACGACAGCCTAGATGGGATCATTAGAGTTTTATCCTCCACATCCTTTCTCTTATCCTTCACGTCATTTTTGAGCATCTAGATCAATACCATTTGATGCTAGAGCGCAAAAGCGTGATGCGTAAAATAGTGTTAATTTAGAGCTTTTCCAACACGGATCATGGGTGTTTCATCCTCGGTGTCCTTCCTTTCATCGTTCACGCCATTTCCAAGCATCCAAATAAATATCATTTGATGCTAAAGTGGAAAAGTTTGACGTGTAAAGTTGTGTTCACTTAGAGCATTCTCAACACGACAGCCTAGATGGGACTATGGGAATTTCATCCTCCACGTTCTTTCTCATATCATCCACATCATTTTGAAGCATCCAAATAAACACATTTTGATGCTAAAGTGTAAAAGTATGACTTGTAAAAGAGTGTTAACTTAGAGCTTCCCAACACGACAGGCTAGATGGGATCATGGAAGTTTCATACTCCACATCATTCCTCCCATCATTCACATCATTGCCGAGCATCTATCAAAGATGGGAGTTCCATCCTCCACATCAATCATCTCACCCATCACTTTATTTTTGAGCATCTAAATCAATAGCATTTGATGCTAAAGTGTAGAAGCATGACGCTAAAGCGGTGTTAACTTAGAGCTTTCCCAACATGGATCATGGGAGTTTGATCCTCCACATCCTTTCTCTAATCGTTCATGCTATTTTAGAGCATCTAAATCAACACCATTTGATGCTAAACTCTAAAAAATGACGCGTAAAGCAATGTTAACTTATGGTTTTGTCAACACAACAGCCTATGGAACTATATGGGAGTTTCATCCTCCACGCCCTTCCTCTCATCCTCCACATCACTTCCGAGCATCCAAATGAATACCTGTAATGCTAAAGGGTAAAAGTATGACGTGTAAAATGATGTTGATCAGTAACACCCCTGGTGTTACGTTAACCAAAACCCACCATAAATCCACCATGTCATCATTTTATGCGTTAAGCCTCATGGTTATTAATTCATTAATCACCAAGCATCAAGTGCATTAAAGCATGTCATGGTGTTAATGATCCTTGCACAAGTGATGTTTTGTTTGGTATATTAAGCGTGTTTGGAGATGTTGATCATGCCTAATGATCTTTAGTATAGCTTGCTATGCTTGCCAATTAGAATAGGTTGGAAAAGCAATTAAATTTCACTTACATGTTTAATTAAGCTTATAAAAGTCATTAACATAAAATCAATCTTAGTGTGCAAAAGTGTTTGGCTAACCATGTCTAACATCCTAAATATGTTTTACAAGTCAAACCATGCAAAAGAGAGAATCAAATTTGAATTTGGAATTTAAATCCCAAACCCTAACCCTAGTTGGTTAAGTGTTGGGTTTGAATTTCAAAGTTCACTTTTGAGGAGCTAACCATAATTTATTTTGTAAATAAAAGTTGTCAAACTTTGGTACCATTTCAAAATATGAACTTTGTACTTTGAAAGTGTGCCATTGGTTGAGTTTGAAAAGTATCACAACATCATTAATTAATTGCCCAAAGATTCAATTTGAAATTCCTTTTAAAATCCTAAAAATTCAAAAAGCTTTCTACCCCTTTCTCAATTTCATCTCAAAATATTCAAAATTTAGGAAAACATCCAAAATACAGATTGTGCATCTTTTTGAGCTCTACAACTTTGGTATATAAAGTTTTTCAAGTTTTTGAATAAAATTTAAAGTAATTTCAAAAGTTATTTGAATTGGAAAATATCCCCTTTTGACTTTTAAACTATAATTTAAAAATTATTTAGTTTCATGAAAAACTTTCTAAATGAAAGTTGTAGCTATTGAAAAATGGAACAACTTTTATTTTTGGAGATTTTCATCTTTTATTCAAAATTTGAAAGTAATTTTGAAATCCCAAAAGTTTGACTTTAAACCCCTTTTTAAAATTCAAACTCTAGTTTCAAAAATATTGGGAATTTGACTGAACTTCTTTAGCAAAAGTTGTAGAGCAGGAAAAGATGGGCAACTTCTATTTTTTGGATTTTTTTTTCATGTTGTACATGATTTTGCAAGTAATTGTAAAAAAAAAGAAGAAAGAATGAGCTGTCTGCTACAGTAACTCGGGAGGGGGGGTTCCTTTTCTCCTCCATGCCGCGCTGCCACCGACCACCGCCGTGGCGTCGTCCCGGCGTTTCGCCGCGTTGCCACGCCATAAGCAGCTCCGGCACCTTCGCCCATGCGAGCTGTCTACCTTCACGAAGAGTCTTTGCATCTTCATATCCACCGGGCGTCGGCCACCTCACCTTCTTTTCTTCCCCGCTCCGCCGCCGTGAGCTTCGGCCGCCGGCGAAATTCTCCCGTGCCACACCACCGTCATCTCCAAGAGTTTGCACACGCCTCCGTCTTCCTCTTGCGCATCTCCCGAGCCGGCTACGGCCTTCTATCTTCGCCGGAGTTAGCCGCGAGACGCCGTCGTCCCCCGCTGGCGGGCCGGAGTGCCGCCGCCATGATCTTGCCCGTGGTCCGAGCTTGCTGGTGCGTCTCCACCTGAACCCATCGGCGCAACGAGCTCGCCTTGAGTCGATGATCGCCGCCGGCTCGCTTCGAGCTCTATCGCCGTAGAAGGCGCTTTGAACGCCACCGCGCCACCATCATGCGCAGCAGCGCTGAAGCCGCCATGGCCGCCGCCATCTCCTATCCGGTCACCAATTCGCCCAACCAACCTAGTAGCGTGGTGCGGCGTGGTTTGTGGGGAGCGCCCCTGTGGCCTTACCCTTTGCCGGGCCCGGCTCACCGGGTCGGCAAGGAAGGCCGCCGGTGTCACCCCCGGCCGCCGGCGCCGCTTTCTGCTCGGTTCAAAAGAAGGAGGGAGAAGAGAAGAGGCAGGCCGGGCTAGGCCGCTGCTGGGCTGGGCCGGGCTGCCGGTGAGAAGGAGAGGGAAGAGGAAGGCCGGGCCGTTGGGCCGCGCAGTGGCCTGAAGGGAAAAGAAAAGGTTTTTCTTTTTCTTTTATGATTTTAAATGCTGAGGTTTTGTCTTTTGCATAATTAAATATTAAGGGCAAATAAAAATGAAACAAATATATGTGTGTGATCCTCATGATGTGTGCTGTCATATAAAAATATGTTTTTGCAGTATGTTTAGTACTTTGTCATGATTAATAATTGCATGCTTTAATTAATAAATGCTTAGTGTTTGATTTTTGTAGAGCAATATATTAATCCAAAAATCATGAAAAATTAGGAGCAAGCTTTTCATGTTATGGGTGACCTTCACTAAAATTTGTGCACTGTTTTGAGCAAGTTTGTTTTGATAATTAATTTCTACCTGGATTCATGGCTATAAAATAATAAATAAAATAACTATTTAATTAATTAGTTGACTAATCAATTGTTGTTTGATTTGTGGTATTGTTTGAGATCCATGGATCAGTAAACTTCCTTGGTCCATGGCATTGTTTTATATAGCTTAAATGTAAAGTTTGCTCACATGTTTAATAATTATTTAATTTGCTTAAGTGATTAGTGAAATGCTTCACTTAGGAATGCTTCCATTTAAGTGTTGATTGGAGACCATGAATCATTACTGCCATCCCCAATGATTCATGGCTTGATTGTGTAGTAGTAGAAGTAATCTATATCACATGTGTGGTAATAGCTAAGTAATTAGTAAGTTGAATTAGCGGCTTTCAACAAGCTGTAGAAATGGTTAATAAATTAGTAGTTAATCTTAATCACCACATGTTTGATTGACTTTGGGATTGAGTGATGACCCTAGGTCATTAACCCTAATGACCTTCGGCAACATATATTGTTCTCGCATCATTAGTCCGTTATCATCGATGTTAGTTGTGATCTCTTAATGCAACTTTACCGTGAAGGAAAGTTGTACTCAAGTTAATGAAGAGTTAAGTTGTTTCATCCATGCACTCCATGCATCATGTCATGCATTCCATCATGCTAAGACATGCATCATTTCATTACGAATAGTTCACGTGAGAGCGAAGGATCGCGATGATCAAGCTTCGGAGAAAGTCCAGGTGATCCAACCCCGACGAGAAGGATCCACCGAAGGTGTCGACGTCAAGATTAACAACTAACCTTCTCTGCAACGCAAGCAAGCCCCGGATGCATTTAAACACTTCCTTGAACTTCGAAAGTCTTTTATAATTTTATGTTGATGATATGATGCATTAGGTGTAGAAGTTGAGTGATATCCTATCTTGATGCATTTACCGTACCTTGATATACTATCCCTGAAACCTGTTTTGATTTGAAAATATTTAGTATATGCTTAATCTTGCTAATAGCATAAGCTTTGCAAATAAAATATTTTCAAAAGTTGATCACAATATCCCCGTTAAGGGCAATTTATGAAAACCTGATGTTGCTTATGGTTTATCCTTTACTTCGATCGGGTCAAGGATACTCAATAAGAACATGATGATGAGTAAATTGAGACGCCGGTGGAGTGGCTTGCATCGGGAAGGGCTAGTGCCCCGGTGTAGTGTCGTCCACTTGTGTCGGTTAAGGACCGTCCCGTTGTTTGGCGCCGGGATCATGAGGTTATTGGATAGTACTAGTCGCATGCTAATGGCGGTAAGCTCCACTTGGACTATCCGTTACTAGAACGGACGATGGCGTGTACCCATCCTACGATGCGCACCGCCCGAAGTGACCGGCCGTAGAGAGAGGTGGAGTACTTGTGCGCCCGTTCTGATGCGGAGAAATCCGAGCGTTGAGTTGATGTATGTAAGATGGTCGAGTCATGCATACATCGTGTGGCTAGGAAGCCCCCGGCCGGGTATATAAGCGATTCGAATCGTCGGTGCTCCACGATATGGGAGACTTGATCCGAGTCCCGGCATCGTAGTAATGAGGAAAGTTGCTGAGGATGGAAAGTTTTGGAAATCGAGATCTTGCTTGACAAGTGATTGCTCTAGACTAGGATAACCTAGATGGATAGCTTAATGCTTAATGAAAATATCAGATAAGAATGAATAGTAAGGATCAACATTAGTCGCTTCTCCGCAAAGGTGTCCTTGATTCTTGCTAAAGCCTTACCTTGATTCCTATCAACCAGCATTCCTGAGTCTTCTCCCTCTTTTCCGTCGGGTAAGTCTTGCGGAGTACTTTTGTACTCGGGGTTTGTTTGACCCCTTGCGCGGTGTTGACTAGTGTTGCTGACTTTGGTCATACCCGTGGGGGCTTGGCATGATCGAATATCTTCCGTCTACAAAGTTCTTTTCTCGCTTCCAAAACCCGGTTAAGTTTTGTTTGATCAAACTCGATCAAGTGTTGTAATCTTCTTTTGTAAATCTTCCGCTACTCTGTTATGTTTGTATAAATGGTTGTAATACTGCAAGTTCTTTGTAAGAAGTGGATCCTGGAGGATCGTGGTGTCATCGGGGTTTCACCCGACGTAACATTCTCGAGTTATGTGGTACACAAGTATGGCTAACGAGAGGTCTTAAGGACAATGTCGGTGCTTGTGGGCCATATAATTTAGAACGTTACGCCACATTGACTTAGAGCTTGACAACCTAGATGGGATCATGGGAGTTTCATCCTCCACGTCCCTCCTCTTACCCTTCACATTTTCGAGCATTTAAATCTACACCATTTGATGCTAAAGTGTAGAGGAATGACATGTAAAGCATTGTTCATTTAGGGTTTTGTCAACGCGACAACCGAGATAGGACTATGAAAGTTTCATCATCATCCATATCCTTCTTCTCAGCTTTCACATCATGTCCAAGCATCCAAATCGATATAGATGGTGGTTTCGTGAAGGAGCATAGTGTCACCCATAGGTACCAACGCCTCATCAAAATCAAAACCTTGAACTTTCATTCTAGCATTTATTGTAGAACAAACATCCTTAGAGTTTCATTTGATACAAATTTGACGTTTCAGAATAGAAGGACAATGGAGGAATCGAAATAAAGCAAAACTTGTTTGTGATGTGGGATTAATTGTCTTGACCACTGTATATATCCGTGGAATGTTGTGTTTTATTGACAACATCACTTTTTGGGTGGAAGCGTGAGGAATCTTTTATTTATTCTATCCTTTTTACACTTTTATGACTAAAGCATAGAAACATTCTTACTCTAGCCAATAGTTCTGCCTAAAACATGATGCACGCAGTAGAATTCAAATGCTGGTGCTATGTTTTCGCTTTATACCAAAATGGATTAGGTAGAATTCAAATGCACGCATGTATCAAAGTTCCGCATTGATTTTATTCAATACTCTGTCAAAGTATAATGGATTAGGTAGAGTTTAAATCTTGGTAATATATATGTGCCTTTTTTCTGTACATTTCTCAATGCTAAAGCCAGAAGACATGCTGCGTGTCTGTTGGAACTTCATTGCAAAAAATAGCTATTGCACGGTGCTAGCGGAGAGAAAATGTAGCCGTTGATTATGCAAATAAGCTGTGTAGATATGTGAAACAAAGCTAAATTTTGGTACTATGTCTTCACTTTTTAAGTTCTTTCAGATCTAGATGCATACATTTATTAAAGTTTTTTATGCTAAAGTGCCCGTTTCATATTACACAAGTTTGAAAGCTTAGCAACAAAACACGAGTACCCCCTCCGTCTAGAAAAAAAAACACTATTTTTTGACTTTCAAATGGTACGTTTTCCATTTGCCTTATTTAAAAATTTGTACATACTATAAAATAAATAAATCATTACTAAAATATTTATAATAATAAAATAAGTCATAACAAGATACATGATATTTATAAAATCTTGAATAAAATTTCATAATAAAATAAGTTATAACAAGATATATAATATTTATATAAAAATCTTAAATAAAATAAATGGCAAACATGATTTCTAAAGGTCTTATAATTACCGTTTTTTTGAGAAGAAGGGAGTATCTTCGTCTGCCCCTTTTAAAAAAAAAAAAAAAATCAGAAGTAGCTCTATATCTTAGACTCTTAGTTACCCTTGGATTGATTATGCAAGTTGTGCGATTCGAAGAACAATGTCGAGGCGGACCAAATTAGAACAATTAAGCAGTCCATTCGTATATCGCCATCATCATATACCACGAATGAAGACGCATCGAATGCCCCCAGCTTATGTGATTTCCCACCGGGAACAGTAAGTTTCCTAAATAATTTCGTCGCCTCTCACTTGTGAAGCCACAAAGGTAATGCGATGCGCCCGTCGCCTACGGAACCCTAGATAGATCCGGTGATCTTAAGAAGGACGCGGTTTAGTGGTCTGAGTGTAGTTGTAGGTTTGCTTGTGTACGTGTGGTGTGAGTGTGGCATGTGTGGATTAGGTTGGTGTGAGTTGTACATGAGCAGATACTACAGCTGTTGTACCCAGATGAGAGGCCTTAAAAAAAAAAAAAAAAAAAAAACTCATGTGGCCGCACTGTAAACTAACACAAATACTCCGTAGAATCTAGATTGTTCCACTGCCTTCGACGCTAAAGGATGCAATGTAACGGAGCGGCACACGTGTACACGTATGTGTGTGCCTAACTGCCTAATGCCTACAGGGTAGTAGAGCTGTATAGGCTGTATATACTCTGCGGGTCCGAGGGCGATAGCTAGTCAAAAGGAATTCCGTGAACCCATCTCGACGGAAGCATGCATCGCACGTGACAAAAAAAAAAAAGCACCGGCCACCACCGGGCCCGCGACGGCACGGATTACGCGTGGGCCCGCCGGCACGGGCAAGCGGCGGCGTTGCTTTCCTGCGCCGCCCGAGCGGTTCGGTGCACCCAGCGCCAGAACAGGGACGGTGACGGTCCGGCCCTCCCGGCCTTCGCCTCGGGCCAGGGTCACGTGGCCGCGTCGGGGTGCCGTGCGAAATGGACGTGGACCGGCCGGGGGTGGTGCGTGTTCTTGTCCCGTCCCGGGGCTGTGTACCTGCGCGCACCACGCCCACCGCTCGTGTCCCCCAGGGGCTGCTGTACTGCCACCGCTCGCGCCCAGCCAAACGTGGTGGCGGCCCACCGCTGGTCCGAGTCGAGCGGGGAGGATCCGTCGCGTCCAAGGTAGGCAGCAGCAGGCTCCCTCCGGGTCCGCGTCGCCCTGCGTGCTCTCGCAGTCTCGCGACCGAACGGAGCCCAACGGAGGCCTCGGAACATGGGCCTTGCGGGCCGAGTGATTTTCCTTCTCATCTTTGTTTCCACTAGCGAGCGAGCGGCTAGGGGAGGAAGGGAGAAAACGCTTGGTCGACGTCGACCCGGACGGGAGGATGTCCGCCGGGGCCCCGCGGTGCCGGTGTAGGAAGGAGGCAAGGAGCTCACTGCCCGGCGGTGGCTTCTCCGGCCAAGGCAGGCTTCCCCTGTAAGCTCCCCTCAGATCTCCGGATCCTCTTCTGCCCCCGTTACTGCGCCCTGCTAGGCTATGCATCAGCATCAGCTGGTTATCGCGCGGCATCTCTTCAGTTCCATTCGTGAAATCCTGCGTTCTGACGCCGTGCTGGGTGAGGTCAGGTGTCGTGAGCCAGGTTTAGATGCTCTTGTCATGTGCTGAGACCTGGAGGGGGACTGCAGACTGCACCACACGTCGAATTGGTGATGTGTTGGTGATTGGTGGTATATATGCGGGATTTCTAGTTAGTTTCGCTCAGGCAATTGTGGCTGCCGCTTTACACTGCCATTTTCAGTATCATGTTTAGCTTGGGAATGGAACCTCGAAGGCACTGCTCTCAGGCAAAGTTGGGGAGGGACAATAAGTTTTGTGGGAAAAAAATTGATTTGGATTGGGTGCTTGTGCCTTTTCCATTTTCTGTAGGAATGTCAGTCCTGTTCTGCCTAGTGTCTAGAATTTTTTTTTTTGACAGTTCAAGGGCAAACGCCCGGCCTTTCATTGGTAGTGTCTAGAATTGATAGGTTCTTAATTGAATAAATGCATGCTGTCTTGAGTTCAACGATATGGCATAATGGCTTTCACGTCATAATCAGAACAGATGATTTGGAAGTTTTCCTATGATGGGAAAAGCATGGCCAGAGTATTATATATAGAAAAACTTAGATGAGGCCAGTACAACTCATCTGGTTCACAGCTGTAGTATAACAATGTTACGTGCTTTACTTGTTGGCAAATTTTTCATCTACAGGCTGTTCCTGTTTTGGAATGCTATGAATTCCAAGTTTAATCTTCACTCTTCAGAACTGCACATTTACACTACCTACTACAGTAACTCACTGAAGTTGTCAGTTGTATGGTACTACTTTAGTTGTAAACAGGCATATAGATGCAGTCACTGCATTTAATTGTTCTTAGATGACAATTGACACCTACGGAGAGTACTCCACCTACAAAACGTGTGTACTCAGACTTTACTGTCAAAAACTAGCAGCTGGAAAAGTAACAGGCAGAGATTCATGTTGGAGACCCTGTTGATGCCCAAAATGACACATGAGTTCCTTTGAAATGAATATTGAAGGCTGAAGAATATTTACTTTAACAGCAGTATCAAAGAAAACTCACAGATACTTATGTACAGAATGGCCAAACCCGAGCATTGTTATATGCTTGTGGGGGTGAGGGTTTAGCTACAAGTAGCCATCTATCAATCTATATTCACTCAGTAAAGATAAAACATCTTGCAGAAAAATAACTTCTTTTATTTCTCCTTTTGTTAAGTGTCTCAAGTGATTGCATTGTTGATTCCATTTGTGAAGTGGCTCCTGTATCTCCCTGAGCATGTATTCATATCTTCGTATGGTCGGTTCGGTTGCCTTGTCGTTGTAATCCTTATCTTTGTGCAGGGTTTTACAGGTTTGTGTTGGTGGAATGTGTTTGCAATGGAGATTGAAGAACACACAACTTCACTTTTAGGAGAGAATCCCATCACAAGGCTCCCACCAGATATCATTGAGAGGATACTTCTCAGGCTTCCCATAAGCTCTCTACTGAGGCTACGTCGAGTCTGCAAACAATGGTGGGACATTATCAATGTCCCTCACTTCATCAAAGAGCATGCTTATCGTGCACCCAAGCACCTTCTCCTTTACTTGCCTAAATTGAGTACATCTGCATCCTTCCATCCCAAGACTGCTAAATCATGCCATGCAACGGTCATTGATGAAAATTGGTCTCCATCAACATGGGCTTCATCACACATGGACCCTGATGAGCACCTCTTCGCATCATGCAACGGCTTGCTTTGCTTCTACAAGACATGCACACTGAAGATATCTAACCCTGCAACAGGTCAAAGCCTGCATCTCTTGAAACCTGATGGGATATTGTTGCACGACTTCCACTATCTATACAGCTTTGGATTTCACCCGATTACTGGAGAATACAAGCTTGTCCACTTCCTCCGTGAGCCCCAGCGCTACAGATCAGGACAGCCTTTCCATTTTGACACCATTCAAGTGTACACCCTTGGTGAAGACAAATGGAGAGCTATCAAAGCTCCTATACCATGCTGCATGGTACATCTTGGAGTTGTAAATGTGGATGGAGCGATGTATTGGCTAACAGAAGATGAAGGAACAAGCTGTGGCATGGCAGTTGTATCATTTGATCTCAAGGAGGAAATGTTTGCATTGATTCAACTTCCAGCATTGGAAGTGAAAGAGACAGCCTCTTGTGCCACACCCAAAGTTGCTTACTATATGACTGAGATAGATGACAAGGTGTGTGTAGTGACTATGTCATACCAAAGCCATGCACCGAGGTGGCGCCGATACAATGCAGAGCTTTCAGGTAGGACTGACATTTGGGCTCTTGAAAGTGACAAGTGGTTCCTGAAATATAGCATCCAGTCACCATCTTTATCCCGGTATGTTCCTCAGCCATGCTTCATCCACAGGGAGAAGATCATACTGCAGGACCGTGACAGTAATGTGTGGTACCATGATTTGCATGGCAAGACTCAGCAGATTGAGCATGGACAGGAGGTGAAGCTTTTGCACCTTGATGACTACAGATTCTATGAGACGCAGTCCTATTTCTACAAGGAGACACTTGCTCCCTTGAACATTTATGCCAGAGCAGCCATTGTTCGTGCACCGCCTAGGCCTCTTGCTCCTTCAGTTGCTTCAAATTAGTTTCTACGAGGCTCTTGCACTCTGAAGTTTTGCAGCAAGTACTGACGAATGGTTTGATATGGAGAGTGGGTAATGGGATCACACACGTATGGAATGATCCCTGGTTTTGTAGAGAGTGGACTCGCCATTCACGCCAAGGGGTGCAAATATCATGAACTGAGTAATCGAGATGGTTGACCCATGCAGAGGCAATTGGAACGAGGCACTAAAGATGTGATTATGTAAATGAATCTTATTAATCCCAGTTCATATGGAGATGGATGGTCAGCCTGGTACCATGGGGTCTTTTGTTGATGAAACCAGCCTATATAGCTCAGGAGTAGTTTGAAAAAAAGAGAGGAAAAGCTACTATGTAGCTCATTCATCTTCACAGGAGGCTTTGATCGATGAGGATTCAAGTGTTGGAAGAAGATTCGGAGCACGAATTGTCCGGGGTCCAGGGAAGATCAAAGATTTTCCTATGCACATTTTAGCCTGCCATGACGAATGACACTGAGGAAAAGAGGGATGGAGTTGGACACAAAATGTGTTGTCTGCTTGAGATGGAACGAAAAGCTCAGGTCACAATGGCTATAGAGAAGGTGAGAGGAGGAAGCAAACGACTAGCTTACACTGTGATGAAACAGGCGGATGAGTTATTGAGTTCTCATTCCCTGTTCTCTCTTTAAAAAAGGGTTTATCGGCATATGTTCTGAGTTAGTGAACAACTGAGCATAGCCTGTATACTTAGGAAGATTGTCACGCTTGAATCCTGATACAAAAATATTTCTGGTGTAGTTTTCACAGTAATATTGTTGACACCTGTCGAAGGTTCAACTGTTTTTTGGTGCTACAGCAATTTTTGTTTTTCTGCTTTTAAAGTTTGCACATACTATTTCTGAATGCAAAATGCTATATATATTTTTGGTTATTAAGTTTTCTGGATTGAGAAACAAAAAGTTACTGTAGAATACGTAGTCGCAGTCATGTAGGATAGAAGTAGAATGCAGAAGCTCGCAGCCAAAACGCAATTCGAGAACCAGAAGTGAATGGATGAATTGAGGTAAAAGTGGGACCACGCCGCTGGGCTAGTTGGGCCTCACTGGGCCTCTGTGTTCGGTAGTCCTACTCTTCTTCTCTAATCGCCACCGGAGGAGAAGAAATTCATCGAATCAACCCGCGAACTGTGTGTCTGGCTGGAGTTCTGTTCTCTCGGCTTTCGCCATGGCGGCGGTCGCAGGTCTGAGCGGTTTGCGCCGGTGAGCCCCCTGCGTGCGTTTTTCTCCTTTGCTCGTCGAATCCGTGTATCCCTCGCGACGCTCTGCTCGCATTCTTCTTCCCAACCCGTGATGGCACCTGCTGGTTAGGGTTTCTGTTTTGTGTTCGTTAGTTTAGGGTTTGGCGTACGAGACGGAGCGCACACGTGCTGCTGTGTTTGACTTGAAGTTGATGCGTCTGGGAAATGTGGAGATACCTACTAGGGTACTCTGATTTGTCTGTGGATGGATTCTTTTCTGTTGATCATTTAAGGAATGGTTGATTTATGAAGCTTTCTTCGTACATTGAAGAGAAACCCGGATATGGAGCCTGGCTTGGCTCAAGGAGATACCTCTTTCCATCTTGGGGGCGCGGAAGGTATGGCCACAGATGCTGCCGCCTGAGGATGAGTATGGGCGGCGGGAGGAAGAAGGGCAGAAGCGAGAGGATGAGGAGAAAGGGAGCTCTTCCTTTTCTATTTGTTTTTTCTTTCTGCGTTGACTTGGTTTTGGTTTCGGTGGTTTTTACCCAACCTGTCCAGTAGTTCCTGAACAAGGGATTTGGATATGGATACTGGATATCATAACCCGAAGCCCTTTCCAGGCCCCCATAACCCATATTTTCCCCTATCACTTTCCCAGTGCACATCTGAAAGCCACAATGGTGCGAGGACTTTTGAGCCTATATGCCGCACTTGGTTGAGGGGCCCTTCTCCAGCTGTAGTTCTTACTATAGGCATAATCACATAGGCCCCCCAGGCCTGGTTAGTAGTTCCATATTTGATCTGCAGCCAACGTTCTCCATGCTTGTCTGGCAAACTGCCACTGCTCTGCACTTTGGACCTCCCTCGGCATCAAGATGGACAATGCGTCCACCGCTCACTTTGCCCCTTGTATTATATGCGGCTTGGTACCCTTGCGCCAGAGTCTGAGCAGGCACCCAGGGTGTCGCCAAGCCCTGGGTACTCCCCTGTATGGACAATTTTTTAATGCATGGAGAATATTTTGGTACTTAAGAGAGTTACAATTTGAAGTATTAAGAGAGAGTTACAATTTGTAGTCAAACTTTTAGAGCCCTGTGAGTCTTCTCTCATTGTTTGGTAGATGTTATACAGTAATATTGGAAATAACTGTAAATTACTAGGATGGTACCATCTGTGCTAATATGACAATTAATCTGAAAATAATCTCTGTGCAGTATTTTATGTCTGTATGGGTCACTCATTATTTGTCTTGGATTCTCATTTGGTAATTTCTGTGCAGTATCTTATAATCTGATATAGTGTTTCTCTGGGCAGAAACCTTTCCAGAAGGACTTGGTAGAGCTGCTGTGTCCGCAGGCCTGCCAGATTGGTTCCTATGGATTTTGAGGAAACCAAATCAAAGAAGAAGAAAGAGGAGGAATGCTTCATAACCTGCCTTCCATGTGACCTCATTGAGCGGATATTTTTGAGGCTTTCAGTGAGCACTTTGTTGAGATGCATTGAAGTCTGCAAGCAGTGGCACAAAGTCATCCGAGACCCCCAATTCGTCACAGCACACCTTGAGGAAGCTCCCCGTTGTGCCCTCCTATTCTTCCCTCAAGAGTCGGTTCAGGGCAAGCCCTACCCTAGTGATGCTATCGTCTTTGATGAAGGCTGGTCACAGTCAACAGTGGCCATGCCAGTGATTGGGCCAGATGATTTTCTTTGTGGCTCATGCAATGGGCTTCTTTGCTTATACACAAAGGCATCAACCATCAAGATTGCTAACCTTGCAACCGGTGAATGCCTGCATCTTGACAAACCTATAAAAAAATTAAAGGGTGATCACTTCTGTTTCTACCGTTTTGGATTTCATCCTGTCACAAAAGAGTACAAAGTTATACACTTTCTTGGTGAGCATCAAAACAATTCTCAAGGCACCTTTAATGTCATTCAAATTTACACGCTTGGGAGTGAGAAATGGAAAGATGTTAGAAGTTCTGAAGATCTAAGCTTAAGCTGTGTGAAGAACTCTGGTGTAGTGAATGTCGATGGAGCAATGTTTTGGCTAACTGAGGACGCTGGAGCTAGCTGGAAGCATGCAGTTATAACCTTTGATCTATGTGAAGAAAATTTTGCACGGATACAGCTGCCAGATTCTGAAATTGGGGGTTGTCGTCGGTACTGGATCACAGAGATTAATGGGAAGGTATGTATAGCGACTGCCGAAGTCCACCAGCACCGACCTAGAATGCTTGCTGGTAAGCTGCAGATCTGGACATTGTGTAGCAAAGTAGAGTCAAGGTGGAGCCAGATGTACAGCCTTCCGTATTGTCATAGTTACCTTCCAGGTCCACATTTTGTTCACTGGGATAAGATCATGATGCAGTCTTTCTTAGGTGAGTTGTGTTCGTATGAGTTGTTTGGTGAGAGTTGTGAGACTAAGTTGAGCAAAAGGGTGAACCTGCTCAATTTCAGCCCCCACAAACCAGACAACGTGCAATCCTTTATATGTGTGAAATCACTTGTAAGATTGGATGCATACAAGAAGGTTGGTATTGTGCATGGATCAAAACAGCAGGGTGGCTGGGGATTGAAGAAATGGGAAGCGTGGGAGCGTGACATTTGCAGTGTAGAGAATATGTGGAAAAATGTCTATGAGGTGGAGCAGAACTCATTGGTAAGTTGCCTAGAGTATCATTTGCCTTAATCGCTATTGATTATTATTTACAGATTGCTAAATTCTCTGTAGGAATCTCCACGACTTCTGGCCATGGTAGCCAAGGAGTTCTTGCAGCGTCTGCCAGATGAGGTGACTCGGCGGCGAATAACAATGGAAATTGATCAGACATTGCAGCATTTGCCAGATTGTCCAGATAAGGTAAATCTGTCGTGAAATCAAACTAGCACATTTCCTTCTTTTCTGTTAAAAAATGGTCAATAACCAATGGAAGAGCAAAGACTATTATAACCAACATGTTTCCGGAGAGTCCAGCATCGAAGGCCTCAGCAGCGGCTTAATTGGGTTGCATGGAAGCGGGATGATCAGAAGTTAAGAGCTCGTGTGAATAGAGTAAAGGATATAACCAAGGTATAGTGTGCTCTCATTTACTACCCAGTATTATCATGTGGAGTCACTGAGATATATCAAGTTGACAAAACTAACATGCCTATAGGCCTCGAGGCAGGCAACCGATGACATCAGCAGCACGCTAATTGATATGCTGAATCATCTTGAGGTAATGGTTTGTTCAAACTTATCAGTCTTTTTGTGTGAGCTTGGTTGTTCCTTTTACTTGTTTATGTTGTGATCTGATATTCTTATTTGCCCTAAGCAAAACAATCATGTCCTGTTAAAATGTGAAGAAGATCGGAAGAACTTAACACATAAATGTGCTTATTTTCCATGTTAGGACTTAGGAGTACACATTAATTCTGAGATGTGCTTTGGTTTTTTTCTGTAAGTGAGATTGTTATGATATTACTAGTACTTATTGGCCAAGTTTTATGTAAGTCACTTATGAATTTAACTCAATGTAAAAGAAAACTTCAAGTCACTTTTTAATATTTTAATTGCTAGTGTTCTGTCTCTACATAAGGAATCAGTCTCTTTACAATTTTACATGTTGAATAACACGATCTGGTATGCATTTCTATTCTTGAACAGTTATGCAGATCTGACATACTTTATGTGCTAATTGAGAACGGGAATACTTGCTACATTTGTTGCTATTGAAATTATCTCATTCAAATGATTTTTTTGAACACATTCAAATGATATTGTTTATCGAACACATTCAAACGAAAATTGTTATTCATATACATTTAGCACTAAGATATGTCAATTTGATAAAACTAACCTCCCAGGAGGAAATGATGGAGGCAGATGATGGCATTCGCAGGTCGTTAATTAATTTCCGAAATTATCTTCAGGTAATAGTTTATGTAGATTCTGAGCTATTACTCTTTTTCTAGATTAGATTGTTTGTTCCTTTTACTTGTTTCTGTTGTTTTCTTTCAAAAAAAAACTTGTTTCTGTTGTGATATGATTTTCCATAAATAAGGCAATCATTTTCTCTAAAAGCACAAGCAAGATTAATTTTCTATCTCCATTCTTACAGAAGAACATTTGATAAGTCTGCTTATTTTTTTCCAAGGTAGAGCTTTCAAACTGCACACTTTTCTGGTAATGGAATTAGTATAATATGAATAGTCATCGTTTGTCAAGTTCTATATAAGTTTTTATAATTTATAATTTTAAATGATATTCTTCTGTCTCCCCAAAAGATAGGAATCTTATTTAGATGGTTGTGCATGTTCTGCTCTGCACTTATATTCCTACACTACTAACAAGTATGGCATCTAATTGAGCATGAGATTACTAGTTACTTTCAGCACTGACTATCTCACTCCACATCCATATTGAGGAGAAAGCTTACTCTGGCTACTGAACTTGTAAATACAGTTGTGCTCATGGCATATTAATATACCTTTCGCAAAGCAAGTGGAGAACATGGTCTAAAAATCCTGTCTGATATTCACCTTTGCTTCAATTTCCCTGGGTAGATTTTGGAACTTGAATATTTGTGAGATGCTGGATTTGCAATATATCTCCCCTTTTTTCCCAAACGAAGGACAGTGGGTGTGGATAGCAATAATGCCATACATTTTTAACGATGTAATGCTGTAGGTGCAAGATGCATTTGTCACACTAGATCTCTCTGTTTCTGGGAATTCTATGTCATCCTTGATATGGAAACACCAAACTATTATTGCATCTGATCCATGTTTATGTTTCGCAGCGCATATCGGGCACATCCAACTCAGCTGCCAATGTTTCTAATGAATCATGACATTCTAGCTGTGTCGGCAAAATATTTCCCAAGAGTGGCTGGGGGATGGGTGGTGAATGTGGTGACGTGAACACTGGAAGACTTTTCATGTCATTCTTGTCTCCTGCTAGTGTTTCAAATTTTCTTTTCTCGATGGATTGCTGAACTCTCAATTGCTGTAAACTTCTTCGGAACCACCTTGTTAGGCGATGCTATTGGATTATTTATTATGCTCGCAACATGTTTTGACCTGTGTAATCTGCCCACCTGGGTAACTTCCAGCTGCTCTCTGAAACACCTAACAAAGGCACTAAAGGTGCTGTTTGGTTCAGAAATTGAAAAATATATAAACGCCAACGTAATCATGAAACACAGGTGCCCCTAATATAGTAACAGAGCACTGGCTCTGTATGGTTTTAGCCAGTGTTCTTTTAGCAACCTGGAGGGCGGTTAATCTTTCCGCCCTTACAGGCATCCCAGTACAGGCGATGATCAGTAGCGCGCATACACTAGTCTCCACCAATCCAAAACCCAGAGCGAAAACGTATTTGCATCCGAGAGTGGGCCTTTGCTGGACCACATTTATCCAGTGCTTGGCGGCCTTTTTATTTGGTACATATGGTCCGGCGAACCGCTTCCACTTCTTCCTCGGAAAAAGTCTACTTTTTGCTCCTCTAACTTTCACGAAAGTCTGATTTTCCTCCCTGAACTTCAAAACCAGGATAAACAACCTCCCTTAACTTTTCAAACCATGCGCTTTTCTTCCCTGGAGTGGTTTTGATGGTGGTTTTGCTACAATGACAGTGGTTTTTGTCTTTTTTCTTTTTTTTTTATTTTGACTGAATTTTTTGAAAAATCATAGTAAATCACAAAAATATCGTAAAATAGAAAATTTAATTTTGTTGGACTCTATAAGAGTAGATCTACACAGTAAATATATAATATGGTATGCTTTAGTACAAAATTTTTGCTAGTCTCTTTCTTTTTTATTTATTTTGGCTAAATTTTAAAAAAATCATAATAAATCACAGAAAAATCATAAAATAGAAAATTCAATTTTGTTAGTCTCTACATGAGTAGGTCTACACAGTGAATATATAATATTATATGCTTCAGTCTAACAAAATAGGTATAGAAGTTTCATTTATGAATTATTTTAATTAATTACAAAAAAGCATAATCGAAAAGCTACAGCAAGAAATTTGTACTAAAATATACCATCTTATATGTTCATTTGTAGATCTACTTATGTGGAGTCTAAAGAAATTAGATTTTTTATTTTATAATTTTTCTGTGATTTACTATGATTTTTCAAAGATTCAGCCGAAATAAATAAAAAAGAAAAAGACTAGCAAAAACTTTAAACTAAAGCATACTATATTATATATTCACTATGTAGATCTACTCATGTGGAGTCCAATAAAATTAGATTTTTTATTTTATGATTTTTTATGATTTACTATGATTTTTCAAAAAAATTTACCAAAATAAATTAAAAAGAAAAAGACAAAACCACCATTACTGTAGCAAAAAAACCACCGTCAAAACCACTCAAGGGAGGAAAAGCGTATAGTTTAAAAAAAGCTAAGGGAGTTTATTTGTCCGGTTTTTAAATTTCAGCCAGAAAAAAGTTTGACTTTCGCGAAAGTTGGGGGAGAAAAAGTATTTCGCTTGTTCCTCCCCTCGCCAGTACACCGAGCTGAGCAGAACTGCGGTCGCCAGTTCGCTTGCCGCGGCGGGGACATGGAGACCATGGCGACGGCGGATCCATCTTGATAGCGCACGTAAATTCCTTCCATTTCCTCTTTTTCTCCGTGCCTGATTATCCGTCGCCCGTCGGGATGCCTTTCTTGTTTTTCGCCTTCCATTGTTGTTCTGTATCTCTGCTGGGCTAGGGTTTGGTAGGCTTGGAATTAGTCGAGGCTCGCGACAGGGAATGCCGAATGTTTAATACATTTAGTTTTGGTAGGGAACACAGAAAGGGGCGTTGGTTGAAATCTTTGGCACATGACGAGAAGAGAGCTGGAGGGGTGCTGAATCGGTGACGGAAAAATAGGGGAATGAAGTAGCGGATGCTGATGTGAGAATAGAAATTCTTATTGTGCAATGGGGATTTGCTGTCGTTAGGACTTTTACTTGAATTTTTCTAGTCATAATTTCTTAAACAACTCTTTTGTCGTAGTTTGGACAGTGTGAGATAAATATTGAGAGTGGAGTATCTCTTCTGAGTTTTGTTCTTTATATCCCTTGAAACGACCATGTATGGTAGAAAAAAAAACCTCAGTTCCATTAGTGGATTCTTAGAGTAATGGCGTAAGTTAACCCGTTCATAGATTTCATGTTATTTGCTTGTGAACAAATACTGCAAGTGTCTAACTATGATATACAGTGTTATTTAATTCAATCTTCCATGTGACACACACCTGGTTAAATCTTTGCATGCATATTGCAGGAGTGTTTTTGCTTCTTTGCAAAAGAATCTGTGCCTTAAGAAGCCTTTTTTTTAGAACACAAGCTGTATTGTGGTTAGTATGGCCCCTAAGAGAAGCACTAGAAAGCTGGCAAGAAAGGAAAAATGCATCATGAACTCCCTCCCGACAGAACTCATTGAGCAGGTGTTTTTGAGGCTCCCAGCTAGCAGTTTGCTGCGGTGCATTGGTGTCTGCAAGATGTGGCGCGTCATCATCCGAGATCCACAATTTGCCATGGCACACCTCAAGCATGTAACACCCTGTACACTCCTGTTCTCCCCAAAAGATTCAATGTCAGGCAGGCTGCGCCCCAGTGATGCTGTCATCTTTGATGAAGCCTGGTCACCCTCAACATGGGTGGCACCAGTGATTGGGCCGGATGACCTCCTCTGCGGTACATGCAATGGCCTTCTTTGCTTACACACACCTACATCAACTCTCAAGATAGCCAACCTTGCAACTGGTGAATGTCTGCATCTAAAAAAGCCTACTAAAAGCTTAAAGGATGACCACTTCTCTTTCTACAGATTTGGATTTGACCCAGCCACTAAAGAATACAAGGTTATACATTTTTGGCAGGAGATCGGTCCCTTTATTGAAGGCATGTTTAATGTCATTCAACTTTACACACTTGGTGATGAGAAATGGAAAGATATTGTAACTCCAGAAGCTCTAAGTTTGAACTGTGTGAAAAACTCTGGAGTAGTTATTGTTGATGGCACAATGTATTGGCTTACTGAAGACGGGGGATCTAATTGGAAGCATGCAGTTATGTCCTTTGATCTTGGGGAAGGAAGTTTTGCACAGATACAGCTGCCAGCGGTTGAGCTTGAAGATTGGGCATTCGGTGATGGCCGTAATTACTGGGTCACAGAGATCAAGGGGAAGGTATGTGTATCAACTGCTCATAGTTTGGACAGAATGCTTATTTGTGAGCTGCAGGTCTGGGCACTGAATGGAACTGTAGATCAAAGATGGAGCCATATGTACAGTATTCAACTTTCATCAACTTTTGCCCGACAAATACATTTTGTTTATGGAGATAAGATCTTGATTCAACACCGTGATAGTAACTTGTATTCTTATGAATTGCTTGGGACGAAATTTGAGATTGAATCTAGCATGATGGTTAAGCTGTTAGATTTGAGTCTCCATGAGACAGGATGGCTTGCAGTTCTATACCTGTGTGAAGTCACTTGTGCATTTAGATTTATATGCAAACGCTGCTGTTGTGAATAGCCCAAAGAGGCAGGGGGGCTGGAAACTGAAAAAATGGAAGTCATGGCAGCGAGATTTCAACCTAGAGAAAATGTGGAGAGACATTTATCAATTCGAGGAGCATTATATGCAGGTATATTTGCTATTATATCATTACCATTGACAAATACCTGTTATGCTTGAATACATTACAAGTTACTAAATTGCCACATTTTAGAAAGTTGCACAACAGTTGCGCATAAAATACATGGAAATTGCACGACATTTTCCAAATGATGTGATTCGCCAGCGTGTAAGCATGGAAGTTGATCGGATCTTGCAGAATATGCCAGATTGTCGAGATAAGGTAAGTTATATTGAAATAGAGATGGAATTATCTCTTTTTCATATATTGGCTTCAATGGTTTCTATCTATTCAAAGACTAGTGATATGCATAGATTTTAACAAATGTCTTGCCTGAGTGTCCAGCATCCAACTACTGCTCGTCAGCTTAATTGGGTGGGGATAATGGACAACGTGAAGAAGTTGGAGGTGTATAGGGATGGAATAGATGATAAATTCAAGGTGCTGCGTGCTGGCATGTTGTATTGAGTATTGTTAACACTTTTTAGTTATGCCAAATTGACAAAGCTAACAACCCTATAGGTCTTTGAGCAGACAGTGAAAGACATTGCTAGCATGATGAAAAGAGAATTTAGTCAGAATCTCAGATGATTTTTGTCAGGTAAAGGTTTACATAGCTTTAAGTTATCTTTTCTGCAGTACCTTGCTTTTTCTTGTTACTCATTTCTGCCATGATGCCATTTGCCCCAGGCAAGATACTTATATTCCCCCAAAACACAAGCAGATATTTTTGTTATCTCGCCTTATGGCAGCAATGAGTTAAAATGTGCCCCCTCCCTTCCTCAATGCTTATAGCTTGTTCTGGTCTCTTTGCTGTGCAGTTTTGCTGAATTGAAATCAGTCTGGTTTCTGTTTAATGAACTCTTTATTTAATGATTCATATATTATGGATGGTAACCAATTTCTAAGAAAGTGCACTAAAAATTTCTGAACTAAACTTTCTTTTGTACACATCTTTTGGTCTCCATGAAAGAAAGTGTTCTTTTCTTCTCTTGTTTGGATAACCTGTTTTTATCTACATCTATATTCATATACATGGAATCATTGAGCATATATGATACTTACTGTCTTTGATTTCATTTAAATGAAATGTACAGCATGGTAAGTAATAGCATGCTAATTCTAATTTTGTGTAAGAGAACATGCTTCCTCAAAATATTGCTACACCTGAAGTTTGAAGAGACTGTGCATTGGTGTTATATGCCCTTCGTTCTTAAAGAAGTGGATAGAAACAAGAAATGTCACATTTTGAGGATATAGCTTTTTGTTCCAGCTAACTTTCTGATTGGTATTCGATCCATGTTTATGTTTTGCAGGCCAAGCTTCAGTTGATGATATCTTGCAACTGCAGGGTCGTGGTGATGGATGATGAACGCAAGACTGGACAGCTTCTTTAAGTTCTAGCCTTTTGTGTCTCCTGTGTTACTCTTGCTGCGTTTTCTTTTCTCCAGGGATTACTTAGCTTTTGCCTGTCGATTGTGGACTAATGATCCCGTGGCTTACTTGCGTTTAAGTACTCTTCTCTAGAGATTACTTAGCTCTTGCCTGTGGATTGTAAATGATCGTGTGGCTTTCTTATGATTATGAAGTACTTTAATGTAGATATACGTCAAGTAGTTCTTTTGAGCTTTCTGGTATGGAAATTCTTTTTGTGCAAAGTTCCAAAAAAAAAAAAAAAAAAAAGAATCCTCTTTGTGCTCCAAGTGGGCCTCAATGATCTTTTTCCTTTTGTTTAATTTGTGCTGCATGCCTCTGAATGCGATATCTGCATATTCTCAAGGGGAGCAGGTCGTACAAGGATTAACCACATGGTTCTTCACATAAATGGATGAAACACGAACCAGTGCTTGTGCAAACCTCTTAAAAAGGTTAATTTTATTTCCACATCATTGGTTTACTGCAGTAACATATATATTTATGAATGAACCTAGGAATACCCGGAGTGGGAGCTTATCGCTCACTAATTTTCGTGCAGAAATGGAGCATTCTGCCCAAAGTCGGAAAGACCAGGACCGCTAGATGGAGGAATTAAGCAATGCTTATCATTGCAGGTTGCTGCCATCGGCTAGGTGAAGAACTGGACATCGCCTTCTGCGTGCTGCTGCCGCTCGGCTTATAATGACTTTGGCTTCTGTCCTGACGCTGCTTAGAGGGAGTGTTAGAGAGTAAACCTGTTCCGTTAGCCTAAGCGTTCTGCTTTATCCAATTTCTAGTCCACTTTACCTATGTAAAATTGGTGTCCCCAGCATGAACTACTCTCTGGGCCAAATTACAGACGTCTAGGCATGCAATCCAAGGAGTTATTGCAGCTTCTGCCAGATGAGATAATTTACATCTTCCACTTGTACCTGGCATGGATCGATGCAAGTTCAAACAACGAATTAAAGAAGAAACGCGTAAACCTGCACTGCTTGCCCGAAGGCATGATTGAGTAGATAATCGTAAGGTTTCCGACGAGAATTCTTCCGAGGTGTTGTGCCCACACCTACGCTAAAGCAACTCTAGCAGGGCAGTTACTTTAGCCTCAATAGCTAAATATGGGGTCTCAGACGAAAAAACATGCTCCAGCAGAGCCTCAACTAGAGACCTAAAATTTAGTTGAGCCCAGAATCTTCTCCTCAGACCCTATTCCTATTGGGTCGCCCCTTCGGCCCTGATCCCGTTGTTGTGGGTGTTTCTTCCCCACGCTCACATGGAATCTAGGGGCGGCGATGTGAATCTCCCCATTGGTGGCGCACCTCCCCGGCCTGGCGAGTACCCTTCCAGCCTTCCTTGTCGGCGCACCTCCTGACGCCCCGATGAGCAACCTCCGTGTGAACTGCTGCACTGCGCAAGGGCGGGTGTCGAAGAAGTAGCGGCAGCAGGCGTCAAGGTTCTTCCCCTGCCAGCGCCTCCTTCGCAGCTCCCCCTTCCTTCCCTGCGGTGGCGACGCGCACCTTCCCACTGTCGGCGGCTCATTCTTCCCCGGTGTCGTGCGGCTCCTCTTTCCTCCCTCATCACGCTCCCTGGTTGGCCGGCGGCTCTTCCTCCTGCTTCCCTGACCAGCAGCTCCTCTTCCCCGGATGTCGCACAACCTCCTCCTCGCTCAGTTGTTAGAGCATCGAGAGGATGAGAACTGGGTCCGTCAATGGTTTAAGGGCTTTCGTTTGAGGGCATGCTGCCGGAGAAAATACATAATAGAGTGACAAGGGACAATAAAAATAGGAGAAAAGCACCCAAACCAGAATAAGGACCTTAATTTGGGTGCCACCCAAATCAAGGCTCCTACTTTTGATTTAGGTGCTTCACCTATTTTTTGACCAAGTTTTTTACTTTCACTATAAGACACCCGAATTTAGGCCCCAAATATATTAAGATAAACATTGACAAATGGGATCCACATGTCATTCTAACTCCCTTTTCTAAAAAATGAGGGGAAGAGCATCTAGTAGCACGAGATCCTAGGATGGAGGCATGGACCTCCACTCGTGCGGTGTCGAGTTGGATGCCAGAGGGAAGGAGGCCACCGAAGGGAGATGCCGCGTGGATAGAGGGGAGGGCAGCACGTCGACGTTGCGAGCTCGGAGGGGAGGGCACCGTCGGAGGGAGCTTTAGTGCAGCTAGAGGAGAGGGTGCAACTAGAGTGGAGCCGCTTGGTGTGGAGGAGCGCGTTGAGGTCGATGGAGGTAGTAGCTGCTGCTGGACGCGCCATTGGGAGGCGCGACGAGGCACTGGGGAGGACGTGCTGCCAACCACACATGTAGAAGCAAAGCGGTGTGGGTGGGGGAGACCAGATGGGGCCAAGAGGTGAGACCCCATTCTCCACCAAGAATGGGTCTGGAGGGTGGATATGAGGTCCGACCCTAAATTAGGGGTTCTAGTCGGAGTCCTGATGGAGCTTTATTTTTTGTTTGAGCACCCATATTTAGCTATAGGCGCTTAAGTAGGGCCCTACTGAAGTTGCTCTAATCCAACTACGCAAGCACTGACCAGTGCCTGCTGCCACTAGGGTTGAGGAGAGAAGAGCGGAGACCGGCTCTGACCTGGCCGATATGGGCACATGACGCTTGGGCGCTTTCGCCCTTCGAGTTGCTCGACAGGAAGGCCCTCTATCCTCCTATCGCTTTTTAGCGTCGCTATGGTGTCTGTGTTGATCAAACTTGATTAAATTTAACTAGTATTAAAAAAATATTATTAATATTTATATATTTAAATAAGGTTATTATTAAAACAGATTTATGATCTATCTGTTGGATGTTATTGGATTTATGCTAGGTTTAATTTGTTGAATCTTTTATGCAGTTTAACTGATAATTTGATAAGTGATAAGTATATGATGACCATTATATGTTAGTGGGTCATGACGTCCACCTTGCTGTTGTTGTGCTTCTCGAGCTTTCCTATCCCGGTTCCTTTGTGCGCATGAGCAGACTTCCAAAACCATGGTGTCCTTTGTTTTCATCTGCTAGGGTAAAGGCCAACAATCAGGTTTCTAGAGAACATCTACCATGTGACCAGTTGGTCTCAACTGGTGGTGATTGGCACGAGCGGTATGACTATGTCAACAAATGCTATGTCGACTAGTGGAAACAGTTCTGGTGCCACTGGGGATGCTACTATATCAACCTTCTTTCTATTTTCTATGTTTGAATCTATGATTAGTATGATGCTTCTTAACTTGCTTGCGACTAGGTCACACAAGCAACATGTCTGATGTCATAAAGGTTGTTACTTGCTTGCGACTAGATCACACAAGCAACATGTCTGATGTCATAAACAGGTTGTTAATCTTTTTCTAGATTAAATTAGTACTGAATTTGTCTAATTCTAACATTATCCAATGACACTAATTATGTACCATAGTATTAATATTTTTTTTGTATATATTTAGCTAAAAGTTAAATACATTTGACTTCTCGAATGGAACATAGAGACTATAAGACCACACATTTCAGTTTTGCATGTTTAGTTTCCAATATTTTCCACGTATATACTTCCAAACTACTCACTCTGTCCCTGAAAGAAGTGATTTCTAGAGTTGTCCTAAATCAAAAATTTTAAACTTTAACCGAATTTTTTAAAAAATTAAGATTTATATTATCAAATTAGTATCATTAGATTTACCATAGAATATATTTTTATAATATACTCAATTTATGTCATAAATATTGTTACTCTTTTCTATAAAGTTGGTCAAAGTTAAAAAAGTTTGACTGGCACGGTTTATAAGAATCACTCTTTCCAGGGGACAGAGGAGTAAATTGTTGGGATAAAGCAATGGTCAATTTGGTCTTTCAACAATACAAACAATGTGTGCTTTTTTTTTTAAAAAAAAGCTAAGGGCAAAAAAAAGCCTCTTGGTGTAATCATTGAAAGCATCTAGGCTCTCAATTCAATTTTAGTGATTAATAATGACAAAATTATTATGACTAACATATGTTTTTATAACGACAATCTTAGTGAGATCACAATAATAATTGGTTAATGGACAAGCACTACTTTTTATGCCCCCCTGTTCATTGTTTTCATTTGAGTGATACTCAGTTTAGTCTACGTTTTTGTTTTTACTTTGTCCGTACTGTAAAGGGGTAAAGAGAGGTATACACAGGCAATTTAACTTAGATGAGTCTAGTGTGTAAATTTAATGTATACTTATCAAACT
Source organism: Chrysopogon serrulatus (assembly GCA_015844335.1). Classification (NCBI taxonomy): domain Eukaryota; kingdom Viridiplantae; phylum Streptophyta; class Magnoliopsida; order Poales; family Poaceae; genus Chrysopogon; species Chrysopogon serrulatus. Next base: position 97,621 of record JADLZL010002317.1, on the reverse strand, counting down.
TAGCATTAGGTAGCTTAGATAATGGGTCCAATGAATTAGAAGTCGAACCGTTTCAAAAGACATTTAAATCGGAGAACGAGGGTTTTTCTTTTTAGTAAAAATGTATCTACTGCTCCCTCCGTCTCGTTATCTTTATCATTAAAAAATCGTGTCCCTCCTTGTAAACATGGTTTTCAAGACAGATGGAGTACACTGGAGCCGCTTAGCCTCATTGCTGGGCCGTAAGCCCGTGACGAAGTAGCTGCTGGTCTAGGTGGGGTTTTTTTTTTATTGCCTCAACCTTACAGTATAAGTTGTAGTATCTGAACTCACGCACTTGACGCACACCTCACGTACGCAACCCACACCCACACGCACTCTCTAAGTGCGCAAGCTAACCTCACGCACGCAACCCACACCCACACACACTCTCTAAATACGCAAGCTAGATCTACATCCTATACGTAGGCTATAAACAACGGCCGATAGATCTCACAGTGATGGCGCATCCGTGTATAGTTCCTGATGGGAAAATCCCGCGCCGATCAGGAATCGAACGTAGGACCGGTAGTCTCCACAGCCGGAGAACTACCAACCGAACTACGGTTCGGTCCCCTGGTCTGGGTGGGCTTTGATGTTGACGACATTTATCGAATTGCTAGCCTGGTATGGTAGGCGGCCTTTTGTTTGGTCCCTATATATAGACGCCAGAATACCGAGCCGAACTGTGTTCGCCAGACGCCAGTCCTTCGCTCCTTCGCGGCGGGTAGAAGGAGAACATGGCGGCGGCGGCGGAATCAGCCTGATAGAGATCGTAAGTTCCATCGATTCCCTCGTTCTCTCCAGACCTGATTGTCCGTCGGGATGCCTTCCTTGTTTTTCGCCTTCCACCATTGTTCTGTATTTCTGTTGGGCTAGGGTTGGTCGAGGCGCGCTTCGGAGAATACTGAATGCTTATACATTTGGTAAGGAGCACAGAAAGAGGTGTTGGTTGAAATCTTTTGGCACATTACGGAGCGAACTGGGGGATGCTGAACTTATTTGAGGGGAAAACAGGGGAATGAAGTTGTGGATGCTGATGTGAGTGAGAACAGAAATTCTGATTGTGCAATAGCGCTTTATTTTGGTTAGGACTTTTACTTGAAATTTCTCTAGTTATAATTTCTTAAACAGCTCATTTGTCATAGTTTGGACTGTGTAAGATAAATTTTGAGAGTAGAATACTTTGTTCTGAATTTTGTTCATTATAGCCCTTGAAAGGACTTCAGTTTCATTAGTGGATTCGCTGAGCAATGAAAAGCTAAAACTTGTAGGTAAGTTAACCCTTTCATAGATTTCGTATTATTTGCTTGTGAACAAATAATGTAAGTATCTGTAACTCTGATATACAGTGTTGTTGTTTAATTCAATCTTTCATGCAGCACACATCTGGTCAAATCTTTGCATGCATTTTGGAGGAGTGTTTTTACTGCTTTGCAGAAGGACCTGTGCTTAAGAAGCTTTTCTTTTTACAAACGCAAGCTGTGTTGTGGTTAGTATGGCCCCTAAGAGAAGCACTAGAAGGCGGGCAAAAAAGGAAAAATGCGTCATGAACTCTCTCCCGACCGAACTCATTGAGCAGGTGTTTTTGAGGCTCCCAGCTAGCTGTTTGCTCCGGTGCATTGGTGTCTGCAAGATGTGGCGAGTCATCATCCGAGATTCGCAGTTTGCCATAGCACACCTCGAGCATGTGCCACCCTGTACACTTGTGTTCTCCCCAAAAGAGAAGATTTCAGGCAGGCTCTGGCCCAGTGATGCTGTTATCATTGATAAACCCTGGTCACCATCAACATGGGCAGCACCAGTGATTGGGCCAGATGATCTCCTCTGCGGTACATGCAATGGACTCCTTTGCTTACACACACCTACATCAACTCTCAAGATAGCCAACCTTGCAACCGGTGAATGTCTGCATCTAAAGAAGCCTACAAAACGCTTAAAGGATGACCACTTTTCTTTCTACAGATTTGGATTTCAGCCAGCCACTAAAGAATACAAGGTGATACATTTTTGGCAGGAGATTGGTCCCTTTACTGAAGGCATGTTTAATGTCATTCAAGTTTACACACTTGGTGATGAGAAATGGAAAGATATCGTAACTCCAGATACTCTAAGTTTGAACTGTGTGAAAAACTCTGGAGTAGTTATTGTTGACGGCACAATGTATTGGCTTATTGAAGACGGGGGATCTAATTGGAAGCATGCAGTTATGTCCTTTGATCTTGGGGAAGGAAGTTTTGCACAGATACAGGTGCCAGCGGTTGAGCTTGAAGATTGGGCATTTGGTGATGGCCGTAATTACTGGGTCACAGAGATCAATGGGAAGGTATGTGTATCAACTGCTCACATTTTGGACAGAATGCTTATTTGTGAGCTGCAGGTGTGGGCACTGAATGGAATTGTAGATCAAAGGTGGAGACATATGTACAGTATTAAACTTTTATCAAATTTTGCCCGAGGACTACATTTTGTTTTTGGAGATAAGATCTTGATTCAACATCGTGATAGTAACTTTTATTCTTATGAATTGGTTGGGAAGAACTTTGAGATTGAATCTAGCAAGATGGTTAAGCTGTTAGATTTGAGTTCCCGCGGAGAAGATGACTTGCAATTATATACCTGTGTGAAGTCACTTGTGCGTTTAGATTTATATGCAAAGGCTGCTGTTGTGCGTACCCCAAAGAGGCGGGGGGGATGGAAACTGAAAAAATGGAAGGCGTGGCAGTATAAGTTTTCCGACCTAGAGAAAATGTGGAGAAGAGCTTACCAATCAGAGCTTCGTGCACTGGTATATTTTTAAAGTATCATTACCCTTGACAAATACCTGTTATGCTTGAATACATGACAAGTTACTAAAGTGCCACATTTTAGGAACTTGCACAACATGTGCGCATAGAATACAAGGAATTGGCACGATTTTTGCCAGATGAGGTGATTCGGCAGCATGTAAGCATGGAAATTGATCTGATATTGCAGCATCTGCCAGATTGTCCAGATCCGGTAATGGTATACTGAAACAAAGATGGAAATTATCTCATTTTCTTTTTTTTTTGTCTTTAATGTTTTCTATTGATTTAAAGACTGGGGACATGCATAGGTTCTAACAAATATCTTGGCTGAGTGTCCAGGATCCAACTCCTGTACGGCGGCGGCTTAATTGGGTGGGAATGATGGATAACGTGAAGAAGTTAACGGTGTATGTAGATGGAGTAAATGATAAAATCAAGGTGTTGTGTGCTGGCATGTTGTATCGAGTATTATTATTAACACCTTTTCAGTTATGGCAAATTGAACCCTATAGGTCTTTGAGCAGGCACTGGAAAACATAGTTAGCATTCTGGAAAGTGAAGTTCAGAATCTCTTATAGTTTTTGTCAGGTAATAAAGGTTTACGTATTTTCAAGTTATCTTTTCTGCAATACCTTGCTTTTTCTCAAGCAGATATTTTTGTTATCTCCTCCCATAGCAGCAATGAGTTAAAATGTGCCCCCTTCCCTTTGTGATTATAGCTTGTTCTAGTCTCTTTGCTGTGCAGTTTTGCTGAATTGAAATCAGTTTAAGTTTATTGAACTCTTTATTTAATGATTTATATATTATGGATGGTAACCAATTTCTAAGAAAATGCACTGAAAATTTCTGAACTAAATAAACTTTCTTGTGTGCATATGTTTTGGTCTGAGCAATTGTTCTTCAGTTTCCATGAAAGAATGCCTTCTTTTCTTGTCATGTTTGAATAACCTGTTTTTTTTCTGCATCTATATTCATCTATATATTGTATCATTGAGCATATTCTGTGCAAATAAGACACTGTCTTTGGGTTTATTTAAATGAAATGTACAGCAGGTTAAATAATAGCATGCTAATTCTAATTTGTATGCATGCTTCCTCAAAATATATCTACACCTGAAGTTTGAAGAGATTGTGCATTGGTGTTATATGCCCTTTGTTCTTAAATTAAAAAGAGGATAGAAACAAGAAATATTCACATATTTTGAGGATATAACTGCATGATGCATGATGACACAATAGTTCTTCCTCATTTTTTTAATTCTCTGTTTTTCCTGACATGGGAACACCAAACTTCTTGATTCGGTATTCGATCCATTTTCATGTTTTGCAGGCCATGCTTAAATGCTGCATCGACGACATCCTGCAACTGCATAGTCATGGTGATGGATTATGAAGGCGAAGACTAGATAGCTTGAAATTCTAGCCGTTTGTGCGTCCTGCGTTACTCTTGCTACGTTCTCTTTTCTTTGGGGATTTAGTAATTTACTTAGCTTTTGTCTCTGGATTCTAAACCAATGACCCCAGCCCGTGGCTTCGTTATGTTTTTAAACACTTCAATGTAGATATTCGTCTAATAGTTCTTTCGAGCTTTTTGCTATGAAAATTCTTTTCTTGCTAAGTTTCAAAATAGGAAAACAAAGACTTTTGTGCACCAAGAGGGCTTTAATGTTCTTTTTTTTTTTGTTTGATTTGTGCTGCCTTTGAATGTAATACCTGCATATTCTCATGGCGATCAAATCCTACAAGCATTAACCACAAGAGGTTCACATAAATGGATAAACCACGGATTAACGGTGGAAACGCATCTAATCCAAGAACTTTCGCTTGTGTGCTCACGGTGTCCTTGTTGCTTACATCATCAGATGAGTTCGCATAGATCCGCTCACTAATTTTAGTTCTTAATTGGAGCAGTGCTGGAAAAGTTAAGCAACGATTATCATTGCTGCCGTCGTCTTCTGCGTGCTGCCGCTCGGCGCTGTTGTCCTGACCCATCATTTTGCTTAGCTTGTAATGACTTTTGCTTCTGTCGTGACACTGCTTAGAGGGAGTGTTAGGGAGAGAGCATGTTCCGTTAGCCTAAGCGTTCTGTTTGAGGTAATCTGGTCTACTTATCCTTGGCAATAATGTAGCGTGAACTACTCTGGGCCAAATTAATTGCAAACATCTGAGCTGAGCATGCGAGGCCTTGCAGCTTCTGCCAGATCAAGATGAGGTGGTTTGTCAGCGCATAATCATGGAAACCGATCCTTTGGGACTTTGGTTGGCTATAGAGTGCTAGTACTTGACATGGAAGTAACCACGGAAGTGCAAACAACAAACTAAAGAAGAACGCGTAAACTTGAACTGCTTTTCCAGCTCTAATTTCCACGTTTTAGTTTCCAAAAGAAATCTTTTCCATACATATACTTCCAAACTAGATTGTTGGCGGGTAAACAATGGTTATGTGGAACACCAAATAGAGTTTCAACAATGAGGGTCTGTTTAGATATTGCAGTTTTGGAAAACTTAAGTATATAAACCTGTGGTTTAGAAAAAAGAGGTCATGAGTGAAGTTTCTAAAACTCCAACAAAATTACAGTTTTGACAAAACCATGGTTTCAGAGACTACAAGATTTATGGCATCCAAACACCTAGTAGCTTTCTAAAACCAAACTATTTTGTAAAACCATAGTATTTCTCTAATACTAAGGAAATACTTTGCATCCAAACAGGGCCGGATCTTTTCATATACTACGAATTATGTATATGTGTGTGTATGCATCCATGTTCTGTTTGCAGGAATTGAACTTGAAGTTCCATGTTTGGCACGCCTTGCAGCAGCTAGAGCCGGCTTGACGGCCTAATGCTGGAGATACCAGTGATCTCCCTCGCAGCAATGAGGGCGTTGACATCATAGCTGCCCTCGTACGAGTACACAGACTCCATGTCGCAGAACGCCTGCACAAAAAAAGGGAAGCTGAAGCGCATCCATAGCATGGATATTGCGAGCTTCACCAGCTATGGAAGGAAGCTGATTCAGTATATAGTAGGCGCTACATGAGGATGAGGGTGACCAACCTTCCCAACATGGAAATCGGTGACGATGCCATTGCCGCCGAGGAGCTCCCTGCCGAGCGCCGCCGTCTCCCGCGCCTGTTTTGTGATCCAGGCCTGCACACAATCGACAGAGAGTGGCTATTTCAGTTTCAACAATGTCCGAAACCACCGTGTCTGGACGGTGTCTGACGACTGACCTTGCCCAGGCTAGCCTGGCCTGAGGTCATCTTGCCGGCGTCGTGCAGCTTGCAGAGTCGCCAGCCGAGGAGCGACATCGCCTGGATGTTCCCCAGCATCCTGACGAGCTTCTCTTGGTTCAGCTGGAACGCGGCTAACGGCGCACCAAACTGCTTCCTCTCCTGCAGGTACCTGATCGCAGTACATGCAGTACACACCAGCGTCATAAAATGAGCAGTCAATTTTAGCCCAAATTATACTTTACCTCTAACTTAAATCATTTTTTAAAAATATATATACTTAAGAGTAAAATTGAACAGTCGATTCTCAAATTTAGCCCGAATATGACACCTAGATCTTCAGAGATCCAAAATGCACATTCAGGTTCTGTTTCTGCAGTCTGCACACGAATTTCCTTCAGTTTTTGGATTTCTTTTTTTCACGCACAAAGTGGTTTGCGGAGAACGATGGATGTGGTGGGTCTCACATACTGTTGGTGCATGGAGTGGGAAGGATATGGAAACTTCTCCATAAATAAAAGAGAAATTAAATGTACTCAAAAGATACAACGTGCCAAATGAAGCGAGTTCAGATCATACCTTAGGCATGTGTCGTAGACCCCCATCGCAATGCCGATGCTGACCCAGGCCACCATGATGCGCGCCACGGAAAGGGCCTGCAACTTCCATGCGTTCATGAAAAGAACAACTCAAATTTATTTTACGTCTAGCAATCAGCCAATTTTCTCACTTACGTCCACGAGATCCTGAAAGCAGTTGGCGCCGGGCAAGCGGTCGTCGTCGGGGACGAAGACGTTCTCCAGCTGGATGTTGCAGTTCTGGACCACCCTCAGCGACACCTTGTTCTCGATCTTGCTGATCTTCAGGCCAGGGCTCCCACCGTGGACAATGAACCTGCAAATCATATATAAATGTTTGCTCCAGTCAACAGAAACATACATCTGGGATGGATGTATATATAATTTTATACGTATAATTAAGTGACCAGTGTAATTAAGCTGATAATTAAAACATGCACATGTAGTACACTGCCTAGTTACCCGTTGATCATGTTGGCGCTGGAATTCCGTGCAAGAACGACGAACACGTCCGCGAAGCTACTGTTCGCCGGCCAGCGTTTCTGACCGTTGAGGACCCACCCTCCAGGGACCTACGGCGTAAGTCCAATGGATTAAATAAATTAACAATGATGATAAGTTTCAATGTTTTATTCAAAGAAAATTGCAACTTAATTTTTTTGGAAGCATTGAATTGGACGTGATTAATTCCATGAATTTAATCATTATATTAGACACTTACTCTTACTATGTTACCAAGCATCCACGTCAATATTCACGAGCATCACTACTACATAAATAATTTTATGAGGTGCTGTCCAAACATTAACCATGGTGGTTACAAAATCCAACTGCCTCGGTTAATGCCTCCAATTAACTGTGGCGGTCGTTTTATTTACCGTCACTGCTAAAAAATGATTTTGCGAGACGGTGCACCTTTATTAATTGTGATGGTCACAAAATTCAACTGCCACATAAAATGTCTGCTATTTACCATGACAGTTAAAATCATTTACCGTGACAGTAAAAAAGACCATCGCGGTAAATCATTTACCGTGGTGGTCCAAAAAATAACCACCACAGTAAATTAGGCCCAAAACATGTCGGCCTATTAACTTTGCCACCTAAATAAACAGCACTTAGAGTTTCACTCTCTCCCACCCCTCCCTCCTCCCTCCCTCCACTGCTATCACCCTAACTCTCGTCCTTCACAGCAGCCGGCTCCCTCCTTCCCTCACACTGCTTTCACCGTCTCTCCCCTCCCTCACATGGCGAGGCCCATGCTTTGGGCGGCGGGCGGGGGCGGTGCGGCTGCGGCGCTGCGGCAACAACGGGGCTGATGTTGTGGGGCACGCGCAATGGCGGCATCGGGCCGACGGTGCCGGGTGCACACGGTGGCAGCGCTCCTCAGCTCGCTCTCAAGCGGCTTCTCGGGCTGTTGCCTATGACGGCGCTCCAAAGGGCGGCGTGCTCTACCGAGCAGCGGATACACTAGGATCTGACGAGGATGCAGCGGATCTGGCGCAGCTTCGACGGTGAGCACGAGCAGCCGCGGTCGCATTCGTCCGGCTGCTCGTGCGGCGGGCCCGAGCAGCGGTGCTGCGCGCAATGCTACCTCCTCGGTGTGTCTAGATCCAGGAAGTTGAAGGTCCCCGGCGATGGATCCAGTGAGGTGGGGGTCCCCGGCGGCGGATCTGGCCAGGTGGAGTTGCCGCCGGCGGCGGCTTCCCGGAATGGGCTCGGCATCGAGCCTAGGAATAGGCTTTAACCATGACTTTTTCTTAGTGGCGGTTGAGAAAACCGCCACGATTAATCATTTTTAACTGCCACCATTAAGTTTTATATACGATTGTGTGGTAGTTAGAAAATTGGTTACCATCTCAGAGGCGGTTGTCTTTTATGCAAGCACCACAAAACTCGGAGTCCAGACAACCTATCTTGGCCCGATATCTCGCTTAGTGTACGCGTATATATACTGCACTTAGGGTTTCATCTCACCAATCCAAACTCTCTGTCTTAGTCACTCCTCCTTTGTCCCTCTCTCTCATGGCACCTCTCTTTTTCTCTCAACCTAACCTCTTTCCTGGTAGCACATCCTGGTGAGGGGCGGTGCAGGTGGTGGCGGCGCGGGGTCGCTCGTTTGTGGCACAGAGACCTCCCGGTGGGATGAGGCCTCCCGAAGGTGCTCACGGGGCCGCCTGACGACGGTGCAGAGCGAGGCCCCTCTCGGCGGCGCTCACAGGGCCACCGATGGGGGGTTCGGGGTGAGGCACCTCCCTATAGGGCCCCCGCCCAGGCTCCCCTCCTCCCTCCACAAGTGGTGGCGCCCCAGGCCGGTGGAGGCGGCCACGCGGAGGCGCACCGGGGGTGGTGATAAGCGGCGGCGAGGCATGGATCTGGCAGGGGCAACGTGGATCCAAAGACGAGCCGAGTGGATCTACTCCTGCAGGTTGGATCCGGCGAGGAGGAGCTCCTCGGTGGCAGATCCGGCAAAGAGGAGCTGCCCGGCGGCATCCGATGAGGTAGGGATGATGTGGTGTTGGCGGCCCATGAATGGGCTCGCTGGGCTTGTCCATGGGTTTTTAATTTTTTTTTTTTTGTATTTGATGAACCGTGACGGTTAAACCAACCGCCTAGGTTAATCACGATTAACTGTGACCTTTGACCTGAGGCGGTTGAGAAAACTGTCATCATTAATCAGTTTTAACCGTCATGGCTAAGTTTTTTATACTAGTGCATAAAACAAACATTCAGCCATCTGCTACTCAGTATATATTAAAAACAATACCAATATATATATATATATATATATATATATATAGGGAAATTCTATCCTACTCCCAGGGAGTAGCTACTCCCAATTGATAACGTAGGCACGCCAGCATCCGCGCACGGGCAAAGGAAACGGGCGATGACGGCGTTCCATAAGGACGCGGGTCTTAGACGTTTAGTAAACCTGATAAAACGTATATAGTTCCATCGAGTAATTATTTTTTATCATTATATTAATTATTATCCGTCTGATATCTATGGACTCGCTAGATGAGATAGGTACGATCGACTTCCATTCAAATTCGTTCATATCCCATATAGCATCTGCCTCGGCAGAGAGGCAGGGCGCCGCCGGCGGCCTACGGCATGCCGCGGAAGCACCGCAGGTGACTGCATGCATGGTCTCTCTCTTGTCTCCGCCGAGCGACGCCGCGATCCACATCCAGGCATCCAGGTGTATACTGAACTAATGAGCAGATTCCGATCTCACGTGATTTTCCATATTGATTTGATTTGCCCACCGCCGTTAGTGAAGAGGGGCCCGTGCAATGGCGCCTCCTTCCCCGTCGCATCTATGGCAGTTCCGGCGGCGCCCGCTCCTGGTGGGTCCCGCCAGTGGCGTCCCTTCCCAATGGCGTGGCGAGCGCGGGGCTATGTGGATGGATCCCGTCCTCCCAATGATGGCGGCAGCCGGCAGCGGCGTCCCCTTCCCGGTGAGCGCACGGCACCCCAACGCCGGTGTGGCCTTACGTGGAATGGTGGCGGCGAGATCCGCACCCGCCCCAGCGACGTCATGGCATGTAGATCGATGTGGACGACGTCAGGCATTTAGATCGATGTGTGCTGTCGTTTCTTATCAAAAGAATATTTCGGATCTCTTCGTCGAACGCAGGCTCTTGTAAATTTAATTCACTATACATAGTTCCTTCTTCCTTGTAATTTTTTTCATTTGGATATAATATCTACTACGATCGAATGCCGAATGAGATATCATATCACTCCGTTTCGAATTTACTCGTATTTTGTATGATAATATACTATTCAACTTTCTTTTAACACGTATGTATGCATACTCTAGCTTCTTGCCAAATATATATGTACCCATACGCCCAGAGGACAATATTATAGCATGTATGTCGGCATACTCTTTTTAACCATGTGTATGTAGGCATACTTCCACACAACACTTGCTTTGGTATGCGTATATACTTAAAATTATGATGTATGTACTTATACTTAATTGGTATACACATATAATCTACTTAATTGGTATACACATATAATCTATAATATTTTATTTTGTTCAAACAAGTATGTGCTGATACTATACTACTTTATGTATGTACGTATCCCTAACATACATCGAATGAGTATGTACTCATACGTACTTTAATTAATATACTAGACTTTTGACATGCTACACATGCATCCGTGTCACCGGCCTCAAAACAGGCGTAATTTTCAAATCGGGATATACAACCAGCCGGCCGCAAGTCACGTGGTTAGTTTATTCCTAGACGGGTTAGTTCGGCACGCACCTCGGACCCGTGCAGCGTTTGCATACTCACGGTGTCAACCACAACCCCCGATGCCCCGTTCCTGCCGTACGTATAAAAAATATACCATACCAATTCGTTATGTATGGATGATGGATGAGATTCCATGGATAGAGAGCCAGTTCCAATAGACCGTTCCGTTCGCGTGCATCCAGCAGGAATTGAACCCGCAAATTTACCAATTATGAGTTGGGCGCTTTAACCATTCAGCCATGGATGCTTAACAGGGATCATCGTACATCGTAAATAACCAATTTTCATATAGAATATCATAGAAAAATGAAATCGAAAATATTCGGAGATGGCAAATATTCGGAGATGACTATGAAAACACCTCTCCGGATCCTCGAATTGAAAGAGAGATTGAGAGGGATCAAGAATCCTAATTCTCGCTATTTGGAATGGATCCAATTCTATTGAGTCTGACCCATAGTGATCATTTCTCTTTAGCAAAGAATGACCTTGGTTATCAAAGGATTGAACAACCGAGATCCATTTACTTATGATACCTAGTTGACATTGCTAACAAGGATCTAATGAATTATGAGTTTAATAGATCCTCTTTAGCAGAAAGACGTATATTCCTTGCTCATTATCAGACAATCACTTATTCCCAAACCTCGTGTGGGGCTAATCGTTTTCATTTACCATCTCATGGAAAACCCTTTTCGTTCCGCTTAGCCCTATCGGGTATTTTAGTGATAGGTTCTATAGGAACTGGACGATCCTATTTGGTCAAATACCTAACGAAAAATTCCTATTTTCCTTTCATTAAGGTACGAGGGCTTCTTATTCCACAAGAACGAAAGCACCTTTTCATTCTTTCATATACTAGGGGTTTTTACTTGGAAAAGACAATGTTCCATACTAAAGGATTCGGGTCCAGAACCACGAGTTCCAGTGCACTAGATCTTGTAGCACTTAGCAACAAGGCCCTATCCATTAGTATTCCACATAAGAAATCCATTATAGAAACTAATACAATTAGATTAGCTCTTCATAGACAAACTTGGGGTTTGCGAGCCAAGATAAGACCGGCTCGGGATCATGGGACCCTTTTCTATCAGATAGGAGGGGATCTTGTACAAAATAGACTTCTAAGTAATAACCCCATAGATCCTATATCTATCTATATAAAGAGGCAATCGTGTCAGGAAGCGGCTTTTTTTTTGGCCAAACGTCGAACTTGGAACGAGCATGAAGAGATTAACGAGACTTCTTTCTCTTTTGAGTTTTTCTGGCGGACCGGTCGCGCAAGATCTTTGGTCTTACACACGCAGCGAAGCCATGATGGGTTAATTAATTCAGCTTGCCCTGGCAGTAAAGCACGCCCCGTCTGCCTCATAAATCTAGCTATTTTATATTAAAAAATTGGATTGGATATGTAGCACACCCGTTAATCATGTTGGTTTCTAATTGTTCCATTCGCTGCCCTCTCGCCGTCCGGTCAGCTGCGGGCGGATCCACTGGGCGTGGCGGCACTCCTTTCCATGCCGATCCGGCTGCGACGCCCCTCACTTCCCCTCAATGATGGTGGTGGCGGCGGCCTTCCACCTAGCGCGTTGGCGTCTGCTGCTCTGCTCTTTCCTCACCCGCGGCGTCAACCCTTCAACTATCGATGGCGACTCCGACGACGGCGCGGCGCGGCCCCTTCCCCGTCCTGCATCGCGCGGCTTTCCCTCGTGGTCCGGCTGCCGTGCGACTCACCCCTTGCAGATGGCCCTCATGGCAGCGGTGACGAGCCGAGTGCACGGCCCGTCGGCCCCACGGCGGCGCTCGTACATCAGGAGCACCCATGGGAGCCCGATGCTTTGAGCAGATCGTCACGGCAACGGTACAGGTGAGTCTGCGGGAAGCAGGAGCACCTCGCTTTGTTTCTGGCTTTGTGGCACCTTATGATGTTTTTATTTCTCGGCAACAAGCGCTCATGGATTTGGCATCTACCGCTGGTCTCTTCTACTCGTGGATCTGCTGCTCGGTTCGCCAAGGCCATGGCCCTACATGCTACCTGCGCTGCATCAGAACAAAGATCACATTACCGCAGACAACAACCTGACGCCGACGATGCCAACCGACCAAGTGCTGACGCCAACTATGCCAACCGACCAAGTGTTTTTGTTGCCGTATCTTTTTCCTTTCTCGAAGAGATGAATGTTCAAGTATTTCTGTGCTACAGACAAGTCTTTCGCGATATATGTTTTTTCTCTTCTAGATCTCCCCACTGTTTAGATTTCATCTGGAATTTAGTATCTTTTATTCCTTTTTTTATCATGTATAACCTAGACGTGCTTCATATTTTCCTGTGATTTTCTTTTTGTTCTTCTTGTTAAATTCAACTTTGGTACTTTGATGATCAAATAATGGTAATTCAAATATTGTAATTCAACGACGACATTGTGGTAACTTCAGCTGTGGTATGAAACACAATGACACTTGTGGTAATTTCTTCTATGGTAACTGGATGACACTTTTACGGTAATTTCAATCAATTTGGTAAATGACATGCTCCTCACAATATGGATGATTGTATGAGACGGCGGTAACTCAGTGATACAATTTTGGTAAATTCTACTATGGTAACTCGATAGTGCATTTGTCGTAAATCAAACTACTATAATTTAAACTGGATAGTGTATATTTGGAGTTACTACAGTTTGGATGCAAGCTATATATGAGCAACAAGTTATTGTAGTAACAAGATGAATTTGAATCAAACGGAATTTTACGATAATCCTAATTTGGGGGTAAATTCTACTATGGTAACTCGATAATGCATTTGTTGTAAATCAAACTACTATAATTTTTAAACTGGATAGTGTATTTGGAGTTACTACAGTTTGGATGCAAGCTATATGAGTAGTAACAAGTTGAATTTAAATCAAACGGAATTTTACGATAATCCTAATTTGGGGTTACTACATTTTGAATGCAAACTACGTTTACTATTTTGTAAATTTCTTGTAGCATATATGAATCTGGTAACTCCCTGAATATTTACCACATTTCAACATATATTATTATATACTAGTAACAAAAGTTCGATTGACATGTGCACTCTCGTAATCCTTGCAAGCGCATGTATGTACACTTACGTGTTCTCGTAATCCTTGCTAGCTTGTGCGTACCGCCGGACCAACTAGTTGTCGAAATCAACAACCTGAGCAAATCAAGGAGAACCAATTACTATTGGTCACGTTAATAACTTCCTAGAAATTACCGTAGCAGCAGCGCTGGTCATGCACAGCTTATATAGTACAGTAACTAAAAATTATTTTCACCAATAATAACCGGCAACGGTAACGGAGGATCGTCACCAATTATGGTAAACCGCATGCACATGCATGCATGCGCCTGCTCCCAGCCTGGCACGCACCGGCATGTGCTCGATGGGTCAGAATTGGTGCAGCCATTGTGCGGTCAGTCGGCCTGGCTACAGAATTAGTTATTCTATAGCCGGCTACTGAATAGTCTCACCCTATATATATATATATATATATATATATATATATATATATATATATATATATATATATATATATATATATATATATATATATATTCTATTTTCTAAATATCCTTAGTTTGAAATAAGCCTCCAAATCCACCACTGCCATCACGAATGATAGCCTAAAGTAACTACCTTTATCCACAGACACCATAGTAGAAAATATATAAAATGAACTAGTAAATATGCATACAAATCATCATCCTCTGTCATTATTATTAAAAAATACCTAAAATTACTTGTTAAATCTAAATTATGTACATTTATGATTATAAAAGAAAAGTATTCAGTGTATGCTTCAAGGAAACTCACTTTTGTCATCGTTAATATAGAACAAGATAAGTCAAACTATAAAAAGTAATTGGCATTGCTATTATTAAAAATAACATAAATTATTTACTCGTATCACTGTTAATATAGAAACAAGAACTTAAGGCATACATAATGATTTTTTTGTCACTATGTATGCCATATATAACATATATGTACGTAGCAATGAGCAGGTCTAGTTCCATGCCAAATAAATAGCTAAAGCTAATAAAGTTTTAACTAAACATACGTCAAACAGAATGGGCATGTACGATGCATAGAAAAAAAAAAAAAACATGTCAAACAAACAAGTACATAGGCTACGTTGCAAATAAAAATGAATGAGAATGAGAAAAGTATAAATTGGTCAATATGTTTATTACAAACATTTGTCAAACACAGTGGACATGCGATGCAAAGAAAAAAAACATGCTATGATGCATAAAAGAAATGAATGAGGAAGAAATTGGTCACTGTGTTGACAAACACATGGTTGTAGATGACAATTTTGTAATAATGGTATTGTGTCAGAATATGAATAAATAAAAGGGAGCATAAATAGAAAAAATGTAAAAGAGAGCATAAACAGAAAAATGTTGAGTAATTGTGAATTCTATACATGACTTTCCAATTCTCATCTCTCAAAGGAATGAATATCCCATGAAGCAGTATAAGCTTCCATGTTAAGACTAGTAAACTCATAGATTTAGCTGAAAAGTAAACACACCGATTTGTGCATTATAAGACGACTCCACATAATGGTATTCATGGATAGTCTTATCACAACATTTATGCATGTGGTGCCAGAGTGTAGTACACGATTGCTTAAGTTCCCTTGATCAAAACTTTCGACTTGAGTTCGAGTTTTCATGTAGTACCCACATTTGTGGCTATCCAAGTTTTTTAATGATAGGCACGTGCCCATTTACGGTAAGAAACATGTGAAGACTTCATTGATATTAAGATCTACCATCCCAATCCATATATTAAAATTGTTCATAAGAGTAGGGTGTGCATCTATGTATTTATAGGAGTTAATGTGCGTGCATTATGTGAATATTACTCATAAAATACTCCGGATAAGTATTCACAAAAAATTAATGTATATAAAAAAATACCTTCTCGGCTGTGGTACTAAGAGTACTCGCATCACTACCATGGTCCGGCTCTGTCAGGGCCTGAAATGTGAGAAACTAGTTACACAAAAAATCGTTGGACACTAAACCAAACACAATTAAAAATCGCCCTCTCACTTACATAGACGCAAACTTTGTGCATTTTGCTCAATGATGGTAAATATTTCTTCTTTTGTGCTTCTGAACCTAGTTGCGCTGCTCAAACATATGAAAGATGTTAATTAATAGTTGTTTGGTTTAGTGTCCATATGATCATTTTTACACATACTCTCTCTCTAGAATCTAGCTAGTTGTTGTTTTGAGGGATAAAAATGATCATATGGATGAGAGAGAGAGAGAGAGAGAGAGAGAGAGAGAGAGAGAGAGAGAGAGAGAGAGAGAGAGAGAGAGAGAGAGAGAGAGAGAGAGAGAGAGAGTATGTGTAAAATAAATCAACACATACCGATGCTAAGCATGGCAAGACATGACTGAACTAGACAAAATGAAGCGATGCTTGCATCCACACGAGCCATCTCTGAAATGCACATAGCATAAGCAGTTGCTGATATCCCAGGACATCCATAGCCCTGAAAATAATAACAAAGTAAAACATTAACCATGTTCCATATAAACATGACTGAGTGTTCATGTTTTTCTTGTACTGTACTCAGGTGTCATTCACAGTATAAAGAAGCAAATGTGTTCAAGGTGATACCAGCTCAAGCATGTAGGACACTTTGGATTCACTAATTATTTGGAAATGACATTATTACTGTGCTAGGAATGATATACATTAATGTGACGGACATAAAAAATGTTTGGAACTTACTATATCTTATTATTATTAAGCCCATTTTCCCTCGTTCAAAATTTTAGGTTGTTTGAGCTTTATCCTAAGTTAAACTCATCTAATTTTCACCATATTTATAGAAAAATATATTAATATATATACAATACCAAACAAATACACTAAATACATTTTATAGTGTATCTAATGACTATAGTTTATTGTTGTAGATGTTCATGCATTTTTCTATAAACTCGATGAAAAAATGGAGAAATTTGGTTTAAGATAATGCTAGAATAACTTACAGTTTGGAATGAAGTACTAGATTTGATTTTTTCTATTAATGGTGCATACTATTTCCCATAAATTTCCAATTGTGCACATCCGTCATAGTAGTTTATTACATGGTCTATCTGAAAGGTAGATACATGGTGAGATTTTTTGTTCCATGATTATAATAAAACTAGTGAATTTGTTAGTTATAAAACTCTTAAACACATATTGAGTCATGAGCATAACCTGCAAATTTAGATAAAAGGGTCACATCTTGTTTTTCTAAGCAACAACACTGAGGTATTCGCTAATGCAATGTTTTACTAATCACAGTATTCCATCTTTCAGCTAATTGGTGATGCAATAATTTCCTATATTTCTAGCTTCAAAAACATATTTATATACCTTGATGATGCCACCTGTGAATCCAAGAGAGCCCAACTTCGGTACCAGATGGTATGGGAACTCCGCTGTCTCCCAGTACTATCAAGGCATCCAAAAGAAACAACAAATAGAAGCTAATAATCAGCGTGCATCAATAGTTCAATACTACATTGCTACTCATTTTGGTCTCTGCCGATCTCTTGCAGATGAGTAATGGATGATCCAGGTTCAAAAAAAAAAAATATTACATTGCTGCTACATTTTTTCCAAATTAGCGTGATGAACGTCATTCTCAACTACAAAAATAAAAAATATAGATACATATATACTGACTAGACTATATATATGTGTGTACAAGCCTGTACGCTGCCTAACCTTTGGTATTATTGGAGCAACTTCTCTTCTCCATAAAGTGCCGAACCCTGATTCGTAATTTCTTCTCCTCCGTCGTCAGGAGCTCATCAAACTGGTAGTAGTCTGACACTAGAAACCAGACAAAATGATGTCACCAAGGAGTCACTGTAGATTCTCATGCATATGTGAAAAATATATGGAAATAAAACTATGGCCCAAGCCATGAACCGTCAGTGTAAATACATTTTTACTAGCGGTTTCTTAAGCCTACCCCTAGTAGAAATACATGATTTTACTAGTGGCCTTAAAAAAACAGTTAGTAAAAATGTAATTATACAAATGGTTTTCTTAACCTAGTGTCACTACTAATAATTTGAATTTTTCAAATGACCTCAGATGGATACATGGTCTAAACAAAAGTTGTAGTATTCGAAAACATCTACAACTCTTTAGTTGATTACATTTCATTTGAAATCATTTAGAGCTCAAAAATTATGTTTTAAGGCTAATGATTTTAAAATTCCTATTTTTTAATCTCAAATGATCTCAGATGGAAAAATGATCAAAAGTGTAAATGCAGATCTCGACAAGATCTAAAATTTTGTACTTGGACATTTCAGTCAATACTAGAGGAATGTTTTTGTTGTTAGTAAAAAATGACTATGGTACTCCCTCCGTTTCAAATTATAAGTCGCTTTGACTTTTTTGGTTCATCCATTTTGCTATGTATCTAGACACACTATTATATCTAGATATATAGTAAAATGAATTTACCAAAAAATCAAAGCGACTTATAATTTGGAAAGGAGGGAGTACGGTGCAATGGTAAGGGCTGTAACACGTGAGGCTTGAGGATGTGAGTTTGATTTCCAGATATCATGACTGTGTGTATTTATCGTGAAAAAAGAAAAAAACATTGGAAATTATCGTGAAAAGGAAAAATCATTAGAAATCTAGTATGGGTCTCCCTTGATATTTTTTTGGGGTATGTTTAGCATGATTTGCAATTTTTTTGAAAAATCATTTGTTGCAGTTTCCTTAAGAAAACCATCGGTGAAAATATTTATAGTGGCGGATCAGTGGCGGTTCTCTAGAAAAATTCTTCCTTGGTCCCTTGGTCTACCATTCTCTCCCTCGAGCATGAGAGTCATGACCAGTTTTCTTGGGTTTCTATTCCATCCATGATCTAAATTTATGACCAGTGCTCATATATACGATGTTCTATAGGTTGATTTTAAGATACTTTAGAATAGATAGATGGTATATAAGGTACTGCATGCTCCGTTGCAATACACATGCAATTTTGACCCAAAAATTTTGCCGGCACTGCACCCACTCCACACAACTCTCCCACATGTTCATGCATTTACACAATTTTTCATCACAGCAGATTTGGAGAATATTATTTATTACCAGTTTATAATTGACAGCGTAAGCGTTAGTAGAAAGCTTACTTGGTCTCAAGTTTTTTTTTTGCCCGTTGATACGACCGACTTGAGAAACATTTACTTTTGAGTATAGAAGTTTGAATTCAAGGGGACGACTGTACGTTGTTTATTAGTACTACTACTACTTGCCAAGTGTACACAATTTTTCGTCAGCGCAGATCTGGAGAATATTTATTGTCAGTTAATAATTGACAGATTAAACGTTAGAAAGCTTACAATGTCTTAAGTACGACTGGCTCGAGAAACATTTACTTTTGAGAATAAAAGTTTGAATTCAAAGGCACTTGGACTGTACGTTGTTTACTACTACTACTGCTTGCCAAGTGTTCAGAATTCTAGCTACCTAGCTATATACAGTGAGTATCTAATAATTTTAGAAGACTAATAGTATCCCATTGCTTAGAAGTATCTCCATAATTAAAAAAACTCTTGGTAAATCAACGAATTTTACTTCCAAGTGGTGGCTAAAAAATAGTTGGGAGCATATTTATTAGGTTCCTCCAACAGTTTGTAATATCTCAGTTCTAAAATTTAGAAGACAATTTTACATTATGAATCTTGGACTATTTCTAAATCATCTTTAACCGCTATTTATATTATTGAACCCTGTCTTACTCTTTATTCTTCCTCACGTCCTTCCACCTCCAGATTGGCTTCTTCCTCACGTCCTTTCACCTTTAGGTTGGCTGATGGATACGTGCATGTATATATCCATTGGATTTGGTCAACTTTCCCAAGCATGAAAGGATTGAGAGTTGAGACTAAGAGTTGTTAGAGAGTAGTTTTTTTCAATCTTGCCAAAAATCTAGATTAGGAGTGGGCTTTGAAAACTCTCTTCTAAACTTAATTATATACAACCTCTGACCTAAAATAAATGTCATTTTGGGTTCAATCAGGCCAGACTTTTTTTTAAGTTTAACTAGATGTCTAGTAGATTTATAAACATATTATCAACATTTGTATCTCAGAATAAGTTTATTATGAAAATATATTCAACAATTAATATAATGATACTTATTATGCACTATAAATAGCAACAATTTCTTGTATATATATTCGGTCAAAGTTAAAAGCGTTTGACTTCTTGAGAAATAAGAATGACACATATTTTGTGATGGGAGTATATCATAATTGGGTGTGTCCTAACAAAATGTGGATAGGTGAAGTGTTAGAGAAGAAAAATCTAATAAATATATTTTAAGTCCTTAGTTTGAAATTCAAAATTTTAAAAATTTAAATGACTTCAGATAGAGACACAACCCTATATCAGAATTGTAGTGTGCCAGTGACATAGGGTGGACAACATGTCACCTCAAAATTGACAAGGAAAAGAATGGTAATTTAGAATGCCACGGGACATAATTAAGATAGGGAACTGATGATGGAGAGTGATGTTTGTTGCAAAAAAAAGAGATTTACTTTTGACTCTAAGGATTAACTGAAGCACTCATTATCGAAAGAAAAAATTTAGCACTAGTATTAACTACTGTACTTTATACAGGTAACAAATGTACTGTAATTCTTAACGTGTACCTGCTGCTGGAAAGGCTGATGCCGCCGGTGTTAGCTGAGGACAACGGACGGATAGGTCCAACGCCGGCGATGGCCTGAGTTCTGAATGCTTCATCATGCCCTTGGAACAGGGTCCTATATATATATGCAATATCCATGTCTTATTATTGCCATGTGTATAGTGTATGGTACTTTACACATGCATGCATTGCTACTCTGCACAATAACCACAAGTCGAGTTTCTTTCACGAAACATGTACAATATGGAAGACTCTCGATGCATAGCACTTGTGTATATTTCATAAAGGAAGAAAAACTGAGGACGAGCCACGATTTCAATTATCATTTATTTGTGCTTATTAATTATATGTACTACATGCATGGATGCAAAATTTCAGAGGTGATCAATTAATCTCACCGAGTTCTTGCACTGTCGGCTGATTGCAATAAGACATGCTGGGGGCAGGAGCGCAGCGGACGCGGGTAGAGGACTAGAAATATGGTTTGCTATAGAGGACCTGTAGGCAAGTGCAGGATGCAGCAGGATGTGTATGCCCAAAGAAGAGACTTTATAGAAGTATTCCATGATCCATGGAGGACTGAGATCACAAGAAACAGCTAGCGTAACGGCTTCTGGCTTCACATATATAGGTGCTTTATTTGTCCGGATATTCCATATTTCTTTTAGAATTGGTCGATACATGCATGGTGTTGACAGGATTGTGGGGAAATAATACTTTAGATGGTTTGATCTTGTCCCCATATAGAATTACAACAAATTTCGTACTAAACAGTTTCAGTTTGTGTCGTAAGCATCTGTCTGAAGACGCCGTAGCTGACACACATGCACGGGTCATAGGGATGCAGACATGCAGCTGGGCGGCTAGCGGCGGCCAGAACCCCACATCCGTAGGCCGTAGCAACCGCGAGACCTTAGTTTCACCACCTTACGAGGGTTGATGCAGCCACTAGGGACGAAACAAGTGCGGCTCTACATATGCACTTGCCTTTGCCTCACGGCCGGCAAACATACATCGGCAGCCGGCGCTTGCATGCTGTGTGCCTGTGTCTCTGCTTGCTGCGCGCCGAACGTCCTCCCCTGCTCCCTTCTCTTCACCGTTTTTCTTCCCCAGGGCCCGCAGACCGCAGTACGACATGAGCCGCGGCCCACCAACCACCACCGTCGCACCACCGCTCCTCCCTCATTTCCATGTCCTATGAGCTTTGAAGTTTGAAGGAAGGGGCTCAAGGGAGGCGGAGAAGCAGATAGTGAGGACAGTGGTCGGGCAGTTAGGGAGACTGGCGACGGCAAAGGAGGCAGCCGGGCCAAATCAGGATAGGGGCATCACAGTGGCTCGCCGGCAAGCATAGCCATGGTGGCGGCGGCGATAGTGTGTGCGGGGGAGGGGGAGGAGGAGGAGGAGGGCGCCCGCGATGGGTGGCGGCAGGAGCAGGGCCGGGGTGAGGCTAAGCACAAGGAGGAGGGCAAGGGCATGCAAAGAAGATAAACGGCAACCGAGGCTCGGTTACGGTCTGAACACCCAGACCCTAACACTCCCTGCTACAGGACCAATAGCCAACATCGCAACCATAGGGGACAGAATCTATAGCTTTTCAGGTTCAATCTACAAGAATAAGTTACTATGGAAGACGATATACAAGTATGGTTGGTATATTATTCCTTGTTTTGCAATTCAATTAACTCAATGAATTCCCAACATGTTTTCAGAACACTGTGAGACTATTTACAACGGTTGGAAGGCACCTCTACAAATTGGATCTTTAGGGGGTGGCTGGGAACAGGAATGACCTCTAGAAATCGATCTGTGTAGAGATGACTGCACTTCAAGCACCACCTTTACAAATCATTGTTCACAAATCATAAACCTAGATCTACAAAAATTAATCTGAAGAACTAGGATAAATAGGACAACACCGATTTGGTAGTGCAAAACCACTGAAAAAGCCAGATCAATAAATCATCCAGGATTTCTCAAGCGGCGGTTCGATGTGGGAAATGAACTGTATAATAAAATCTAATGCAGACGACCTCCTAGCTAGTTCAGTTGGTAGTGCCCACCCATGGTTAGATTCCTAGTCTGGACGATCGTGGGTGTCACACTGGGGATTTTCCCGAGTAGACACGTTTTGAGATTTATCAGACAGTCTCAACTACGCTCGAGCATCACGTGGTCTAAGCATAATTGCCCATTTATGAGTCTTACATGATAGGCCAGTGCTCCGACATGTTTAACAAAACAATAAAATCTAATCTAAGATTCTGATTTTAATCTAGCATTCTGATTTTTTTTTTTTTTGACGGATTATAGAATCCTATCCGGATCCAAACGCACGCTTGGTAGTATAAATGGATGATGATTTGGAGTGAAGCTTGGGTTGACCCAAAAAGGTTGTAAAAAATCTCAGAATCCTATAATCTTATCAAAGGCTAGGATTTTACAGAATTTGGTCATATATGCACAGAATCCTAGATACATTAGAGATTATTTTTGTTAGAATCCGGATTAAGTAAAATCCCATCAAACAGGACCTAACTGGTACATGGCTGGCTAGCAGCACTTTATACGGACGCAGCGCAGGACACGGACGCTTCCTGAACAAGGTCTCAGACTCAACCACAAAGTATGGACATAGTAGTGTATAAAAACTCACGGACTCAACTGGCTAATCGATAAACAAAACGAGTCAGAACTCCCAGCCCAAAAGAAGATATATATTAAAATCATCTGGTCATGATGCAGATGAGCATCTCCAACAACTTCTTAAAATTAACTTGCCAAATCTTGAGTTTTAGCAAGTTACTAATTTGTTTGTCAAGTGAAAAAAAGACTTATCTCCAACAACTCCTTAAAACTCAATTGCCAAAACGAAAAAGCCCGCTAACGAATGAAGAGGCCCGCTAAGCGAACAAAGAGCCCCACTAAATGAACGAAGAGCCCCGTTAAGAAACGAAGAGCCCCGCTAACTTCTCTCGATAGCGAGGCCCATGAATAGCAACTTGGGATAAATAGCAAGTTGGTTTGAGGAGTTGTTCGAGAGGGATTTTTGTGTTTTTGCCAAATTAATATGAATAGCAACCTCATTTGAGGAGTTGTTGGAGATGCTCGATGGCTGCATGGAATGACATACTGATATTACTAGCCTCCACAATTGATTTGGCCAGTTTATCTCTTGAGGCGTCATCGAACCAAATTGAATAATTTTCTTGGCTTCAATTCTTGATTCTTCTCTTTAACCAAAGCCGTCTGGCTTAGATAAACTTTGAAGCTTCTTTTTCATGAAACAATCAGCAAAATTGGTTGACTTGCCTTGCATAACAACGCCCATGATATTCCCATTATTCTTTGTGTCAACATTACTATATCATGAGTATAGGTCACTCAGAATGCTCCTATAATGACATCTTCACTTTTGAAGTAGCAAATATATACCTCCTCTAGCATTGGTTTCAGAATATGATGAACTATTCTTGTGCATAAAAGAATAATTATTGGAACGATCACCATTTGTAGCATCAACATTAAACTGCATAAATGACAAGCATTCATTGATGCAATATCGATCACTGTCCATTGTATCAACATAATTTCTAATGGAGAATTTAACTCGCCTCTTGTGGGTAATTTTTAGTGTGCCACTTTAATTTGACTCATGCATTGCATATAACATGGCGTTGGAAGCGTCCGCGTAGATAAAGACGGTGCATTCACCAAATCTAAACTAATAACATTAGTAAAACTCCCACCATCAACAATCAATTTGTATATCTTGTCTTAAATTTTGCACTCCGATTGAGATATATTAGAATGTTGCCTCTTCACACTAGCAACAGTACCATCACTACTACAGAAAATAACAAAGATGAAGCGTCCTCAGAGACGGTTCTTATACACCGTCACAAATAGAAGTATTTGAGACGGGCATTTCAGTACCCGTCTCTACTGGGACGCGTGCACAGTCGATCCGTCTCAAAATATTTACATTTGAGACGGGTAATGTTTAACACCGTCTCATCATTTCTCTACGACGCGCCGTGTTTCGAACCGTCTCTAGTAAAGTGCTATATAAGAGACGGGTAGTAGTTTAGAGATGGTTTTGCTTTCTTTGCCATATATAGAGGAAGCTCAGATTCAATATCACAAAAGGAAGCACTAGGATGCAGGATACTAGAGAAAAATCAGCACTCCCATATATAACTGTCAGTTCGGGCACTTCGACCTTCAGCAACAACTAAGAATCTTCTTTCTTTATTTTTCTTAGAACTATCCACTAGATTGGTGGCGCTATAGATTTTGGGCCATGAGCAGCAGTTACATTTCTCAAGTGGAGGAGCAAATTGGCGTCGTAGCACAACCTTCGTTTCTCTCCATGTCCAGTAATTCGTATCTCTCCATGTCCAGCAACGATCATATTTTTCCAAGTCAAGCCACCATATCAAAACATCCGTAGCAAATGTCTCTTCTACATAATATATCTTTAAGGCCGATTTGAGTCAACAACCATAGAAGAAATCCTCCATATCATCTTCCCAATAATAGTACTCCTTGGGATATGTTGCTAGAGATAGATGTGGCACAAATTAACTTCCTTGAGCAATTTCAAGTCAGCCATCATAACAAAGAAGTGAAAAGATAGCAAAAAGTACCGTGAGCAACCCAGATCTAATACCAACTAACGAGGACATGCCTGTGATGCCCAAAATTTCTCATGATCTTTCACGGTACAGAAGTATTGAATCGGCACCAAAGGTCAAGCTCTTCAAATAATTGGAGATCAAATACTGTATACTCTTTGATCTAGGAATTAGATTAGACCTCTCTTTGATTTAGCAATTAGATTAGACCTCTGAATATTTTTCTGAATCTATGAAATCGCTTCTCTGAATTAATTAGCGCAACCATGTGGATATATAAATCTGTCTTCAGGCCAACAATTTAGATTAATGAAATATGATTAATAGTAGCTAGCAGCAGTAGCACCACACGAGTAGTCTTAACCAAAGATGGATATCGCTAAGAAAACAAACAAACAAAGCAATTCTCGCGACGAATCAAACAATAATATTATATTGTTATCTCCACCAAAAAGTGTCCAGCCCTAACCTGATTGGTTAGCGCTGCAGCTGCTAATGCCAACCTTTCTCAATATCATACAATTTCCACGGCACAGCAGTAATGAACAGCAAGATAACTCGAGTGACAAGTACAAACTCTCCAATAGAAACAACGTTCAATAAAATATTGATTGGATCACCACGGTAACACAGAGACAAGATGGATAAAGCAGTACTTGTAATCCACTCGACAAATCACAGGAGAAAACGGATGAAAATATATAGCAACGATATAGAGAACAACTTAAAGTAGTAATAGATGCAGTCCAAACCTTAGGATAATCCTTCCATCCATGGCAACGACGTACCACGATGAGAAGAAAGGGGCCGGGAACTCCAGGAATTACAGTATGCGTCTAGTCTAGACGACTGATCACACACGCCAAACAGAGATAATGGAGAGGCTTAAGGCGAGCACTTGGCACTACACTATACACGTCACTTTTCCACTTCTGATTTCCACGTTTTAGTTTCCAAGTCTTTTCCATGTATACTTTCAAACTAGTAGTTTCTTGGGGGTCAATAATGATTATATGGGGTCAATAATGATTATATGGTCCAACAAAAAAAGCTTCAAAACGTGTTTTTTCTTAAAAAAGGATAAGGGCAAAAGAAGCTTCTTGTTGGATAAAAGAAC
Organism: Chrysopogon serrulatus; assembly: GCA_015844335.1. Lineage (NCBI taxonomy): Eukaryota > Viridiplantae > Streptophyta > Magnoliopsida > Poales > Poaceae > Chrysopogon > Chrysopogon serrulatus. The sequence goes on along the minus strand of JADLZL010002317.1, from coordinate 71,238 downwards.
ATCTACAGCGTGGTGAAGCTAAAATCATGTAAAAGTAAAACTGTTGTTGCCTTGGTGGTTGGTGTCGAGCTGCTGGCCACTGGATCGTGTTTCCTTCACAATCCATCTCTTTATTTCCTTTCCCTTCGGATACCTTGACTACTACTACCACGAGCGTGGTATGTATGTATGTATGCATGCTCTGTTTGCTGCGAATTGAACGAAGTTCCATGTTTGGCACCGCCTTGCAACAGCTAGAGCCGGCTTGACGGCCTAATGCTGGAGATGTCAGTGATCTCCCTCGCAGCGACAAGGGCGTTGACGTCGTTGCTGCCCTCGTACGAGTACACCGACTCCATGTCGCAGAACGCCTGCAAAAATTGCATATGTGCATCACATACAGTAGACCAGACCAGATCCAATTTCCCTTCCAACAATAGAAGACAGCGTTAACTTCATCAGCTATGGAAGGGAATATGCTACACGAGGGCGACCGACCTTCCCAACATGGAAATCAGTGACGATACCGTTGCCGCCGAGGAGCTCCCTGCCGAGCGCCGCCGTCTCCCGCGCCTGTTTTGTAATCCAGGCCTACACAATCGACAGAGAGAATGGCTGTTTCAGTTTCAATTTTTGTTTGTTATTAGTCATCGCGGCTCAGAAACCACCGTGTCTGGACAGTGTCTGACGAGTGACGACTGACCTTGCCCAGGCTAGCCTGGCCTGAGGTCATCTTGCCGGTGTCGTGTAGCTTGCAGAGTCGCCAGCCGAGGACCGACATGGCCTGGATGTTCCCCAGCATCCTCATGAGCTTCTCCTGGTTCAGTTGGAACGCCGCTAACGGCACACCAAACTGCTTCCTCTCTAGCAGGTACCTGATCCATCCAATGCGGTACATGCAGTACATCAACATCATAGAATTAATCACATATCGATACGTGCCAACGAGGTCACTGGTGAGTTCATACCTTAGGCACGCGTCATAGACCCCCATCGCAATGCCGATGCTAGTCCAGGCAACCATGATCCGCGCCACGGACAGGGCCTGCAACCATGCATGCATTGAAAAGAACTGCAACACAAATTTGACTTCGATCGATTTCCAGCTGTGGGTTCTAATTAAGCTGGACATCAATCATCTACCGATCCCAGTTTTCTTACGTCCACGAGATCCTGAAAGCAGTTGGCGCCAGGCAAGCGGTTGTCGTCGGGGACAAAGACGTTCTCCAGCTTGATGTTGCAGTTCTGGACAACCCTCAGCGACACCTTGTTCTCGATCTTGCTGATCTTCAGGCCAGGGCTCCCACTGTGGACAATGAACCTGCAAATCATATATACATGTTTGGTCCACTGAACAGAAACATACATCTGAGATGGATGTATATATAGTTGTATACGTATATAATTAAGTGATCAGTGTGTAAGTTCATAAAACATGCGCGCACATAGACACATAGTATCCTGCCTAATTACCCGTTGATCTGTTTGGTGCTGGTATTCCGTGCAAGAACGAAGAACACGTCGGTGAAGCTACTGTTCGCCGGCCAGCGTTTTTGACCGTTAAGGACCCACCTCCAGGAACCTAGGGCATAAGTCCAATGGAATAAGTAGCAACAATGACATGTTTCTATTTTTGTTCAAAGCAAAATACTACTCCCTCCATTCTAAATTATAAGTCACTCTAACTTTCTAGAGACTCAAAGCAAAATACTACTCCCTCCATCCTGGTCATAACATTTATTTATGGATTTGTGCATGCTCACAATTGCTTAGGTTCCCTTGATGAAAACTGCCTACTTGAGTTTGAGTTTTCGATGTTGGATACTCACTAGCTAACTAATTTCTTAATGGTAGGCGACATGCCCATTTACAATAAGATACATGTGAAGATTTCATGATCTTAAGATCTACCGGCACAATCTAGCTATTAATTTTTTTTTTATTTTCGTAAGAGTAAGGTGTGCATCTATGTGTTTATAGGGGATGTGCATGCATGTATGTGAGCATTAATCATAAACATGTGCATGGCATAAAGTATGTACTTTCACAAAAAATGTGTATACAAAAATTACCTTTCTAGGCATGGTACTAAGATTACTCGCATCGCTACCGTGGTTCGGCTCCGACGATGCCTGAAAAGTGAGAAATTACATACACATAGTAGGACACCGAGCCAAATTGCACTGGAAGGTTGCCTCCGCACTTACATAGACGCAAACTTTGTGCATTTTGCTCAATGGTGGTAAATATTTCTTCTTCTATGCTTCTGAACCTAGCTGCGCTGCTTGAACATATGCAAAGATGTTAACAATTGTTTGGTACCTATAGAGCTATTGACATCAAATAACTAACAATGGAGCAGTTCAGTTTTACCAACACTACAAGGAAGTACGTAGATCTTTTCTGACGGTGAATAAATTTTCTGAGCGGTTAATGTGGGACTAGATCCTTTTGCAGCTTGGATGATTATAATTACTATTGCAAAACTGTTATGAGTAAATTCACCATAATTTTGGTTTATCTTTTTGTGGCCACCATTGTGCGTGGAGACGTGAAATTCATGGTTCCACCACTGCATCTACAAAAGCCCCTTGAAACCTTCTTTATGATATGTCTTCCTTGTGCTTCGACCCTCTTAGTGGTCCCTTGGACCTATCTTTAGCCAATTCAAGCTTATGATTCTACCCCTCATACCTATACCTAAAGCTATTACTTCACTTGATCTCATCTACTAACTTAGATATACTAACAAAAAAATTATTTCCACTATTGCTATCTTTGACAATTTTGGGGGCTTTAAAATGATCACAACAGTTCTATGGTATATACATAGTAAAGCAACACATACCGATGGTAAGCATGGTAAGACATGATTGCACTAGGCAAACTGAAGCGATGCTTGCATCCACACGAGCGATCTCTGAAATGCACATAGCATAAGCAATTGTTGGTAGCCCAGAACATTCGTAGCCCTGAAATAATGGCAAACTAAAACATTAACCGATTTCCACATAAGCTTGAGTGTCCAAGTTTTTCTTGTATTCAAAAGGTGTAATTCACAATATAAAAAAGGAAATGTGTTCTAGGTGAAACCTGCACAAGCATGTAGACCACTTTGGATTTACTAATTAATGGGAAATGACATTATTATCATGCTAAGTCAAACTCATCTAATTGGCCATGTTTGTAGAAAAATATATTAATATATTCAATATAAAAAAATATGCTATAAATATATTTAATATATAATGATTCTAGTTTAATGTTGTACATTTTGTGCATTTTTCTATGAAGTTGATCAAAGTTCGTGAAATTTGGTTTATAAAGCTAGAATGGCTTTGGAGGGGGGCTACTAGATTTGACTTCTTTCTGTTAATGGTGCACATATTATGTCCCATCCTTTTTAATAACCAGATGTTGATGCCATTGGAAATTTTTATCACAAATAAAAAAAATACTAGTGACTTTATAAATTACCCCAAGTTTCTAAATGCCAACATTTCTATCATGTATTGTTTTTTCCTTGATCAAGGCTCTTATTGCTAAACTTGCATTATTATGCACATTCTATTTGAGTTATAGAAGTATGGTGACATTTTTTTGTTCCATAGTTTCCTATTTGTTTAGCTCCCACCAAATGACAACATTTCTTTTCATACAAGCATCTCCTAGCTATAATGTCATTGTGCATTATTTCTTCTAACAGATCTAGTCATCTAGTCCAACACCCTCAACCAGCATATAACATGCATGAAAACCACCAAGAAGCCTCCATCTAGAGATCTTCCTAATGCAACACGATTCTTGACTCCCAAGACACACACACCTTGTTAACTTTATAGTATTATTTTACCAAACCATATATGCAAACGTGCCTTTACATTTTTACGTACCTTGATGGTGCCACCCATGAATCCAAGAGAGCCCAACTTGGGAATGAGATGGTAGGGGAACTCCGCTGTCTCCCAGTACTGTCAAGATATTTCCCACAAAGAACAATTAAAGCTAATCAGCATGCATCAATACTTGGTTTTTTTCTAAATTAGCAACATCAACCAATATTCCACAAAAAAAAAAAAATCACTTATACTAACTTGACTATGTGTGCAAGCTGGCCAACCTTTGGTATTATTGGAGCAACTTCTTTCTCCATAAACCGACGGATCTTGATTTGTATTTTCCTTGTCAGGAGCTCATCAAGCCGATAGTAGTCTGACACTAGAAACCAGACAAAATGGTGTAACTGATGAGTCATTATAGATTGTCATGCTAATGTGGAGAATATATATTCGAAAATATTACGTGGATGGGTCCAAACTACAACTCATGTCACAACCATTTCCTAATCTATTAGCTAGACACACTTGCGCATAAATAAATAAATAAATGCATACAAATTAAACTACATATTGAAGATTACACTTTATGTGATTGGTGTTGAAGATGTTTCAACACTCAATCAACCATAATGTTCATGCACTATTTTTACTTGCGACTTTATCAATACCTATTGTTAATTTATATCTAATATTAAAGTACAGAAAAAAAGTTCTTTCTCGGTTCCTGGATTTGACCTTTCTCACTTCCATTCTCTCCTCCCCGTCTCTCAACTCGACTCCAAAACCTTCACTAGCACGGCACAACTCATGTGGTAAAGTGGCCGGTTGAGCCCATGTGCGTCACAGCTCCACATAGCTTGTCACATGCATAGGGAGGGTTAGCTCACCGTCCACCTTCCTTAACCTCACAATATAGGTGCACATAATAGCCACCTATTTAAGATCAGCCAACCTCTAATCAATTTTCCATATGGGATTAGGTTTTTTTTTTGCATTTTTCATTTGTATAGCTCTTGGAATTTGTTAGATTTATTTAAAGGTAGGCCAAGCCAAATGCAATCAAGACAGCAAGCTCATTATAATTGGCTCAGACAAATCCAAAAGATCATCCAACATATTGTACATCACGTTGCACGCAAGGATAAGTTTGCTAGTGTCGATGAAGATGGAAGTTGGCTTGGCTCAGACAAATCCAAAGGGTCATCCAATTCACTCGAACATGTGAATTAAGGTAGACAAGATAGTAGTCAAACAAGGCCAATGTATGTGTCCTAATTATAGATGGAAAGGCTATATAGATCCACGTGCATCAGCACGGGATATACTGACACCTCACCGCAAGAGCATGATGCACGGGATATACTGACACCTCACCGCAAGAGCATATCCCTTATCTATGTTGGTGGTTGTATGTGACTTTATTTGTTACATATATATACACCCTCCATACTCAGATTAGTTGACGTTTTAAGACATGATTGTTCTTACCAAGAAGTCATTAATTAGGGGATAGTTTTCCGTGCCTACCCCTAACCTATACTCCTATAATGCAAAGACCCACTAAAGGGTCTTATCCAATCAAAAATTAGGATTTCCAAAAAGTGATGTATGATGATGTCATCAAAGGAGTTACCCCCACTTAGTCTCATTTATCTCCCACTAACTATTTTTTTGAAATAGAAAAAAAGTTATAGCACCTAAATCAAGTATCGTAATTAAAATCCAATTGCACTATGGTGTTCCTCACAATAAACTCTTCAAAACAAGACCCCACATGGATATATTTCAATAAACCAAGAAAATCCAATTGCACCATGGTATACCTCGCAATAAACTCTTCAAAACAAGACCTCACATGGATATATTTCGATAACTTTTTTACAAAAATTTAAACCATTCCTAAGCAAAAACCCGTTTGTAAGCAAAACCTAACAAAACTGCATATCACATGATTACATGTGATCCTCCGAAACCTGCATAATTTTATGAAGAAAAACTCTTAGAATTTTGGGAGGGGATGACCCTCAGATATAGTAGGGGTGGGGGTTCGGGTAGATGAGATTTGGGTGATGCCCAGTTCAAATAATCTATACCATGTATGTCAATGGATACAGCCTCCACAAATTGATCTACTACATCCATATATATGTATCTATTAATTCATAGTTTCGACCATTATAAACTTCTTACATTTCTACTCCATATATACCCGCAGCAACGCGCGGGGCATCCCACTAGTTAAATATGCCAGTGGGTGCATGATATACAAGAAACCAGTAGAATTCAAATGGTTAGCGCAGTGAGGTTGAAGTCCTAGGGTAGAACAATTTTTGCCGTTCACTTGATTTTCCAATGCAGGCGGGCTATGGGCGCTGCAATTAATGCTTCATTTTCCAAGGCGAGCGGGCTGCAGGCACAGTAATTTTGAGTATGGAGGGAGTATGTCTCCTAGATTCATGGTATAATAATAAGCTGATATGATATACTATTGTACGTTATCCAAATATTTCTCTTTCCCAGCTATAGACTACCAAGGACTATATCTATATAACCTATATAGATATATAGAGACCACTACAAATCATTTAATGCTATAAAGCTGCCACCACATTGAGCCATGTTATCCCAAAAATATGGATCATCCATTTTATGTGATTAACTTAATATTTATTGTCAGTTATAAGTTGAGAGCCTAAACATTAGAAAGCTTACTTGGTCTTATGCTTTTACCCGGTTTGATACGACCGGCTAAAGAAACATAAATTTTTATAGTAAGAGTTTGAATTCAAAGGTATATGTGTATGTATACTGTATGTTTTTTACTACTTTTCCCAATTGTTCATAATTCTATCTAGCTATAGCACTAAGTTAATTTTATAATAGCATTTGATTGCTTAGGGTCTGTTTGGTTCAGAGCTTTATTTGAAAAAACTTGTGAGCTGTGAGCTGTAGAGCTGTTACGAGCTATATGCAATGAAAAAAGTTATAAGTTGTTTTGTTAAAACAACTATGAAACCTATTCCTCTCTCTCTCTCTTGAAACTGTTATGAAATGTCTCTATTTGCACACATTTGAAAAAGTAGAAAGATCCAAGATGCTGCGAAAAATATACCACGCAACAGCTGTTTCTTAGAAAACAACTTCTGATTCACTCCTTTTAGTTAGCAAGCCCTGTTTATTTTTTACAACAGAAGTGCTTTCCATAAGCTAAATATAATCATCAACCACAGCATTAGATCATGTCCCACGAGTTCTAAATAAAATCATCAACCACGATAGATCATTTGTCTATGTCCATACATCTATAATTGGGCACATCTTAACCAGAAAATAATCCCTCTTCGGTATTTTATCCCCCAACAGTTCAACTGACACAAATAATATATTAGGGTAGACAACATGGCATCCCAAATTTAAGGGAGAGGAAAGGTACGGTGACATATAGAGAATGCCACTACATTTATAGGATGTTGGGTGGGGAACCGTTGGAGAGTGATTTCTGTTGCATAATAGCTTTACTTTTGACTCTAGGGATTAACTGCAGCACTAGTATTGACTAGAGCTTACTTTAATAAATATAATTCTTAACGTACCTGCTGCTGGAAAGGCTGATGTCGCCGGTGTTATCTGAGGGCAATCGACGGATAGGTCCAATGCCGACGGCCTGAGCTCTGAATGCTTCATCATGCCCTTGGAGCAGGGTCCTACAATATCCATGTTTTATTACCATGAGTAGTGAATTGTTCATGCCCTTGAATAATGGTTCATCATGCTAACATAACTAATAATAAGTCGAGTTTCTTTCAAGAAACATCTACAGTAATGTACATCCATACAAGACTCTCGATGCATATAGGAATTGTATTTCATAATAAAGGGAGGAGAATTCAGAACGCAGCGGACGAACGCATGCATGGTTATGTACATGTATGTGTATGAAAAAATTCAGAGAGGTGATATGATCAAGGGCACGGTACCACGAAGTTCTTGCGCTATCTGCTTCTGGTAGCAATATGACCGGGGCACGAGCGCAGCAGGCGCGGATAGAGGACTAGAAAGATGGTTTGCTATGTGCAGTAGGCAAGTGCAGGATGCAGGAATGTGTGCTAAAAGAAGAGTCTTTATTTATAGAAGTATTCCACGGAGGACTGAGATCGCAAGAAACAACGCTACGGCTTCACCTATAGCGTTTGTCTGATATTTTTTTTCTTTTGTTACTCCCTCTGTCCCCGAATACTGCAACTTCTAGAATTGTCTTAAGTCAAAATTTTTAAACTTTGACCAAATTTCTAGAAAAAAATACTAAGATGTATGGTACCAAATTAGTACCATTAGATTTATCATACGATGTATTTTCATAAGACGCTCATTTTATGTCATAGATATTGATATTTTTTTTTATAAAGTTGGTCAAAGTTAAAAAGTTTGGTAGCACGGATTCTAGGAGTTCCAGTATTCGGGACGGAGGTAGTAGACTAGACTAGAATTGGGAGCTATATATGATGTCGACAGGATGTGGGAAAGTTACTTGTTTTAGATGGTTCGATCTGGTCCCCATATACAACCACAGCAAATTACCCAATTTGTGTCGTCAGTAAGCATGTACCTGTTTACAGCTGCAGGTGGGGCGGCTATCTAGCATCAGCAGCGAGATGTACCTTACGTACGTGGGTTCATGCGGCGACCAGGGATGCAATGCAAAATTGCAAATGCATGTGGGGGGTGGCGGCTTCGGCTTGCATCCTAAATTCCTCGCGGCGGCCAGCGAACATAGTACATCGGCAGCTGCCGCTCGCATGCTGTCTTATTAGGCTCAGTGCGTAGTCTGCAAGGACAAGTCACTAAAATTCCTTGTTTTGCAATTCAGTTCACTCAATAAATTCACACAATGCATATTTTCACTCACAAAGTTAAAACCTTGCTTGCTCCTGTGACCTCCAAGAACGGCCTGATGACTGCATTCTGTCAATAGTATTGCGAGTACAAAGTAACTGAAAGACCAATGCTGTAGAAACATCTTGAACTGTGAGTACAAACTAACAGAAACACCAATGCTGTACAAACTGAAACGTTCATGGTTTCTGAAAAAAATATAAGGAAAAAAAATTCCTGGGAAAAATGTGAGCTAAGATGGAATGTCACATTTGGATGTTAGAAAAGCATATAGCATAGATCAATTTGATTTCTGGAGAGTTGTTCTGTAGTTTGCTAATGCGTCTCATCACACCAACCATCAGGATTCAGGAAGTTGTGGATCGGAGGCAGCGACAGGAAGCCATGGAGCAGAAGATGTTGTCCCTCCTACTCGTCGACCTCCTCGCCATCGTCCTCTCTGACCCCTGAAGGTCTTCAACAATGTATTAATGTTGGCGTAGACCTCCTGGATCGACATCCTCTGGCCCCTGAAGGTCTGCGACAATTTTCAACAAAGTTGGCGGTAGCGGCGACAGCCGAAGAGACGAGATCCCGGCGGTGGCAGTGGAGACGAAGGAGCGATCGGAGCGTGGATAGGGACACCGGCGGCGGGACAAGACGGAGGCGCCGCCGCGCTACGGCGCTTCTGGCTTACGGCGCAGGTCTAGTTTAATGGGCTCGCGGCTAAGGCTAAGGCCACGTACAACGCAGGGCGCCTATGGGCCGTTTTGGGCCGTTATTCTGTTTTTCCTCCACAGTGGACTCCAGCGTGGGCCAGATTCAACAGACGATAGTTTGATTCAGTTCAGGGATAGAGTACGCATCTTCTCCTGTATTTTTTTTAGCCTAAAAAGGCAAATCACACTAGCACTCAAAAAGGGATCATAGGCAGGCGCTTGTCCTGGATAGAAGCAGCTACAACAAGTGTACAAAAATTGAAAGAGAAAAGGGGCTTGTACCTTCAGGGCGACATAGGAGATGGGAGAGGATTTGATGGTACTCCACAAGACCTTGAAAGCAGAGAGAGATCCAGAATTTCTGAACGAGGGCGCCGGCGCCGATGCTTGCGTTCCTCGATCTCCAGCTATCATGGACCCGCAGCTGCACGCCGCTGCTGCATCCAAGCCCAAGCTCCGTGGATTAAACCAGCCTGTGAGCTCACCTCAGGCCCTGAGCAGCTGAGCTAGAATGGGGATTTTTTTGGCAAAGCGAGCAAGGAACGAGAAGGGAAAGGGACACACCGGTACCAAGGTAGTTGACCGCTCAGATTGTGTTGCCATTGTAGGAAAAAAAATGCTTAAAAGGAGCTCTTAAGTTAACTGGATGGACAAGTTAAGCGTCCTTGGAAGCGTTAACCTCATGTGCGCCATCCTTTACCTGCACGCATACACAAAATTGACCACATATATATTTGGCCAGGAGTCCATCTTGTGGACTCTAATCACTCTGCACGCGCTATGCCATGCATGCCCTCCATCAGTCACTACTCTCTCCTCCATTCCATGCCAAAAAAGGAAAAATCACCATGCATACGTGCTCCATGCACACATAATCACAGCCACACATGGCCCTCTTTCCATTTTTAATCTCCTTTCACATTTGCATGGCCACCTCGGCTCCACGAGGCATTATGCATGTATTAGGAGCAGCACCCTGTTGCTTATTTTATCTCAGCTAAAGATCAGCACAACTAGCAGTGGCAATGCAGCCCTCGTCCATCTCATCACCACAAACAGTCGTAATAAGACAGACTGACAATATCCACCTATACCGAGGCACAGATAAACTTGTGGATTATTGGTAAATCTCATACTCAGGATTCTCTAGCAAGAACGTCCAAGCACAACGATTTAATACAAACTCACAACATACTACACACTGGGAACACCTTCGTTTACAATGAAGCAAACAAACTGAGAACGGACCGGGCATAGCCAGCAAACCTAGCATCACACATCCTTCACCAATGGGACCTCAATTCCTCCTTGAGCTTATTTCTGAAACCTCGGTTCTTCCTGAACCAAGTTTCACTCCGTCACCGACCGTGTTCCATTTGAAGCAACATCTGCACGTGAGTGAATATGAAACTGCGTATGAGCACTTATCCATGACTTGACTCAAATTAGTCCACCCAACATCACTCACATGACAAGATTAAACTGAACCAGGGCTTATACTATCATGAAAGAAACCATACACTCAACCAATTATATTTTGTCAACTTATTATATTATATCAGTCACTTTGCAATTATAAATTTAACATCAACCAATTTTTCATAACATGATCTCACACCAACTTTGCAACTGGTGAATGCCTACATATCACAAAGTCATGTAAGAAAGTCACTTTGCAATTATAAATTAACCATCGACCAATTTAATTTTCGTCACATGATCTTGGCGCCATAGATCTTAGCTCTGAGCTCCCTGCCATGTCAGTGTCACGCCAACCGACACGATGACGCCGACCAATGACCACGGCGCCAATTACGCCGGCGCCGAGACGTGTTAGCTCAGCGCCAATAACGATGGCGCCGAGGTCAGGGTCCACTTTCAGAAAGCAAACGACCAGAGACGTATTTTGAAAAACTTTCAAAAAAAAAAAGACCAAATTGAAAAAAAAAAGACCAATGTTTAATTCTTGCCAGAAACTAGCAACCTTCCGTTTGCACTATCACTCATGTATGTCGAATACTCGAAACATATTCATGTGGTTATAATTTCTGTACTATTTCTATAGTACTAGATCATATTTTCAACGGGCATTTCTATACTATTTCTATATACTAGTTCATATTTTTCAACGGGCACCGCTTTGCCTGAATCTTTCTGCGTCAGAGTTCCTGAAGATATGCATTATCCCGTTCTCTCTTACATTCACAACCCAACAGGAGACAAAAATTGCGTTTGCTGATAAACAGCCTCGAAATAATTGTGCTGGAGGACCCGTCTTTATTACCGTTTGTCCCGTGCTATCCGTTTCAGCTCCTGCGTTGCTTGCAGACGCTGTACTTTCAGGCTGCTGCCGCCAGATGGCCGAAGTCCGCCGGATCTCGCAGCAAACTGCCAAAACTGGGCGAGTCCCGGCGCACGGCGGCATGGCGCGTTCTTCATTCCAAGAAATCGCTGCGGACGCAGGAAACCGAGACGTGCAGGTCGGCAGGTGTCATTCATGATACGCCTGGTGGTTGCGTGATGCAGCGGTGACGGCAGACGACGCAGGCTTTTGTGATGTGCTCCTGTGTTTTTCTGTGAAGGTTTGCAGACGCTGGTACAATCAGCGCGCGGCCGGGGAAGGATGGACTCTGCAGCGGTCAGATGAAGCTTCATTGAAGACTCATGTTCGTCAGTTTGGTAGGTTGTCTGCCCATGGGTGAAGTTGGGGAGAAACTGATGGGATCATATTTCTTTTTATCTTTTATTAGCAAAAATGCATGTATATACTACTCCCTCCGTCCCGTTTTAATCGTCGTTGGAGCACAGTGTCACGTCCCTTTTTAATTATCGTCAGCTACAAATGCGTAGGCTATAGCTAGTGTCGTACAGCAAGGTGCAGTCTGACGTGCACCCTTGTCCCCTCCCTCCACTCACGGACTCATCCACACAAAGTACGAGAACTTGCAAAACATCAATCATTGCTATAGAGTATTCAGGTCATTGCTTTTTTGTTTTAATTCTTATGCCATCTCCCAGCGACATTTAAATGGGGACGGAGGGAGTACGTGGGTACAATATACTACGTGGGTACTAGGATAGGATAGCCATCTTTGATAGATTTAATTGTGTTGCCCAAACTTATTTCAATCAAATTAAATAAATTTCAGGATTCATAATAAAAGTTAGGTGCAATAAAGTACTCATACATGTCCAGTTAACTAGAGATTGACTCATCTTAAATGGGTAGTTATCGTGTGTATCTATTGTGAGATTGAGAAAGGTGGAATGCGAGTCACACGCTCGTGTGTGCCGAGCCCATGGGATCGGGTGCAGCCGTCCTAGATGCGTATCCTTGCTATGTTGGAGGATAGGATTTAGCTCTAATGGACCTCGAGCTACTGCTATAGATCTACGTTGCCATCCGTCAAAACAAGAAGGGCATAAGTGAGGAAGCCTGACAATATGATAGAAGATGAGGGTGGGAGTGATAGACGACCAACCAACACTTGTGCTTTGGCCTCTAACTTCTACCGTGGTCATACGCTTGTCATTTGTGAAAACGAGAAGGAGAATAATAAAAGAATGTTATCATATTGACATTAACGTAGACTCGAAACAATGGGACAAGCTCCCGCGCTAAATAGTTATGTTTCCTCTAAATTTCAACCACTATGATATAACTCTATACTTGCGTCTATTTTGTTCTTTTTAAAAATGATGAAAAGAGAAAACATGGGTCTGCTGAGCCACTTCAGTCCAACTATTAGTCCAAAGCTAGAAACTAAAATATATTGACTATGATAAGATTATTATACCCAAACTTGATTGAAAATGATAAATTTTGATTTTGGAATGCATTATGTGGATATGCACGAATGCATCCAAAGGTTGGTGTATCATAAAGATGATATTATTGGCCCCAAACAGCCATTCATTCAGATGCACGCTGCACATAGTCAAGATTCCATCCATTTAACCTATGCAAACGTTTGCAAAGATATTTTTTTATTTTGTTCGTCGCAAAAAAAAAAAAGATATTTTTTATTTTGTTTATTTTTCTTATTTCTTCATGTGGATCTTCCGCATTTTTTATGCGAGCTAAAGCAAAAAAAAAAAAAAAAAAAAGATAATGCATATCCTAAACTCTTGTGAGTACTACCAACCTTGGGGCCCCATTTGCAATCTTTTGCCCGTATATATAGAATAACGAAGAAAAGGCAGGTACGTGTGTACTAATTTAGGGCAAAACCCTGAAATCAAGGATTGCAGTTCCAGCTCCAACCACAAGGCATTGTGCCTGGAAGACATTGATGTGACCAAAGAAAGCGAAAAAGAATTCCTGTTTGAAAGGCAAGAATTCACATCAAACAGCAAAGTGTTGGAAGAATTGATGAAATCCCTGCTCTCCAAACAAGGCACAAAAGTTTGAAAACCGTATAGGGTAGCCATGGATCTAAACCCTTGCTTCGTAACATTCTTCATGGATAAAGTTCGGAGGTTCCAATGCAAACATGGAAAGGTTCATATGCTGCAGTGTGATACGGGTGTGCTCTTTTTGTGTGCTCCAAAGCTTGCTACAACTCACTCTTTTTGCAACATGTATTATGGAAAAAACACAAAACAGGGGGTAGTGCCGCCAGAACTACCATAGTAGCTAGGTAGTTAGGTCAGGTGGTGTGGCCACACATTCTCACAAACCCAAATGCAAAATCACCAATGCCAATAAATCCACTTTTTAAAGAAAAGATTTCTGAGAAGTTTCTTTCTGATTATTTAAATGTGACAAGTTGTTGATCTGCAATAATTGAGCCATATCAAATGTTAATGAGCGATTATTAGATGGCATGAAAGCCAAGTGTATTAAGCTAATGGAGTGGGCACGATTACATCTATATCCAGTTCTAGGATTTATAGTGAACAACACGTGTGAGGGGGCTTAGAAATAAGGAATTGTATGAATTATTGGATCCTTAAAGTCCAGCTTTCATTTGCAGATCCTCCAATATAATTTGTTTCGCTGGTATCTCTCTCTCTCTCTCTCTCTCTCTCTCTCTCTCTCTCTCTCTGCGAGTTGTTTGCCTCGTATCTTCTTCTTCTTCTTTTTTTAACTTTGTATATATCTTTTTATTATATTGTCATGCATGCAGTGTAAAAAGCTTATTATATTGTCATGCATGCAGTGTAAAAAGCCCCATTTTTATAGGTGTTCATCTACTTCATAAGATATATCCAACTTGAACTAATTTTCATCTTTATGTTCTTCAGTTTGGACCGAATCTAAAGATACATCCAACTTGAACTAATTTTCATCTTTATGTTCATCAGTTTGGACTGAATCTATGTCCTTCTCATGCCCTATGGCCTATGCTACTAGCTAATTTTTAACCTGGAAGATGACACGGAAAGCTATAATTAGGTAGGCTCAGTGTCTGCAGCAAGCTGATATGCCCCCAACTGATCAATACCTGTACAGCTTAGTCCAACCAGAAAATGTAGCATTTCATACGTATGTTTCGCAATGTGATTAACAGAACCTCGAAAAGTTAAACCCATCCTGCTACCATCTTAAACCACTGAGTTTGTTGGCGAAATTAAAGAATGTTCTTATCAGAAATTACCATGGTAAAAACTGTAAATGTTACAGCGAAGAAGATTTATATTTATCATTAAGTGTTTATCAGATACGTTGGCTTATGGCTAGCAATCTGGATTGATAGCTTGGGCCCTATCAGTTTGCAAGCAAGGAGTGACGTGAGACACTGCAAAAGCTCTTTGCTGAGCAGTAGTGATTGAACTGTTCCGATTTTGGAGAATGTGACTCCTCGAGCTACATGGCTACGTACTGAATTCTGGAGAATTGGGCCCCCACAGCTATAGTGATCAAGATGCCAAACAATTTTGACAGCTACTTCTAGCTTTCAAAATGCAAGCTTTCAAAATGCACAGCTCTATGCAAGGAAAAAATGACCTAATTTGGAACTGAACTGAGTCCTTGCAACATAGCCAACATTGTTTAACTAGTTCAACTTTCAACCTTCCAGTGAAGAATGTTCTTAACCGACAATTAATTCAACTTACCTTTTCACAGTACACCGAGAGTTATTCCCCAATCAGATCTATCCGCGTAAAGTCGATCGAATTTTATATAAAAGATGTACTCGCATTTTTTTTTAATTGAAGGAACATGATGCTTAGGATCAGATCTTGGCTTCAGCCAGACCTGAGAGAAATGTCATACTGTCAGAGAACTAACGGAAGAATTAGCTGTCAAAGAACTGTGCCTCAGTTTAAGAAGGTACAGGGTTTATCCTAATCAACCCGCGACAAGTCCGCTTGATGGGATCTGAATCCAAATCAACCCCATATTCGCTTGATGTTTACCACCACCCCATAATGCTCCAACATTAGCAACCATGTGTGGTACCTAACATGTCTCCTGGCTTGTCCATCATCACCCATGTGGCCACATTCTAACCTCGAGTTAAGCGCTAGCTGATGACAGTTGATTGGCGTGACTTTTTCATTTATTTAGTTTAATATTGGTATTATTACTACTGAAAAATGTTGTTTTGACATAGTTGACTTGAACCCAGAATTTCACTGATACATACTAAAAAGTCATGAGTAATATGACTAGTTCTAACAACACAGGCAAAAATAATTGGACCCTCTTCAGTTGAAATTCAAATTTTGCAACTGGAGAGCCGTTCATCCCCTGTAAGATTCGGAGTGAAAATTTCATCTGAATTGAATAGAAAAAGGTGGCGGATAATTGATCTGGAAAAATGGAGACACAAATGTACGAGCAACAATGAAATAATTGTATTCACCAAGCTGTGGGCAAACATCCTTTTCTCTTTTGAAGGACTATTCATTGCCATTCAGGCTTTTAAAAAGTAGTAAGTTTGATGTTGAAATGTTTTTTAAGTTATCAAAATTAAAGGGATCTACCAGCCATGGTGATGACGCTAAGCTAAGATAGATCCATGGATTTAACTACGAACCATAGGGTGGTTATCTTAGTATCTTATTCCTCATTGTCCCTTCCACTCAAAGACATGAACATATGTTCTCTCTCCAAAATTTTATTTTTATCACCGCTCATCCAATCTTTTTCAGCTACTTTCCAGCGATTTGCCACCTATTCACATGGGTAAGTTGCTGAAAGTTTTTTAAGCCTTCGCATTGTACTAACCTTCACCTCCTTTTCTTACCTCCATGTGCACTCTAAGATTCCTCTCTTATTCCCTCTGTCTTACCCCTTTTATTTAACCAGCAGGCCTATCTCTGCTGCCCATGATGAGATCACACTTCACAGGAAGCAATTAAGTTGCCAGTTCTAGATCTCTTTTTTTGCAGAAACTTGATCATGTGACTGAACATTCTGGGGCTCACACAGATTTACCCGTTACTGAGCTGCAGAAGACTAATTTGAGATCACTCATTGATGCGCATAAACTGACAATACATACAAATTACAATGCCTGAAAAGAGAATGTAACAGCAGAAATGATATTTTTGCAATTATTAGTAGCAAGTCCTGAAAAGATTAAGGTCGCTGGCACTTTAAGTATTGCAGTTGCAGGCAAAGACGAATGCAGGTAATGGTAAAGCGAATGTGAACATTAAGACTTGAATGTTGAATTAGCATCGAAAGATGCAATTTTTTACAGCTGTAGTAGACTTGCAGCGAAGGAGGATACCTGCAGAGCAGTAGTAGTTACCTGTAAAGAGGTACCCATAAAGCAGCACTGTCACAGGCTCATAGCAGGGTAACCGTAAAGCAGCACTGTCACAGCAGGCCATCAGAAAACGTTTTAGAAGCTTACATACACCTAAAGCCAGCAGCAACAGCCACTGTCAACTCCTGTACCAGCGGTACAAAGGTTCAGGGATTAAGAATAACTGACACTGCTGCATGCAAAATGCTCTTCCATGGAACATTGGATAAAAGTCCGATTACCGAGAGAATTAGCACTAATCTGTTTTCACAGAACACGAGGAAGAGATGTTTTCACCTCCAAAGACAGCAGCAGCAATTAACAATTCAGGGAGGGAGGCTCCAGTGGCAGTAATAAGTACACCAACTGGCGATAAACATATGCAGATCATGACACCAACCACACCACCTTCCTCCCATCTTCCCCATCACTAACACAAGTGCACAGCCGCATCCAGTATCCATTTTCCTGATTTAAAACTAAATTCCAGTACAATTATTTTAATTGTATAGGCCAAGATCCAATCAAGGCCTGCTCTTTAGTAGCAGCAGCACACTGTCACACACAACACTGCAACAATCAATCAAAAATCTGTTCTTTTGTTTGGTTTTCTTTGGGCGCACAAACTGTAGCAATTGCTTGGTGCTCATTTGGATCCAGATCTCCTGTGCTTTCTCTGTATAAACAATTCATGGGGTCTCCCCCTCTACAATCCCAATGCTTGCCTCACAAAGCCAGCCATCCACCGCATTGCCGCCCCCCCCCTCTCCTCACGTCAGCGTCACCCGCCCGCCTCAGCCTCGCCACCGAGGCGCGCGCCGCCAATGCCGCCACGGTCCCGCGCCGCGGCACCGAGGCTCGCGTTTCTCGTGCCGCTCGCCTGCGCGCTGCCGCTGCTGCTGGTGGTGTCGCCGTGCCACTGCGTCAACGAGCAGGGCCAGGCGCTGCTGCGATGGAAAGACACGCTGCGGCCGGCAAGCGGCGCGCTGGCGTCGTGGCGCGCCGCGGACGCGAGCCCGTGCCGGTGGACCGGCGTGTCGTGCAACGCGCGCGGCGACGTCGTCGGGCTGAGCATCACCTCGGTCGACCTGCAGGGTCCGCTCCCGGCCAACCTGCAGCCGCTTGCGGCGTCGCTCAAGACGCTGGAGCTCTCCGGCACCAACCTCACCGGCGTGATACCAAAGGAGATGGGCGGGTACGGCGAGCTGACCACCCTCGACCTCAGCAAGAACCAGCTCACCGGCGCGATCCCCGCCGAGCTGTGCCGCCTCGCCAAGCTTGAGTCGCTCGCGCTCAACTCCAACTCCCTGCGCGGCGCCATCCCGGACGACATCGGCAACTTCACCAGCCTGACGTATCTGACGCTCTACGACAACGAGCTCAGTGGGCCGATCCCGGCCAGCATCGGCAACCTGAAGAAGCTGCAGGTGCTCCGCGCCGGCGGGAACCAGGGGATGAAGGGTCCGTTGCCGCCGGAGATCGGCGGATGCAGTGCCCTCACCATGCTCGGTCTCGCGGAGACTGGCATCTCGGGGAGCCTCCCGGAGACGATCGGGCAGCTCAAGAAGATCCAGACCATTGCCATCTACACCACCTTGCTCTCCGGCCCGATCCCGGAGTCCATCGGCAACTGCACCGAGCTCACCAGCCTGTACCTGTACCAGAATTCTCTCTCCGGGCCGATACCGGAGCAGCTCGGCCAGCTCAAGAAGCTCCAGACGCTGCTTCTGTGG
The DNA here is from genome assembly GCA_015844335.1 of Chrysopogon serrulatus. Classification (NCBI taxonomy): domain Eukaryota; kingdom Viridiplantae; phylum Streptophyta; class Magnoliopsida; order Poales; family Poaceae; genus Chrysopogon; species Chrysopogon serrulatus. The sequence continues at coordinate 52,393 of JADLZL010002317.1, read as the reverse complement.
CAGAACCAGCTCGTCGGCGCAATTCCCCCGGAACTCGGACAGTGCAAGGAGCTCACGCTCATTGACCTGTCGCTGAATTCCCTCTCCGGGAGCATTCCGGCGAGTCTGGGTGGGCTGCCGAACCTCCAGCAGCTGCAGCTGAGCACGAACCAGCTGACCGGCACCATACCGCCGGAGCTCTCCAACTGCACGTCGCTGACGGACATCGAGGTCGACAACAACTTGCTGTCCGGGGAGATCAGCATCGACTTCCCGAGACTGCGCAACCTCACTCTGTTCTACGCGTGGAAGAACCGGCTGACCGGCGGCGTGCCGGCGAGCCTCGCCGAAGCCCCGAGCCTGCAGGCGGTTGACCTGTCGTACAACAACCTTACCGGCCCCATCCCCAAGGCGCTGTTCGGGCTCCAGAACTTGACCAAGCTGCTGCTTCTGAACAACGAGCTGTCCGGGCCCATACCGCCGGAGATCGGTAATTGCACCAACCTGTACCGGCTCCGGCTCAACGGCAACCGGCTGTCCGGCACGATCCCCGCCGAGATCGGCAACCTCAAGAACCTAAACTTCCTCGACATGAGTGAGAACCACCTCGTGGGCCCGGTGCCCGCGGCCATTTCAGGGTGCGCCAGCCTCGAGTTCCTCGACCTGCACTCGAATGCTCTGTCCGGCGCATTGCCGGACACGTTGCCACGCAGTCTTCAGCTCATTGACGTCTCCGACAACCAGCTCGCTGGGCCACTGAACTCCAGCATCGGGTCAATGCCGGAGCTGACGAAGCTGTACATGGGAAACAACCGGCTGACCGGCGCCATCCCACCGGAGCTCGGTTCGTGCGAGAAGCTCCAGCTGCTGGACCTTGGCGGCAACGGGTTCACCGGTGGCATCCCATCGGAGCTCGGGATGCTACCGTCACTGGAGATTTCGCTTAACCTCAGCTGCAACAGGCTTTCAGGGGAGATACCGTCGCAGTTCGCCGGCCTTGACAAGCTCGGCAGCCTCGACCTCTCGCACAACGAGCTCTCCGGGAGCCTTGAGCCGCTCGCGGCGCTGCAGAACCTCGTCACGCTCAACATCTCCTACAATGCCTTCTCTGGTGAGCTCCCGAACACTCCGTTCTTCCAGAAGCTGCCCCTCAGCGACCTCGCCGGCAACCGCCATCTCGTCGTCGGCGACGGCTCCGACGAGTCCTCCCGGCGCGGCGCCATCACGTCATTGAAGATAGCCATGTCCGTCCTCGCCGCGGTCAGCGCGCTGCTCCTGGTGGCCGCCACCTATATGCTCGCCCGCACGCACCGCCGCAGCGGCGGCCGCATCATCCACGGCGAGGGCTCGTGGGAGGTGACGCTATACCAGAAGCTCGACATCACCATGGACGACGTGCTCCGAGGGCTGACGTCCGCTAACATGATCGGCACCGGCAGCTCGGGGGCCGTGTACAAGGTGGACAACCCCAACGGGTACACCCTCGCCGTGAAGAAGATGTGGTCGTCGGACGAGGCGACGTCGGCGGCGTTCCGCAGCGAGATCGCGGCGCTGGGCTCCATCCGCCACCGCAACATCGTGCGGCTCCTCGGGTGGGCCGCGAACGGCGGCACCAGGCTACTCTTCTACAGCTACCTCCCCAACGGCAGCCTGAGCAGCCTCCTGCACGGCGGCCACGCAGGCAAGGGCTCCCCCCGCGGACGAGTGGGGCGCGCGCTTCGAGATCGCGCTCGGCGTCGCCCACGCCGTCGCCTACCTGCACCACGACTGCGTGCCGGCCATCCTGCACGGCGACGTCAAGTCCATGAACGTGCTGCTCGGCCCGGCCTACGAGCCGTACCTCGCCGACTTCGGCCTCGCCCGCGTCCTGGCCGCCGCGAGCTCCAAGCTCGACACCGGCAAGCAGCCCCGCATCGCCGGCTCGTACGGCTACATGGCACCAGGTCGAGATTTCGCAGCGCTCAGGATTCTACGAGCATTTTCGTTCAAATGTTTCCTGACAAGATTGTTTCTTTTCTTTTTTTGCGCAAATAAGCAGAGTACGCATCGATGCAGCGGATCAGCGAGAAGAGCGACGTGTACAGCTTCGGCGTCGTGTTGCTGGAGATCCTGACGGGGCGGCACCCGCTGGACCCGACGCTGTCGTCGGGCGGCGCGCACCTGGTGCAGTGGGTGCGGGAGCACGTGCTGGCGAAGCGCGACGCGGCCGAGCTCCTGGACGCGCGGCTCCGGGCCAGGGCGGCCGAGGCGGACGTGCACGAGATGCGGCAGGTGCTGTCCGTGGCCGCGCTCTGCGTGTCACGCCGCGCAGACGACCGGCCCGCCATGAAGGACGTGGTGGCGCTGCTCAAGGAGATCCGGCGCCCCTCGGCGGTGGACGACGCGAAGCGGCCGTCGTCCACGGGCGCCGCCGCCACGCCCGCGGCAGCAGCAGCGCCGGTGTCGCCGGTGAGCGCGCACTCGAGGGGCCAATCGTCGAGCTGCTCCTTCGCCGTCTCGGAGTACTCTGCCTGACGGGATGCGAATTTTTGCGAGTGTAGTGAATGAGTTTTAGTAAAAATTACTAGCATCGATCTTAGCAAGCCGTAAACAGTTGTCGATTAGCCAAGGATGTCTACTGGTAATGTTGTACTTAGGTGTAATCTGCCCTTGTACATTAACCTCGACAATGTCGATTTTAGTATCAGCTTCTTTTTGGCCCAAACCTCTGCCAAATCTCAACCATCCAATCCGATGATATGAATAATACATGATCAAGATTCAAGCAGCAATGCACATCTCGGCACTCTGTGAAATATACGTGACATGCACGTTCTGCGCCGGGGGGAAAAATTGGTACCATTACCAGCGATACGAGTGATCACAGAGTTTTCAACTTGAAGTCTGAAGTACACGCCTCCCGACAGAGAGATGGAAATGCTTGTGAAAGTGATGTCTTGTAGTAACTCGTAAGTATCCTGGCCGTTAAAAACCGGTTTAAATTTTATTGATGTGATCATATGACGTTTTTCCTTTTCTTTTTTGTTTCTCTTCAAATTGGAGATATGTGGTGCCTCCACTCACCCGTCACTTGGGCATAGTAGCAATCTAGAGTACTTATTGTGTGTTCGGTTTGCAGAGTCACCTCATGTTTCTTGAAGTGGTGCATCATAAGTTCATTTATAAATTTTAGTAGAATCAACTTATTATTCATACATATAATAATTATTAGCTTATAAAGAATGAGGTAATGATGGATGAACTCTTTTATTCCACAAACTAAATAAAAAAAAGTAAGAAGTGAGAAGATAAAGAACCTCAATCCTCAAACCAAACACAACATTAAATTCATTCTCTTGCTTTCAACGTCTCCTCGCCTCCTTGCCACCCCATGAGCAACAAGGCTGTCCACGTCATTCTCAAGCTATCTATTGTTAGTCTATACCTCTGTTTTTATCGTTCTTTTTCATGTTAGAGTACATCCAGCAGTCTATCAATACCTCATATCTAGTTCTCTAATTTTCTTTTACCACCAATATTTGTATTATCTTTCCTTAAATAAAGGAAGAGCTGCACCGCCTCTAATAGCAAGGTCTCCTCCATCCCAACTAATCATACTTTAGCCAGGGGCGTCCTCAGGCCCGTGCTGTCCGTGCGACCGAACATGCCCTCAAAAATTATGAGCCCCAAGATTTACTAAGTACCCTAAGTATATATATAATAAGTTTAGACTTTGTTTTAACTAGTAAATCAGTCATAGTTGTCTTGTTTGCCCTATAAATGTGGCCTGCTGGAGAGCACTACAAAATCCTATTAATTCCTTCCAAAGAAAAAATCTAGCGATTTCAATTCTAATTCGTGTAACCCTTCGCTGCTTTGACTTCATGTTCCTCGCCCTCGCCATTGTTCGTCGCTTGAGACCTAGTCGCAATCCCAGACCCAGATTGGATAAGAGCCGCGCCTGAAGTCTTTATTGTCATCATCTTTAGGGCTGCATTTAAATGAGATGGACTATCTGATATTGATACCGATGACATTTATATGGAGTTAATTTTTCTTCCTAATTTTATTCCATAAGAAAATTAAAGCGCAGTCAAAATACAAACTTTTGTGAAGCGATATGGATGTTTTTGCATTAGAAATTAGGCCTCCACTTATTGTTTTGAACTGGACCTCGTATTTTTGCTGGGGCGCCTTTGCTTTAGCCAACTTTTCCTCTACACACTACACGCCTGTGGGCCCATCTTTTATATGGATATTGAGGAGATATATTGTGTGTTGTTGTAGCAACTCTCTCAATATTCACAAAATAATATTTGTCTATCCAATGCTCTTAATCTTAGATCTACAAGTCATCTACTATTGCGGCCGAGGATTAAGACAAAGGAAGAGGAAAAATCTGAGAAAATGGAGAAAGAGATAGGCTGTCATGAGGAAGAGATAATGTTCTTTCTCCATAAAAGGAGGGTGTGCATTAGCCATTAGTTATCAATGTCTTGCTCGCTCTCTATAGGGTTGTTGCACGCTATCATCTTGCTGGTTACCACTAACAGTAGCAGGGGATATTAGTATGTAACAGCCATAACACCTAGACTAACTAGCCTCCACAATGGATTTTCTCATAGCACAGTAGACTCCGATAAAACTCCAATATAGGGCCACACTGGCGGAGCCAGGGGGCCAGCAGGGCCCTGCCCCCCACCCCCTAAAAACAATTAATTTTTTTATACCATATAAAAAATTATTTATATGTCTTAAAATTAAATTAAATTAAATTATACGTCATAAAAATTTCTCTTTTCACCTATTTTTTATGATAATATTAAATTAAATCAAATTGGAGTTTTATCTTTGCATTCATGTTTGCCACTTCTCCAAGCAGTCTAATGACATTATGGCCCCAGAGTGGCGGAGCCAAGACTTTTTAAGTAAAAGGGGGCATTGTATTTATAATGTGTCATGTACTGTTTGGCCCCCTTACTTAAATGCCCCCTTTACTTAAAAGTCCTAGCTCCGCCACTATGGGGCCATAATGTCATTAGGATCTGCTTGGAGAAGTGGCAAACATGAATGCAAAGATAAAACTCCAATTTGATTTTGGCTTTGTTCACAGTCGATCCTTGCCTAGGAGAGCCTAATCTCAATTTGAAATCCAAATTCGATGATCTTAATAATCTAAGACCCCGTTTGGAATGGAATATTTACATATGAGAGTTACAAGAAACAAAACCATAGAAAAGTTTTGGAGGAAAGATGCATGTTTGGATCAAAGAATTGTCAGATCCCTTCCCGTGGAATACTAGCACATGCATGCGATTTCAGAGTTAAAAAAAAAGAATCAGGTCCTAGCTAGCTCTTGTTTATTTTCCTTCACAAAGTCCAACAAAATAATGCTTATATAATTCTAAAGTATATAGGGATGGATCCAGTGGCGAGGGTGGGGGCTCGAGCCTCCACTACCACCATCCAATTCCATGGAACCTCCTAGAGCTCCTCCAATTTTTTATTTTTATTTTTATTTTTTATTTTTGGCCATGAATGCTTTAAAGTGAGAGGCTGAAGGTTAAAGATGAACTTTCAGATCCCTTGAACTTTTATCTAGATCTTTCACTGTGTGTGTACATATGCATTCTGATGCAGCAAGTCGAGCAAGCTCAGGGCCGTGAATGACTCGTGGCCTTGTGGGCCCATGGCATCGAGCATCCCATATGAATATGTCATGTGATAAAATGCTTCTATAAATAGGTCATGTTTGGTTTTAAGGACCACTGTCTACTAACTAAAATAGAGAATAAACTGCAGTTCCTTTATCCTGTTTTGTTCTAGAGACTACAAGGTATCACTAACCATTAATGCAGTTGAACAAAGACACATTTGCTCCTAATGAATACCCACTTCGGCACGGTGGGGCATTGGAGCACAGCAACGTGGTGAGGCATGGCGGTGGCCGGGGGGAGCGGCAGCACGACGAGGTGGAGTGGGGGCACACGGGGCGACGACGGGATGAGAGAGAAGGAGGGGCATGGAGTGTCCTTTGGGTCCAGTAGTCCTAAAAGGCCATCTCTATGGGACTATTGTTTCTTCTTATGTACTAGTTTCTCAAGTAGTCTGCTGTGTAGTTAATTTGGAACTACTTAAAAGACTACTAAATAGTCTGTAGCATCTAATCCCATGGAACCAAACACGATCTAAATGCTTTGAATCGGTTTATCACTAAAGTAGTAAGGATGTTTCATCAGTTATTTTTATTCCTATGATATGGATTCATACGTTCCAAACATATGTTGTTCTTCTATTATTTTCATTTCTCTGTTTTGCCTCTGTATTTTTATTTTTCTCAAACGGTTTTTCATTCCTCTATACCTTTTTACAGCAAGGAAAATCGTATCCAAGTTGTCCTATCTGTTTCTCAAGCTTCTGGCCCCGAGGTGTACCTGCACAGATGCAGTGATGCTCTACTTGTACCCTATCCATGTCGGTGCACGCTTCCACAGTTAAGGCACTCGTTGTCTGGACTCGGAGGCCCAAAGTACTAGAAATGCCGTGGGCGGCATGGGCGGACCCAGTGTTGTGCCTGGGTATGCCCAGGCATACCCTGCATTTTTAGAAAACAATCGGCAGTTTATAGAAGTATGTACATGTATAATATATAGTTACGGCCTTAAATTGTTATTTTCTGTCATTTTACGCCTCTTATTTGACTCTAAACGCAAAAGCAGCCTACAGGCCAGCACTAGCACACGCCTGATGGCCCATTCCGCATTCGGCCTTTTCGAATTCCTACTCCCCACTCCCCATCGACGGCCCTCGACTCCTCACGCGACATGAACACCCCATTCGAGTCATTGAGGAGAAGGCCGTATTGGAAAGAAGAAACTTCGGCCGCCAGAATTGGGAACGGGGAACCCTAAGGCCGCCGGTAGCGTCGCCGCCCCGCCCTGCGTCGGTGCGCCCTTGCCCTGACCATCATGGCTCGCTAGCTCCGCACCTCTCTGCTGGCCGCGGGCCGCCCGCTTGGCCTGATCCCGCCCATGCCGTCGGCCGCGTCGGCACGTTGCCAACGGCCGTCCTTGCCGCCTTGACCGTGGCCGAAGACCTCCAGCAGTGCAGCCCCAGCCCCTATGTATGGGCATACCCAACTTCCAAATCCTGGGTCCGCCACTGGTGGGCGGCCCACCTGCGTATGATTGGGCGCTCGCGCTCATCAGGAGGAATTCGGTCTGGTGTGGGTTACTGTCCAGGTGCCATCTTTTGGAATGATTCCCTTACCTGACCTGAATACCTGATGATTGATGGCAAAGCTTCTCTTATCCGCTGCGGTTGGCACGTCCGTCTCGTGCCGACGAGACTGGGTCATCTTGCCACTAATGATGCGTTACCAGTGTCCTTGTCCTCGCTGGCACGCCTCATGCTGTCTGTCGACGGCTCGCCGCTCTTGGGTATATACGGTTGGGAACTTGGATGCAGCCAACTGCCAGCCCCGATGGATGACACGGGACCTCAATCTCCGGCCGGTTCCACGAAATGGGCCGAAATGTGGGACGGTCTAGGTGTAGGAAAAAAAAACAAGGCCCACGAAGTAGTATTAGCTCTGTTGTTGACCACTGTACTCTGTGCAGGGTCCAAAAGTTGCTAGGCAGCCGAGCTGATGCAGTCATGCGTGCACTCGAAATCCAACTAATACAAAAGTTGAGCAAACTTGAACACACATTAACCTGCACGGGTGCAAGATTTTGTTAGAAAAACACGTGAACCAGGGAGACGATACATAGATATGTTGGATTACTGCAGGCAAAGCGCCTGCATTCAGTTTTGCCTATTCATAAAGCACGAATGTATCCGCACATAACAAAAGTGTGGGTCAGGTCTACTGAGGAACGAGAGCTTGACAGTTTCACTTCCAGCTTCGTGGCTCTGGAAACACGTGGCTCTTGGCGGCAACAGTTGTACGGGCCTCACCAAGAGCTGCCTCAGGTCCAAGGATGACACCAAGGGCACCAAGGAACGGTGCCTGCAGTATAGCTCATCCCGATCGGCTGTGGGATGCAACCTAGAGCAGCAAAGTAAGTCAGTGATTAGATCAGGAATTCAGGATATTGTAAATTGCCTAAATGAAGGCTAAGATGTTGGTATATCTTTCAGTTAAAAAAAAGATATTGGTATATCTCTAGCTCATGGCCTCATGGACAGTGACATACCTGCTGCTTCTGGACGATACCACCATGGAACAGCTTCATGGACGAAGAACTCTGAGAACACTGGCACGCTAGGCATGTGAAATGGAACATAAGACTGAGGCATTTCTGCTACGAGTAGAGGCAGAGCTGGATTAAAATGACTGAAACCGATTGGATGGTCAATGAAATGGGCGTTCCTGCTGTTCCCACTATACGCGATCGGATCAAGCTTGCGCACCCTTTTCATGTTCTTAATGTCCCGATCTTGAACTTGAAAGTGCTGCACTTGCCTAACAGAAAAGACTGATCACACTGCAGCCCGTCCCCCCTTTTGTTGTTGTAGCCAGGATAATCCTGGATGCGGAAGTCAACTTGCTCAACCAGAAAGAGAGCGAACTCTGAGGCGAGCTCTTCAAGGTTCCATTTTCTGTATGGGTTATTCGTCTTGTGGCTGACATGAACTTCCCCATCAGCCCGGAGCAGGAGACTTGCACTGCAGAAGAAGTCTTTCACAAGTTTCCTGTGTGAGCTAGAGCCAGCGCAAAAAGTTAGTAGTAGAATGAATTACATGGAACAAGATGTCAACAGATTGACCACAAGAACGTTGCAGCAGAGAAAATGCTGTACCAGATCCTTTTAAGTTGAAACATAGACCTATTCAGCTAACAAATACAATATGATTAGAAACAACTTCTAAGTTGTCCAGGCCCTACCTAGTAGACAGAAAGAAAGTTTTTTTATAGTCAAAGCTCAAAGGCTAGCAGTGATCAGTATATTGCTTCAAAATGGCTTTCACCTAGATCTAGTAGAGAAAGGAAGCGGTATACTCATTTGCTTCCACTTGACAGAAAATTACACAATTCGCTACAGAAAAATGAAATCCATTTATGAAGACCTGCTTGATATTTTTACATGTAGCCTAAGAGACAATTCAAAACGAAATAATGCAGAAATGAGCTCTAATAATAAGTATATTAGTTGTTTTGGCTAGTATGGTCTATCTATAAGGTAAAAGGCCTTCCTCTTTATCTGCTGGATGTGCTACTGTCACTACATACAGCAAACATAAACTATACTACAATGTGTACATACTTGATCATATGTGGTTGGTCTTCTTTCCCTTTGAACCCAGCATGGGGAAAGTTGAAAATAACCCTGTCAAACCGCCTCATCTTGAGATCAGTATGTAGCTTCATCGTTTTTGCATTGACTCCATGCAAAGTTTCCGCCCCCATTTTTTTCAGTTCTGCCAAATTGGATTCTGCTCCTCTGTACTTCTTCTTCAGGGTGTCTGTACAAGATTATTTGAAAATAAGTGAAAACTTAATAAATAAAAAAATCGCCCATCAGAGTAATCTAGGAAATATCTGCATTAATTATTCATATCGGGCTATGCATAAGCCCCAACAATATCAATAGATGGAAACATGATATCACAATAGTTCTTAAAAAATCTAGACACTCATGTACATCTCATTCTCATACCCTCATGGCAACAGCCAACAATGCAACATCGCTGATAAAGAGTACCGAAATCGGCTGCTCGTTCACGAGTAAAATGAGAAAAACCGATGAATGAAATCAAACCGTAGGAGTCGAGAGAAGTGGCGACGAGGTTGGCGCCCGAGCCGAAGCCGGTGGCGAGCGCCAAGGAGAAGGAGAAGTCGCCATCGCCGACGAGCAGGATGCTCTGGGTCGACGAGTACTGCCCCACCCACCTGACCTCGTCGTCCTCCTCCTCATCGCTGCTCTCCTCCGTTAGGTCGATGACCGGGACGCCCTCCGCGCGTGGGCCATCAACACCTCGACCTTCCTTCTCATCCTCATCTTCCTCCTGTGGCGGCGCCGTCAAGTCGATCGAGAATTCCCCCCGTGCATAGGCCGTACTGTGATCTTTCTCCTCCTCCTCCTCCTCCTCTGGCACCGCCGTCAGGTCGATCACCGGGACACCCTCCGCCTCCGCACGTGGGGCCATCGAGCCGACCACCATGACACCCTCCGCCGTGTACCCCTGCTGACTCCCATTGGCGGCGGTCGCGGCGACGCCCGCAGGCAGTGGGACTCCCTCCCCGTTCCCACTAGCGGCCGCTGCCGTAGCCACCGCCATGCGCGCGCCTCCTCCGCTGTGCTCTTTGCCGGCGATCAGGTGAGGTGACAGCCTGACAGGTGGAGGTGGTCTTACCTCTGCGTGGTGGTGCTCGCCTTGGGTTTGAATTTTAAATTTCAAACGGCTGCGAGGTGCCAGCATTAGTAGTCGTTGCCGTCTTGTTGGGCTGGGCTTCTATCGATAATACGCATTGGGCTTTTGGAGTCCTTCAGTTGTCCAAGAAAGGCAGCCATACTATGAGCGAAAGGGGCTGTGCAAGTGCAACCATTTATGGCTGGCTTCCCCAGATTCCATAGGCCGCAGGATCGAGACGACGCAGATCCCTAAATTCCGTAGTGATCGGCGGCAGATATATTTATGTGTACTTGAAACCAAATTATACAATATTTGCGCTTAGTTTGCGCCATCGATAAATAAATAAATGACGATATATGATGTTCATTGGCTCAAGTTAAGGGTGTACTGGAGTATGTAAGTACTATCGTACTAGAAATGTAAGTACCAATTGTATCATATGAGTAATGTATGTATCCTTTTGTCTCAACAAGAATGGTACTACTCCATACTCATATTAGTTGACGTTTTTGGACAAGGTTTGGGTCAAATATTGAAAACATAAACTATCAATAACTTTTAAAATATTTAGTTTAAAAATGTGAAACTTATATGTATAGATTCACCTTAAAACCCACTTTTATAAAAGTAATTTTATTTTTAGTTTTCTTATATATTTTAATAAAAATAATGAATAAAGTTAGATTTTAGAGACCGTGTCCTTGTCCAAAACATCAACTAATATGAGTAAGGAGGGAGTACTATTCTTGATAATTATTCCCCCACCTCCCTTTCCAAATTATAAATCATTTCAGCTTTCATAGGAACCAAAGCATCTCAAGTTTAACCAAAATTATAGAGAGAATTATAAATATTTATAACATCAAATAATCATACTATAAAAATATAATTAATGAAAAATATAACGATACTAAATTTATTATTTAATTATATAAATTTAATAGAACTTAAGATGTTTTGACTCTGCCCGAAAAGTTAAAATGATATAATTTAGGATGGGATGGAGGGAGTACCAACCAAACTTATTTGTGGGTCTTATTTAGGGAGAATCGGTTTTGGGCTTAGTTGCAATAAAAGAGAAGTCCAGAAGGACATGGTGACTTTTGTATTTCATGCAATGTAGTCAATAATATTAGACTTTGTTTTACTAATTTAGAGCATGTTTAACATAGTTTCAATTTTGACAACTTTAGAAAAGGAGCCAGAGGGTGTATACAAAACATTTTAAAAAGAGAAATCGTTTTTGGTGAATAGTAAAGGAACCAGAGCTGTTTTTAAGGCCTAGAATTTGTGGCTCCTCCGGAGGAGCCACGACAAACAACATAACATCCTATGATTGGTACATTGACTTTAATATATTAACTGAATTAAAGAAGATGACAGAGCCTTTTTTCTATCTATACTACGGTACAGCTCCATTCATTTCAAATCATAGGTCGTTTTTGACTTTCAAGATTTATAAATTTTAATTTATATCTAGACAAAAATATATATATATATATATATATATATATATATATAGCAGAAACTATATATTATAAAAATTAAAATAACTTATAATTTACAATAAATGAAGTACTCACCCCCCCCCCTCCCCCCGTCCTAGAAAGAAAATTCTAGCACAATATCATATTTTGGTATCTTATAAGTTTGATTAATTATAGATAAAAAATTATCATTATGAAATCAATAAATATTAGATTAGTTATGAAATATATTTTCACAATAAATTAATCTAGAGTTATAAATATAAATACCATTCACTAAAATTCTAGTTAAACATGCACTACTCCCTCAATCTAGAAAAAATATAATTTTAGTGCGAGTACCGTGTTTTAGTGTCTGAAGTTTGATCAATTATAGATTAAAAATTTATTAATATTTATAATATCAAACAAATATTATTAGATTAAATACAAAATATATTTTTATAATTAATTTATTTAGAGCTAAAAATATGAATTCTTTTACTAAAAACTTATGTGAATAACTTTAAATGATATGTAACCTGTGGTTGTATTCTTTTCATAATGGAGTGAGAAATTTTTTTTTTGGATAGAGGCAGAGGGGTGATTGGTTGTCCTGGCACTTTTTCTTGCTTCATCTCATTCTGTCGCTATGTTTGGTTACACACGGTAAGGAACCAGGTTCAAGAATAAGGGGGCCGAATTATAGTTGAGACGTCGTAAATATGTGAAAGAAGAATTTTTTTGTGATGTATCATTGATTTTTTGCTAAAAAATTAGATTTGTATTAAATTTTTGGATAAAAATCGAATTTTTATTGAATTTTTGATGAAAATCTTTTTTTCCATAGTATAAATTTTTTTTATTGTTTTTAGGGGGCCACGGCCCCGGCTGGCCCCCCGTTCCGTCTCTGTTACACATGCGTCGTTTAGTTCCTCTACCTCCACCATCCTGCGTGACTTCACTTTGTAGGTTTCACCTTGCGATATAGGATGGCATTATGCAGGTACAGTGCAAGAACCCATGTGTCAACACACATACAACTCTGATGCATGTAGGCAATTAAATAAGATCTCGCCTTAGATGGAACCAACAATAAATACAACCAAATATAACTAGGTGTATGATTTAAATATTCATCTCTTCATCGTGTACTGGCTCTTCATCCTTCCCTTGTTCTCTTTCTCTCAAAATTTCAGATTTTTTCACTCTCTACACCACATCAATTTTTAGCCGCATGTATAGAGCATTAAATGTAAGTAACAAATAACTAATTTCATAGTTTGGTTGTAAATCACGAGATGAATCTTTTAAATTTAGTTAACTAGGATCATGCCCGTGCGTTGCTACGGGATAAAACAAGATCACGGCCCAATTAATTTGTCCTCCCTGACTGTACAAAAGGGTTACAAAGTCCTCATGTGGTCATCGTACTTAACCTTGAAAGTTAGATATCAAAATCAAAATTGAACAGAAACATCAATACACTGGAGAAACATCAAGCAATAATTAGGCATCTGATTTTTTAAATTTCACGCAATCGATCCTGTTCTACCATAAACCAACCAACGGTTATAGTAGAAGTCGTATACCATGTGAGCCTTCAGAAAATCCTATGCACAGAACAATCCAAATATTTGTGTGTCCATTGTTAATGAGCGATACAAAAATATAGTAACCTACATATTTTTCAAGAGAATTGCATAGCTTCTCAAGAAATTTAATTTAACAAATGAAACAACCTTAGAATTATTTTTTTTTTGCCAATTATCTATATCTACCATCTGTGCTTGTCCTCTTGTCATGCATGCAATTTCAGTGACAAATGAATTTTTGTCCCTCTGCTGATGTCAAAATGCTTTTACCTGACAACACTCATATGGTAAACGCTAAACACCATATTCTTTGAAGCAAATCATTGTATTATTGTCTTATGGTTCCTCATACCATCTTAGGATGAGTTGAAGGTTTCAGCAAATGTGTGCAGAAGCACTCTGAATTATCCTGCTGCTCATCCGTTGCTGCAAATAGGCAAACTTTGGAGTATCTGGTGAACTCCGCTCAGGACATTCCTGCACTGATGTGAACTCCACAAAAACATATCCTTTCTCTCTATTGTGCACAATACTACTAATCTTAGGATGGTAGTGTTAGCAATTTAGCCAATACAAGGAACAGGGCAAAATAACCCACTACAGCAGACTACTTACAACTTGAGACCAAAAAAAAAGGATTTAGTCCACGTTCTGATGCAGCAGGTTTGCTAAAGTTCTCATATAGTTTGGCCCTCCCTAAATTCTATGCATACAAAATAGTGGAAACAACTACTGTATATGGCATTTTTGTTGCATTGCAGCTTGCTCTTGTACCGACCTATATATTTAGACTCCTGTATATAGCATTCACTTGAAGGATTCTGGGCGCTTGTGTTCTCACCAAGATAGTGGCCCTTCACTGTCGGAAGCAATGAAACATTAGCGTCTAACACTACCAAATTATATTGTCTGCCCAGGAATGTTGCACAATTTCAAAACACGAAATATAAAAGCATTTTATATATCAAGGTGTTCCATATATCAGCAACTCATCTGCATCACCAACAAACTATTTTCCAAGTGCATATTCTGAGATACTAAATCCGCTTAGAGAACAAAGGAAGTGTAGCAGCCCGACCACCCATCTTTGCACTTTAGGAACACAAATCTACTATGCAGCACTAACAAGCCATATAGCATAACACTCAGCACTGCCCCACCTAATACTTTTAGACTGTAGAGGTCGTCTTTTTTTTTTTTATCTAATGCCATCTATGAATTAATCAGAAGCATAATTCTAGCTGTTGACTGAGTCATATGTCCCAAACAAACTAAATGTGTAGGTTTCTATTCTGAATTGCTTTTTATGAACTATTTCTGAATTCTAGGAAGTAGGGACATGCTGTTCAGTGAGAAAAGAATCTGCAGAATCTGCCTCCAAAATAAAACAGATGAAAAAGGTCTCATGCACAGAGCAAATTACCAGGTTGTATATAGAGTTGACAACTTCCCATCCTTCTGCAGTAGATTTTGAAGCGGCCAGGATGAGCAGTTTTCAAGATCTTTCATCCAAATCGTATCCAATACACATGGATCTCCGAAATTCATGTCTAGCGAATAATCTTTGTTCTAAGAACAAAATTGGAAATTCGTATCTAAGATTTCATCTTCCAGTGCCATGGTCCCATCACCTTCACAAAAAGCACAGCTTACATATCAGTAAATAGAAGTGATGATAATTGACATAGTTCCACTTACAGCACTCCTAAACTCTCAAAAGGAGAGACTTTTTTTTTTTTTTTTTTTGGGGGGGTTTAGCATTCACTCATATTAAACTGTAACAGTGTAGAAGTTAGCCATGTATACCTTTTTTTTTGTGGTGTACAATTGTTTCAGTTTCAGAGAGTATTTCCAATGCATTTTTAAGTTGGTGTATGTCCATATGAGCAGCTGTGAAATTTGAGAGAAAGTTAGTGTTTTTTTTTTTTTTGGGGGGGAGACTAAACTGTAACAGTGCAGCAGTTAGCCATGTATACCTTTTTTTTTGTGGTGTACAATTGTTTCAGTTTCAGAGAGAATTTCAATGCATTTTTAAGTTGGTGTATGTCCATATGAGCAGCTGCGAAATTTGATAGAAAGTTAGTGTTTGTTACATGTATATCCATCTAAAAATCAATTAGGAAGTAGCAAAAACACATCCACCTCAATTAGCCATGAGCAATCTGAATGGAAAAGAAAAACTGTAAGCGACTGAATGACATCTCTGATCAAGCCCTACTACCTCATTTGCAAGTGATTTGGACCCTAACCTTACATGCTGGTAATGCCAGTTTCTAAAGGTGTCGCTTTCACTGGAGCCGAACAACCTTAGAAGAAAACACAAGAATATATATGAACCAATAGTTTAGAATATATATGGATCCTCAAGCTTGCAATAATTATAGCAGTATTAATTTCTTTGCCCTAAAATTCAGTAGACAACAAAGCAATGTAGAATAGCTCTGTTTGATCAACAATTAAAACATAGTAGTGAAGGATAGAGAGATCAGCTTACATTAAATGCAATCCATAGCCTTCATTCGCATCTGCCTTCCAGGGAAACAAAACTGCAAATCACATAGCAGGCAGCAGGATTAAATTATCCCAAATCAACTCTCAGGTGGGGTTAGATTCAAAGGAAATAAGGCAGCACTTTTCGTATTGGTATACCTGATGTTTGTGAAGGTCAAGGGTCTCACTACGGTTCGTTCCCACGTGGACCGACGGCAGCCGGGCGAGCGCATGGGGGGCCTGGGCGCGGGTAGCGGCACCAGCTGGTCACCTGGTTGCCGCCGCTGCTCCGACTGGCCACAGTCCACCGGACGAGTGTGGGGGGGAGCTGGCTGGGCGCCGCTGCTACCACCGCAGGGCAGCGTCGTCGACGGAAATCCCGGGAGGCACGCCGACCAAGAGTGGGGAGGCGGCGTGTTGGGGGAGGGGGCCTCGGCGCGACGGGTGGGTGGCGGGGACGGACGGCGGCGGCGAGCGCGGGGACGGACGGGCGGCGGCGACGGCAAATACGGGGCGGAGCCGGGGCGCCGTGCGCGAGAGGGGTGCGGTGCAGACGGACGGCAGCGGAGGCGGCAAGCGCGGGGGAGCGTGGGGAGGCGGCGAGCGTGGGGAGGCGTGCGGGCGGGGGGGGGGGGGGGAGGTGGGGCGAGCATGCGATTTAGTGAGCGATTATTAGCGAGCGATTACGGCTGACGATCGTGCGTCTAATCGCCGGGCCCCACCTGTCGGCGCGGGAAGGAAAGATAGCCGGGAGAGTCTGGCTTCGGAAGTCTTTCGTCCTGCAGGGTAGATGTTGACACTCCGTAATTTTTAGTTGTAAGATTTATAATTGAACGATATTTATTAAATTAAATATAAATAAAATGCTACAGCTCTAAATTTTTTCAATATTTGCAATCTGAACGAGCCGCTGGTTCTCCATCTTCTTTGCAACCAATCACGCCCCGAGTGTACACAGATCGTTTGCTGAATTTCCCAGCATGTGCGCTTTTCCAGAGCTCAGTCAGGCAATCGCTGCCAGTGGGCCCAGGCCTCAGGCGGACGCGGAGAAGCTCTACTCTACTCCAATACGCCTACTCCGTACGCGGCTACGCGTCGAATCGGTTCTTTGACCACACCACCGTTTCCGCACTTGACACGAGTCCACCACTCTCCAGTCTCCACACCACTTCACACTCTCCGCACCACTTTCTTTTCTTTTATTTTTTTCGGACAGGTCCACACCACTTTCGCCTCCGTCGGCGGCGGTGACGGGCGCGAGGGCACGAGCGAGCAAGCATGGCAGTGGCGGTGGCCGCGCAGGTGGCGATGGGGCTCGCCGCCGAGGCGGGATGCGGTGGGGACGGGGATAGGGGCGATGCGCCATTGGAGGTGCCGCCGCCGGTCGAGGTCGACAGGAAGGGGGCACCGCCGGTGGAGGGGGTACCTGTGGCGGTCACCGCCGGAGGGGACGACAAGGAGAAGGACGTGAAGGGAGAGAAAGGGGTGAACCCGGTGAAGTGGCTGGGGCATTACTCCTCCGCGCAGAGCATACTGCTCGTCGGCGACGGGGATTTCTCCTTCTCGCTGGCGCTGGCCAACGCGTTCGGCTCCGGCACCAATCTCGTCCCCACATCCCTCGACACCTATGGTTCGTCTACTTCAATTACCTCGTCCTCCTCTTGCGGCAGCTAAAACCGCCCTTCCCGCGACGACTAGTATATGGGTGAATGGTGATGCATTGTTTTGGTTTGAGCCCTTTGCACCTTGCATACGGGTATAAATTGTACGTAGCAATTGATAGATGCATGCAAGAAAACTGTATGCTAGTTCGCCGATTCCAGAAAAATGTGGTATCGATTCCAGAAAAATGTGGTATCTTGTGCTAGTTAAAGAAGAAGGACACGCTCCATTTAAGACTATGGTTATGTTAAAATGGTTTAGAGCACGTTGCAACACAGCATATCCACGTATGTAGTATTTTAGCAACTCCTTTGTGTCGAGGGTGATACAAGATAAAGAATCAAGCAATTGCCCTAGGATACCAAACCGACGGAGTGATAGCATTAACATTCAGCAAAAGAGGAAGAAAAGGGACAGTATCCTGCCATCCAATTAAAGCATTAAGCTGTTTGGTTGGTGCCTGAAAACACTTGCCGGGCCCAGGCATGCATCCTTGGCGTCCATTTTTGAATGCCTGGGCCAGGATGTGTTGCCTGGCCAAACAGGCCCTAATTATTTCACACCTTCGTTAGGAAAAATTTGTCATCTTTCAATAGTTTTATACTAGTAGTCTTATATTTTGTTCGTTCTCATTTGGTTTTGAGCACATACACATTAAGATCTTGTGTTTACCTTGTAATCTCGAAGGGCCACTATGTTTTGTTCTGTGTAATTTTCTCATTATTACTTACCTATTTTATTTTTAAAAAAACTCTTTTTCCAGAGGCTCTGAGGAACAAGTACAGCAAAGCAGAGTCAAACGTAGCAGAGCTGAAAAGATTGGGTGCCACAGTGTTCCATGGGGTTGATGCAAAAGAAATGAAGTTACACCCTGACTTGAAGAACAGAAGGTTTGATCGAATTGTCTTTAATCTTCCTCATGCTGGCTTCACAGGAAAAGAGGACGACATGCATATGATCAAGTATGTGCATAATCTCATTTGTCTTTTTAGGCAGTTAATGTTTAATTAAACCCTGGATTAGGACAGTTATTCTTGTTCTTCTTATGGATTGGTACTTATGGATTGTTAGGACACTTGTTCTTCAAATGGATTGGTTGCATCATTTTATTTGTCTTAAATGAGATGTGTAAAAACATTATTGATTAAATATTCCAAAGGCTACATCTGCACATGAAGGGCTATGCTCTCGTGTTCATAAAGCATGCTGCTTATTTAGTAAACCTATGCGTGTAAAAGACAATGGATAGCATCTTAGCGAAATTGTTATACTTTTCATTTTCATTTTAGGCACCATTGATCTGCTTAACTTGTTTTTTTCCCCGAAATGGGCAATAGCTTTTAATGCTTACATCATGAATAAGTAACACCTTAGACATGCTGCCTCAATAACAAGCGGCACAGATCGTTCCTGGCCTCCATATTCCATTTGCTAGAGTTGTCATGCTTTATATCTTGTGTTACAGTAAAAAAAAATTTCTGACAACCATAATGTTAGAAGATGAAACCAACATTATTTGTTGGTCTATGACATGCATAAAATATTTTTGCAGCTCCTTCTAGTATTTCTTAATTTCTTGTTTTGTTTCTATATACTTTGAACTAAGATTGGTTAGCTTTCATATGACAATCAGAAAATAGCTTGCTAACGGTTTCTTATTGCATATGGAAAATACATGATTCCTTTAAAAAATTTACCATGATGTTGTTTTATCTTGTTCTGTTTCTTAGTTAACTTATTGCTTACCATCTGCTGTGACCTTTAGCTCACACAGGGAGCTGGTGTGGGGCTTCTTCCACAACGCAGTCCACCTTCTTCGGCCTTATTGTGAAATCCACATTAGCCACAAGACAGGGCGGTCTTACGATAAATGGGGTCTTGAGGACCTAGCCTATGGGGCTTCTCTGGTTCTGGTTGACAAAGTTGCTTTCCAACCAGAAGACTACCCTGGGTATAACCAAAAGAGAGGAGACAGTGCAAGGTGTGATGAACCTTTTGGTCTAGAGGCTTGTTTCACATTCAAATTCCGGATCAGAGATCGGAAGAAACTGAATGGAAACATGACTAGTCCAATCTCACCCCAAGGAATCATGGACCTGGCAACTGAAAGAGGGCCATTTCACCTGTTTTCACCTGCTGAATCATGGTCTCGGCAACGTCTTCCTCCACGAATCAATGCGGTTCAGATGGTGACAACTCTGGAAACTTATGAAGTTGTTCGAAGGCAACATCTGCATTTTCCAGTGAACTTTGACAGCACAGCAAGAGACCTGTATTTTCACCCTGAGCGCAATGCCCGGCCAATGCTCAGAACCCCAGGGCCATCTCTGCAAGCTTTGCTGGATCCAGGCGTCATTCCTCCACTGAGGGGCAGAATCCCATGCCCTGATCTCATTGTACCTCAGGAGGGGCACTGGCATCAACATAGATCAGCTGCTGATGTGCCAATAAGACGTCACTCTTACTTGGCCCAGGAGCACCAGCGGAGTCCGCTGAGGGAGCATGAAATGTGGGCACAGGTGATGCCCGAGGCGACCAGCTTTGGCCGTTCTGCCTTGGTGGAACACCGACGCAGGGACAGAGAATCTGTTGAGAAGCAAGAGTGGCTGCGCATGATGGTTGCGTTGTATGGTGGGCAGTGAAGGATCTTTTGGGAGATGTGTACGTATATGTGCAGATAACCAGAACAAAGGAGCTGGGCCTTTCCAAGTCACATGGTGTGGCGAATGTTTTGTGTTTGAGGCTTGTACAGCTGGTACTGCTCTGCCTCTAGGCTAAGCTCATGATCAGCAGTCCAATCCTCCGGACTGGAGAATTAAATTTCTTCGCCCAGATGTTTGCTAACTGTACAAGACACGCAGAAGCAAGAATCTTGAAGATCAATAGAAACTCAGACACAACGGCGGACTCACTGGCTACACTGGCTTTCTCAGCCACTATATCTTTACAGTTTGCTTGTCTTTGTATAAATAGAGAGCATGCAAACCAGTGCCCAGTTTTAGATGCACTGCAACCTGTAACCTTAAACTCTGTAAGATTGCTAGCAGCAAAGATGCTGCAAATAAAATTGTTTCCTATAAAAAAAAGGTTCATGATCAGCCAATCGATCTCTGTCACATACGCACTGGCCTTTTATCAGTCATGCCAACCTTGAGGCAACTTTTGACCAAACCGTGAGCATGCCGTGGCCATCCATCGGATACAGCAAAAATTGAGTCTAATCAGGTCAACACGGCCCTCATTGTTTCCAGAAAGGGTCATGGCGATGGTTGCGCCTCTTTCCTAGCCAGCGTGCGAGTGCGATGGCGCTGCTCCTGATCTGGGCATGGTGGCTGCCGGGTTCCTGCTCTAACCGTGACGACGGATCTTGGCGAGAGCCGTGATTTCGGCTAGCGCAGAGGTCTCAAAGGCTATTCAACTTCAATTCACCGTCTCGACAGTCGACCGGCATGGACACTTCGCGGCTCAGGCGTCCAAACACGGAGCGAATTGTACTGCCAAAGCACCTAAGGGAAAACGAGCGTTGATAATGGTCGGACAAGGTCATGGTGCTGACAAAGCGGAGGATTAAGTTTTTAGTAATCAATTCTTATTCCCTCCGTTTTACTGTAAATTACTATGTTACTCTAACTTTCTAGTTAAGTAATTTTACACAATGTGTATGTATGTTCGTAATACAAACTATGCATATTGTAGGGAGTATATTAGCCAACTAGCGGACCAATGCTAGCTAATTTAGACTAATTTTAAGCTTAACAGTAACTAGTTTTAGCTGATTCAAATAAGGTCTAAGACTGACTCCAACAGAAGGGACCTAAATCGGAGAGGCATTCTTCAGTTTAGGTCGCGCAGGAGAAGTGGGTCACGTACCCAAACCTTTGGATTTCCAACAGCGGACCCAAATCCGAATAGGCATTCCCTGGGCCGGCTCCGCCTCCCCTCGTTCAACGGCTCGCCGGCGGTCGGGCAGCAGTCTTCTCCCTTCGGCGTCGGTGCCCCTCCCTCCCCCGCTTCCCGGCCGGTGCGGCCCCTTTTTTCCTGTATCCGGGTGGCCCTCACTTCCCTCCATCCCGGCGTTAGGCGGACCCGGATCCGGGTAGGCGGGAGGAGCTCGGATGGTGCCCCGCCGGGGTTCCCTCTAATGCTGGGCGGCCTCCCGGACACGTGATTCGGCTAGTGCCGGATCTCAAGGCTATTCAACTTCAATTTTGTTTAGGATCATCATGTGGTGTGAGGTCCCTCCCGGCGGCGGCGGCCTCCCTCCCGGTTCATTTCACCCACGACAGCGGCCTCCCTCCCTCTCCCTCCGCGTCCAAACTCGGAGCACCTTGAACTGCCAAAGCACGAAAGGGAAAACGGGCCCACCACTAATGGTCGCCACAAGGTTTGGTGTCTCCTCTCGAATTATTAAGGCAGCATCTTTGCCTCCCCTCTCTCCTCGAACGCAAAAATGGGGACTCCGATTGCCTACTCCGTTGGAGAGCGATTTTTCACTGTGGCGCCAATGCAAAAAGGGTTTGGGTTGCGGGATGCGTCCTTTGTTGGAGTTAGTCTAAAATAAGAAACAAACGGTGTGAAGATGAAGGAGGAAGTACGGAGCGAGTGAGCTCTGAATCTACTATACCGAAATGACGCAATACCTACATCGCGTGCGTCTAAAAAGTTAATCAAATCGAATAATGGAAAGCATTGGCAAGGTAGTATACTGCATTATTTTGACTGAGAAACCGAAAATGGGTTCATACTACTCCCGCATTTGTAAATGTTTTCTTTTTCTTTTGTTCCCTACCCGTGTACTACTACTTACCTTTTTAGGATTTGGAAGAACCGGGCCCGTCGAGCAAACACGGGCGACCCTGACATGCGAGCACCGACGACATCGGACATTCGGACCGCACAACTCGCAACGGGGTTTCCGTTCGACGACAACACTAGACTCGAGTCCGCAACGCTTCGCCTCCAGGGACGGCGACACGTGAGCGCGGATGGCCGACTGCGTGGGGGTGTCCACGCCGGAGGTTGCGCACGACGCGGCGGCTGTCGGCGGCGGGACGGGGGATGAGGAGCCATTGGTGTCCACCGGGACGGGGAAGCCCCCGGCACCAGAGGATGCGGTGCCGGCGGAAGTCGAGGAAGAGGGGAAGGGGGCGCCGGCGCCATTGGAGGGGTCACTGGCGGTGATCACCGTGGAAGGAGAGGAGGAGGCCCGCGGGGCGGAGGCGGCGGCGGCGGAGGAGGAGGAGGGTGAAGGGGTGAAGTGGCTGGGGCTTTACTCCTCTGCGCAGAGCATTATCGTCGTCAGCGACGGGGACTTCTCCTTCTCGCTGGCGCAGGCCACCGCATTCGGCGACGGTGCCAACCTCGTCGCGACGTCCCTCGACACCTATGGTTTGTCTACTGCGATCGCTTCCGCTTCCTGGTGCGGTGGGTAAAGTAAAATGTGCCTTCGCTCTCGCGTTTGCTGCATACGAGATAACGACTGGCACTAGCAGTTAATGGCTGATCCCATTTCTGGCCTTTTGCGACTTTGGTATGAGAATAAATGGAACCATGAATGGCTGGATTTCATTCGAGAATATGATCTGCTAGATTTGATGACTGTGATAGGATCTAGCTTTGTTGGTTAAATGAGGATTCTAACATTTCCACTTCATTACTACGTTTTAAGCAAATTATTTTGTGTCACGTACGAAAAATGATAGAGTGATCTAAGCAGCTGGTTACCAGTTGGATAAAAATAAACTTAAATGAACCTGTGAGAACATTAATATTTTTTTATTTAGCAAGAGGGGGGGGGGATGCACCACAATAAGCGACACAATACATCTTTCCCGATTCAACTGTACATAATCACCACAGTTTGCCTTTAGGACAAATTTTCAGCATTCAATAGTTCTAGTATTGATTGTATTATTTCCTTCATCCTAATTTTGTATTTGGGTCCATATGCATTGTTGATGCTATCTTTACCTTTGCAACATTTTCTGCACTTCTTGTGGGAAATCCTCATTTGCAGAGGTTCTGAAGCGTAAGTACAGCAAAGCAGAGCCAAATATAATGGATCTGAAAAGGTTGGGCGCCACGGTTTTGCATGGTGTTGATGCGGAAAAAATGAGGTACCACACTGACTTGAAGAACAGACGATTTGATCGTATTGTCTTTAATTTTCCTCATGGTGGCTTCAAAGGAAAAGAAGATGACTTGCGTATGATCAAGTATGTGCACTATCTCATCATGTTATTTGGAAGCTAACATTAATTAAACTCTATTAAGAATTTAAGAGTCATTCATGATCTTCATATGGATCAGTTCATTATTTTTCTTACTGAGCTCCTGAATCCGAGTTGATTCAATATTTCTAAGGCTACATTTGCATACAAAGGGTTATGTCTTCAGTATTTTTTGAATGTCTAATCTCTCTGTATTTATAACATACACAGAAGTGACATTGGTAGAATCTCAGTGAAAATTTGAAAATGTCTCTTTCATTCTAAACAACATACATCACTGCTAAACTTGTTTCTCAGAATGAACTACATCTTTTTGTGAGTACATTAAGAATAAATAGCATCTATGTTACCTCAATCATAAGTTGAGAGCTCTTACAGGTCCTCAATGGTTCATTGGCTAGAGTATATTTTGTTTTAGGTCCTATGATGGTTCAGTCAAAAAAAATTAAATAATGCAACCTTGATGGAAGAATAGCTAAGATCATTATTTTGTTGCCTTTGTGGATATAACTTTATCTCTACCACTTATAGCAGTAGTTGTAATATTTTGGTAGAATCTTTTTTCTGTACATATATTATGAAATAAAGATGTTTCAACTTTGCATGTCAGTGGCCATAAAATAGTTAGCTGATGTTTCTTAGTGCAGCAAAACATACAGAAACCCAATTGAAATCTACAATGCTGTTATTTTACAGCTGTTGTTTTCATAGTTAAATTATTATTAACCATATATTGCGACTTTCAGCTCGCACAAGAAGTTGGTGTGGGGTTTTTTCCACAGTGCATGCCACCTTGTTCGGACACTTGGTGAAGTCCATGTTACCCACAAGACCGGGGAACCATATGACAGATGGGATCTTGAGCACTTGGCCTCTGATTCTTCTCTTGCTATGGTTGACAAAGTTCCTTTTCGAAAGGAAGACTACCCAGGTTATAACCAAAAGAGAGGAGACAGTAAGAGGTCTGACGAACCTTTTGATCTTGGTGCATGTTGCACATTCAAGTTCCGAATCAGGAACTTGAAGAAGCTGAAGCAAATGAACAGGAATAGGTCTGATTTAATCCCAAACCTTGGAGCCAGCAACTTTCATCCAGGCCATTGGGTAACTGACAGGGGGACGTTTCATCCGGTTTCACCTGTTGAAGCATTGCCTTGGCATAATTTTCCTCCACCAGCTCACACAGGCCGCATGCTGATGCCTCTGCATCCTTACATAGTTGATCAATGGCAACAACCAAGTTTTCCACTGAACTCTGATGGCATGGCGGCTGGATCTTATTTGCATAAACAGGAGAGTTGCCATCCAATGGTGAGCATGCCACGCCCATGGATGATTTACCTGCTCAAGGTGGCATTCCTCCACCTCTACCAATGGGCAGAATCCCATTTCCTGATCTTATTGCACCTCAGGAGCAGCCTTGGCATCAGCAGAGAACTATTCCTGATCAGCTAGGCGGCGATAACAACTTTTTTGCCCCGGAACACCAAACGAGTCTGCAGAGGGAGTATGAAATGCAGAGGCAAGTCATTCCCAGAGCAACCAGCTTGACCCATAACTCCTTGGAACATCGCCGCAGGGATGAGTGGCTGCGCAGGATGATTGCATTGTATGGTAGGAAGTGAAGGATCTATGAGAGGTGCCAGTATGAAGGAGTTGGGCCTACCAGTTCGAGGCTTGTACAGGTAAAGGTCACTTTGTGTGACAAACACTGACCACGGTGGCAGTGCAATGAGTTGGTATCGGGGCAGTGCAATGAGTTGCTATATTGCCGTTAATAATGTCTGTACACTGTAGTCCTAGGCAGTTAAGAAAGCCTGTTTTGAAGTGGAGCTGTCCGAAGAGACTTCCTGATTAGTTGCTCATTCTGCAATGAAGTATGGCTTACATTTTCGTGGAGTACATACATTGGTCACACAAAGATCATGCATGATAGAGAACTGAAGCTGCGTTATTTGCTTGGACAATTAGCTTATACTCCACTCCATATGTTCCAAATTATGGTTCACTTTAGTTTTGTCCTAAGTTGGACTTCTCTAATTTTGACCAAACTTATAGATGAATTTTTTAGCTAATGCTCCCTCCATTCTAAATTATAAGTCATTCCGATTTCTTGAAGTCAAAACATCTTAAGTTTGACCAATTTTATAGAGTTATAAATAGTTATGACATCAAATAGGTATATTATAAAAATATAATTAATGGAGAATCTAATGATATTTGATATCATAATGCTATCATTTTATTATATAAATTTGGTCAAACTTGTTATGCTTTGACTTTCCAAAAAATTGAAATAACTTATAATTTAGGATGGAGTGAGTAGTAACTATTTACAACATCAACTTAGGCCCAAATTTGATCCTCATAGGCTAAATTTTAGCAAACTGCTAACTTTGTTCCAAATTATAGTTTATTTGACTTTTTTTTATTCTAACTTTGACCATTCGTCTTATTCAAAAATTTATATCAAATATCACATATTTTGTTGTGGCTTGCTTTACTAGTAAAAGTTCTTCAAAATGACTTATTTAACTATGTTTGTACAAATATTTTGAATAAGACAAACGGTCAAATTTAGAGTTAAAAAAGTCAAACAAACTATAATTTAGAAACAAAGGAATACTTGTTAATCCATATGATCCAAACATCCCCTATGATAACTACTAGCTAGCTTAATTACCAGTAGAGGTTATTTGGGTCCATTTAGGTGTTTGAATAGTTGGTTAAGTGTATATGAACTATTAGCACCTATCGCTAACTAATGAACTAATTGTTAGAAACTCCACTTGAATCACCTATTACAAACTTTAGTTACTAACTATATAGCACTAACAAATCCAAAGGTGCCCTTAATTTCATTAAATTCTATGCAAAATATATTTTCATAGTGTATTTACTTGAGCTTATAGATATTAAAGGATTGTGTCAAACATTGGAAATATAAATCATGAATAACTTTTAAGTTGTTGAGTTTGAAAGTGTGAAACTATATAAATAAAATTGTCTTCAAAAATATTTTTATAAAAATATACATATAATACTTTTCATATATTTCTTTCAAAAATTACTTTTGATAGATATTTTATAAAAATAAGAAATCAACGTTATGCTCTGGAGACCGTGTCGTTATCTAAAATGATTTTTTTTTTTTTTAGTATGGAGGGGGCATAGAGTTAATGTTCCCACAAACTAGAGTTATATTCTTTTATTTATAATATTTGAGTGCTAGAATAATATTGTTTTCTGAGGGTTTAATATAGTTTTTGAGTCTAGATGCTGCAATTATGTACCCTCCAAATGGTCAAAACTCATACGTGTTTCCCTGAAGAAAAATAAAAGAACATTTGTTTATGTAAATCCTTCTGCGACTTCTACCGAAATCCTCGTCTCATCGAGTGCATGTCTTGCTGGAACACGATTGGCCATCGAAGTCAAATACCAGACAAACTTAGCACTGTCTTATCATTGATGGCTTAAATAAACCCATTCAAAAACACAATTTGTGGATTATATACTATTTGCTTGTTCCATTCGTCTCAATGTTCGGTGTTCCTTCCTCGAGAAGCCACCGAGCGAAGACCAACCCAAACGCCGCCGGGCTCACCCGCCTTGTGGGCCCACCCGACCGAGTCCCCCGATAGAAGGAAGGATTTGAATGCACTGCGATGCTTGGACTTGGGAGTCTCTTCCGTCCACCACTCCACTACCACTGTCCACCACAGGAGCTCTCATGGTCATGGCGGTTGGGGTAACCTCACCAGCGGTAGGGCACGACTCGGCGGCGAACGGCGGCGGATCGAGGGAGGAGGGAACGGCGCCGCCAGAGAAAGGGTTGCTGGGAATGAAGGTAGAGGGGAAATGGGTGGCGGCGCCAGTTGATGGGTCACCGGCGGCGGCGGAGATCGCCGTGGAAGGGGATGAGGCGGAGCAGGAGGAGGGAGATGAAGATGAGGATGACGATGACAACGACGAGGAGGATGACGATAAAGAGGAGGAGGAGGAGAAGTGGCTAGGACAATACTCCTCTACGCAGAGCATACTGCTCGTCGGCGACGGGGACTTCTCGTTCTCGCTGGCGCTGGCCACAGGGTTTGGCTCCGGGGCGAACCTCGTCGCCACGTCGCTCGACACCTACGGTTTGTCATTTTCCGTCGCTTTCGCTCTCTCGTGCGTGCCTCGTAAAGGCGATGCCCTTTTCGGCCCTTTGTGCATTGGATACGGAAACACATGGAGCTGCTGATTCGACGATTCGGATGTGGCATTGGTTGTATGCGGATTTGATGCATTTGCTCCATTGAGATGAAGGTTTACTTGAAATGGGTACCACTATAGTGGGTGATGGAAGCTGCATTGCAATTGCAGCATGATTCTCATTTCTGGAAGAGCTGGGACTACGGATTTGTGGGACGCCCTTGAATCTCGTTGCAGTGCATTATTTATCCTTGGAAATGTTGCTGTTGGGAAATATTTTTAAGTTAACTAAAAAATTGCCTCTTCTTTGAAGAGGTTTGAACCCTGGAACTTTTGCATGAACTAAAAAAATAAAAAAACTTTAGTTAACTTCCCCAGTCAGTGATGGTGTTGTTTCATACTACTAGGTGCTCCAGTCATTCCAAAATTTAGGTTGCTTCAGTTTGTTCTGAGTCAACCTTCTCTAACTTTGACCTAGTTATACAAAAATGCACCAACATCTACACCATCAAATTAGTTTAATTAAATCTACCATGAAATACGTCTTGATAGTGCTTTTGTTTGATATTGTAGATGTTAATATATTTTCTATTTACTGGATCAAAATAAAGAAGTTTGATTTAACAAAACTAAGACCTACATTTTGGAATGTAGTATAAGTATTTACTGAGCTAGTACTCTTGCTATTTTCTTATTTCTTTTCTGCCTTTCACATAGTTGGACTTTCAATGTTGTCAAGTGGTTGGGTAATGAGACATGTTGATTGTGCAGTTGAAACGTCTAGTTTTGTCACTTCTCTTTGATTTGTAGACCCCTTCTTTGATCAGATGTTTGAAGCACCCTGCCAGTTGTTTGCACATTGTTAACTTCAGCAACTTCTCTTCATCAAGGTTAATAATAGAGCAAAGTTAGCAAATCAATCATTTTGTGATCAGATTGGAAAGAAAACTGAAGAAAATAACATTGTGGCATTGTACCTAGAAATCCCCTGTGTACGCATGCACTCAGCTAACCAACCAACCACACCTATCATGCTATCTAATTAAATTATCCCAGAAATTTCGTATGTAGTATCTGAATTTCCTATTTGCTTCAGTCTTTTTGGCCCAAGACACATGTAGCACTAACCTGACTCACTTACCTGATATTAAGGGAATAGCTTATGTGATATTTTAATCCTTTTTAGTTGTACTTATCTATTTCCTCTCTATATCTTGTGGGCAATCCTCTTTTTACAGAGGCACTGGGCAACAAATTCTGCAGAGCGCAGTCTAATATAACAGCCCTGAAAAGTTTGGGGGCTACTGTTTTGCATGGCATTGACGTGAAGGTAATGAAGTTGCAGAGTGACCTGAAAAACAGACGGTTTGATCGGATTGTCTATAACTTTCCTCATGCCGGCTTCAAAGGAAAAGAGTTTGAGGAACACATGATCAAGTATGTGCCCTATCTTGTTGTTTTAATTTTTGCAGTTTCTCTATTTTTAAATTCTGTGTTCGTAAACTCTTGTTGTAAATGTGGATTGGTTGTATTATTAATTTTCTTAGTGAATTCCTCAAGTTTGGAGTTGATCAGTATTCCTTTGACTATCTTTATATGAAGAGTAATGCCTTTTGTTTAGTACACATTGAGCGTGAACTGACATTGGATAGAATCTCAATCAAATTGTTCCATTTCAATTTTCATCTTGGCCACCTGTCACTGCTAAAAACTTGTTTTTAGATGAACTTCAAGTTCTTATGCTTGCATTAAGAATATGAAACATCTTATATATGCCTTCAAGGATAAGTTGCAGGTGCTATATTTCTTCTCCATGGTTCATAAGCAAGAGAATGTTTATGCTTTTAATTTTGAATGGGTCTTCTTTGCAGTACTCTATAGCAGTTTTTGTTATTTCTTTCTCAATGTACACTACAGAAAATTCCTTTCTCAATGTACACTACAGAAAATTGTTCTTGTAATCTGTCAATAGGAGTTTCTTCACTTATGATTATATGAAATAAGATGGACAAGTCTGTTCAGATGTTTGTTATGACAATTGCTTTTAGAACGCAAGAGCCTATTCAACATTTACCGTGTCTTCATTTAGCAGCCTTATGATTCTTATCTAGATTCTTATTGTTTTATCTCGAATAATACGTCTAAATTCTTATTGACCATCTGCTTTGACCTTTTAGCTCACACAAGAAACTGTTGAGGAGTTTTTTCCGCAATGCACGCCACCTACTTCGGCTTTATGGTGAAATCCATGTTAGTCACAAGACAGGAAAGTGGTATGATGAATGGGGTCTTGAGGACCTAGCGGCTGAGTTTTCACTTATTTTGGTTGAGAAAGTTAGTTTCCAGAAGGCAGACTATCCTGGATATCACCAGAAGAGAGGAGATGGTCCAGATTGTGACAAACCTTTCCCCTGCTAGGCACCTGTTGCACATTCAAGTTCAAAATTGGAGGTTTGAAGAAGTGGAAGAAACAGAATGGGAGAAGGGCTGGAGCAATCTCATCTGTTGGAGGGGACACAAGGTCATGCCTTCCTCTTGTTCAACCGTGGTCTGGGCTACAGTTTGTTCCACGAGCTTACACAGTTCCTTTGCCCGATACACGAGCTTACACAGTTCCTGTGCCCAATACTCTGCCATCTCGTGTAGTTGATCAAAGGCAACAACCAGGTATGCCACTAAACTTCGTTGGCATACCGAGGGCTCCTTATTTTCATCAACCGGGCACTGCCTGTTCACTGCTCAGCACTCCAGGGTCATCACTGATTAATGCTTTGGGCATTCCAGGCCACATTCCTTCACCAATGGGCAGAATCTCAAGCAACAGTTTGGTTGCTCCTCAGGGGTATCCACGGTATGAAGAGAGAAGCATTGCTGAACCGCTAGGAAACACTGATTACTTCTTTGCCTGCGAATACCAGAGGAGTTTGCTCAGGGAGTACAGGATACAGAGTCAACTAATGCCTGAGGGAACCAGCTTGAACTATTCTGCCTTCTTGGAAGCCCAGCAATGGGAGTCTGTTCAGAGACAGGAGCGGCTCCGCAGGATGATCGCATACGGTTCCCAGTGAAGGATCGTCATCCAGACTCCAGAGTTCGGTGATGTATGTGTCTCTGCGTTGAGGGTCGGTCCTCGGTCGAGAAGGAATTTGGTCTTTCCCTTACCAGATACTCTATGCAATGCTAGATATGATATGACCAGTGTGTTTTGTGTATAGGTAGGGCCTTTTTGTGTGGCAAACACTGGCCACAGCAGCGAAAGTAACGCTGATCCAAGTTGCTGCGTGAAGGTGTAATCCTGGGCAGGTAGCCTGTTTTTGCTATATGGGGGCTGCCTTTAGGAGCACATATTAGCTGTAGCAACTCACTTTATAGGGAGTATATAGTACTTTTTATGGGGTTGCTGTCAAATACTGTTAACTGGAGGTACCAGCTACTACCTAGTAACCCGCGCGTTGCCGCGGGCACGTTGTAGTGACGATTGGATCAGGAAGAAGTCAAAAATAAAATATTGACTAAGATTAATAGATTTATTCATTCTATATGGCTTACTTGGGTTGTGATCTGTAGGCTGTTGGTGGTCCCTATACTAAATGGATGACCAAGTAACATGTAGATCCACAAATCACATGATTAGCATAACATGATTCCTAAAGATATTGTATGAAGGGATATGCTGCTGCAATTAATATTGCTGATCGAAAACTAACTGCTTTACAGAATTAGTTAACCAACATTATCAAACGCTGGGTTTTTTTTTTTCCGCACATCACAGGCCTTATTGTTGGCAATGTAGACGCCAAATAAACAGGTAGAGATGTGCATAGATAGCATGCATATGGTAGTTTTGGTACACATATTCATACGTAGTAAAAGTTAAAACTGCAATGAGGAAAAGTCCTTGTACTAAAGAATAGTATTCCAAGTTTTTTTATCAGTGTGTATGGACCTATTTATGCAAAGCTTCATCTTCTGTCCATCATTAGGAAAGGAGAGTACACGTAAGTTCACAGCTGGAGGCTCGCCACGCCGTTCACTGTAGAAGTAGGGAGATCATTCACATAAACAACTGCTGGTGTGATGGAGTTGCCATCCAGAAAAACAAATAACTTTAGTTAGGGAGAAAACTAATTTTTCAGATTTGGCGTAAGAAAACAAATGTGCAGTTCCAGTACTTGTGAGCAGGCAGTGAGGGCAGGGTTGACCGTGGCACTATGTGGTGGTCGTGCTATGGCTCCTTTTTATTTGGAAAGTTCAACAAGAATAGCTGGCTCGGTCATTCCTGTGTGCACAGAAGAGAAGTGAAATCAACTTTTTATTGAGCTATCAAGAGAATGTAACTGTCATCAATTCCAAAATGATAAGGACATGTAATAGCTCAGATTATGCAATCATTAAGATGCATTTGGTAGAATATGGCCTAATGTTGTAGACAGTTAACATAGATTAGTAAAACAAATTGTAAACCTGCCGGTGAAAAAGAGAACCTTTATGTGGTGAAGTAATGCTGGATTAACACCCTTACAATTCAAGGTGTACTTTGAAAGTCCCCATAATTGCAAGTCTGAAGTGACAGGAAGCAATTGCCCTGAAAATTCAGTGGCCCACATTCAATGTATTTTGCTATTTGCAGCAACAACCTATGTTGAAAGGAAAATGTTGAATGAAATGGTATTTGGGAAAATACAGAAGGTAAACAGAACATTATTTTTTAGAAGAAAGGAAAAAAGAAATAAACGATGAAAGCAACGAAGGTGATATAAATGTGGTTAAGAAAGCCACATAATTGCTTGCTACCCTCTCAGGCAGAGAGCAAACCAGGCAAGCATTGATCCGCAGGCCGACTGAATCCAACGCCGGGAGCATCTCTGGAGGCAAAAGTGCCAGGCACTAAAGCAAACAGGCGTATGCAAGATTGGAAGAGAATGAAACTTGTTCATGATGTACTTTGAATAAAGTGTCAGGCTATATACATGTATTTGTGTATGAATATCTTTATGTATCAATAGATGATGTTAAGAGTGAAGTACCACTGAAATACAGAAGAAACATTGCAATGAGGGAAGCAAACGACTCTGAAAATTAGCAGGCATCATGTAGTCCACAATCTATTTTTAAGATCCAAATTTAGCGACGTCAAACAACAATTGACTTGTGGAACTCTATTTCCATAGAACATCAAAATATGGACCTTTTATTTCATATATTTTAAGAACTGGCATATACAAATACAGCTGGAAAAGCAGCATATAAGCCTAAAGAAAAAGCTGGGAATGTGTTTTGAGGAAGCTGAAATGATAACATACCATATGAATAGAATATACTAACCTTGGTAAGGTGTAAGTGCAATCATTTGGAACTACAATCCACCTTGGTATGGTTATCTAGAATTCTGGAATACGCACTCCTAAAACTAAAAGAATGCATAAAATCAAATTAAAGTTCTAAAGGGCAACTTAAAAATTTAATGTGAAGAAGGCTGTAGTTAGGTTCATAGTTTGAAATTCAGCAGATTTATTGGTGCATAAGCAAACTATTTCAGTTAGGGAGGAAACCTTTTTTTTCTGATGCTAGACATCTAGGATAGGAAAAATACTTACCCTGTATAGATATGGATGTTCGGTTGCAGTTCCATTAATCCAGCTTTGTATTCCCATCTAAAAGCATGAATGTAAGCAGAAATAGGCGGAACTCCAAGAAAAGCTTCACATAGATGGATGAAGATGGACAGTTATAAAATGGCATTGGCAGTCAAATGGCTCATAGTCAACTCATAAAAATGCAGCCCCGACGACTTTGCAACGATGTGTTGGAAAATAAACATAAGAGCTGAGAGTCTCTTCTAGTATTTTAGGACATAAAACACATACTCTGATGCAGCAGATGGACACTTAATCTTGGTCCAAGCTGCAGCAAATGGGTAGATTATATTTGTTGAGTGAATGAATACTACTTTCTCCATCTCAAATTACAAGATGTTTGATTTTTAGACTCTAAATTTAACCACTTATCTTATTAAAAAATTATGTAAATATAGTTAAATTTAAGTCATTTTTGAAGAACTTTTATTGATAAAGCAAGCCATAAAAAAACAAATGATATTTTGTATAACGTTTTGAATAAGACAAATGCTTAAATTTGATGTAAAAAAAAATTCAAATGTGTTGGGATGGAGGAAGTACCATACTCGCAGTTCTTGACGCAAAGTAGCTACAGTTAACAGTATATCTACCAGTGAATGAGTAAACATTACTATTGCTATTGTTGACTGAAAGTTTAACAGTTGACGCAAAGGCGACCCTTGCCATTGAATCTGATAAACGTGACGACACCTTAGGCGATTGATTGAACTTCAGTGTAGTACTCCTACTCCTGACGACCTGCAAGAATGCCAAGGACAATAGCCATACCACGCAGTTTCTGGCAGCATAAATTTCACATACTATCCTCCGCTTCAATTTTTAATTTCTGTGCTATAAGTTTCACTCGATTTATAAATAAAAAAATATAATATTTACATCTTTAAATAAATTTATTAAAAAATAGTTTGAAAGATCTTTCTAATAATACTAATTATGATACTGATCGATGATATTTAATATTTATAAAAATTACTGATAGTTATTTTTCAGAAAAATGAAAGCGACGGATATTCTAGTACGGAGTATCCATGTACTCCAGATCGCGGAAGTATCCATATACTCCAGATCGCAACATAAACAAAGGCGTGTCCATCACCTGTAGTACTTTAAATAAATTTATTTAAAAAATAGTTTAAAAGATCATTCTAATAATACTAATTATGATACTAATCGATGATATTTAATATTTATAAAAATTACTGACAGTTATTTTTCAGAAAATGAAAGCGACATATATTCTAATACGGAGTATCCATGTACTCTAGATCGCGAAAGTATCCATGTACTCCAGTTCGCAACAACATAAACGGGCGTGTCCATCACCCGTAGTACTCTATTTAAAATACAATATTATACTTAGTCTCAATTTGTTAATTACTTTTATAATTTAACTAAGTTTAATACGTACCTAAAGATTTAATGTGATAGGGTTAAACTTTTGGCAAAAAAAATAAATAGATGTAAAGTCAAGCAAATTGCTTCCACCTTCCACGCCAAGAGCCAAAGATTATGTGGATCGTAGAATATGCGAATCTATCTGTCCAATGGAGTTTTTAAATGTTAGCATTTTTTTAGGGTCTGAAACAACCAGTAACATGGCTCTATCTAAAACAACTCGCAATATGGCTCTATCTGAAATAACCCACAACATGGCTCTATCTTATTTTAAATCGTCTGATTCCTCTGTGGCTCGAAATATACAGCTGCGGAAGTTTGCAATACAAGATTAGCTAGGAGAGGGTGGTTGGTGCGATGACATTTGATGGTTTCCCAATTTAGCAATATTTTTCGGAAAAAGTCTACTTAACCCTCTAAACTATCAAGTGTGGTCTACTTTACCTCCGAACTATGAAACGGTCTATTTTATCCCCTCAACTTTCCAAAACCGTCTAAGAGGTTTTTAACGTGGTTTTGCTACAGTAAAACCAGTTTTCTCTTTTTTATTTATATTTGCTGAATATTTGAAAAATCATAGTAAATCACATAAAAATCATAAAATAGAAAAACTAATTTTATTGGACTCCACATAAGTATATCTATACAGTGAATATATAATATGATATGCTTTAGTATAAAGTATTTGCTATAAAAATTTGGATTTGTTCACTATAAACCTACAATAAAAACTTTATACTAAAGCATATCATATTATATATTCACTGTGTAGATATACTCATGTGGAGTCCAATTAGATTTTCTATTTTATGATTTTTCTACGATTTACTATGATTTTTCAAAGATTCAAAGAAAAATAAATAAAAAAAACCGGTTTTACTGTAGCAAAACCACGTTAAAAACCTCCTAAGGAATAAGATAGACGGTTTTGGAAAGTTGAGGGAGTAAAATAGACCGTTTCATAGTTTGGGTGGGTGAAGTAGACCATGCTTGATAGTTCGGGGAGTTAAGTAGACTTTTTTTTCAATATTTTTTCTGTCAAAAAATCCTTTTGAATAAATGAGCACTTCAGTTCGAAAATATCTTAGACTCTCCTTTGAAAAAAATAACAAAGATGATATACAATTTTGATAATGATGTTTTAGTAATAACGATAGGGCATGCATTAATTGAACACACATCACGCATGCACTCACCCTACCATTTAAGGGGATATTTACGTGGCTATATCCGAGTGTCGCTACGGCACTTCAAAATAACTATGGATCATTAGTCTAGATGCCTATTGTCACATATTACCCCCTCTCATCAAATAATAATGGAAAAAAGTCTACATCACCCCCGAACTATGATGGGTGGAACACTTAACCTCCTTAATTATAAAATCAGATATTCTACCCTCTAAACTTTTCAAACCGGTTAAATTACCCCCTAGAACGGTTTTGAACGGTGGTTTTGCTACAGTGACATGGTTTTATCTTTTTCTTTTTTTATTTATTTTGGTTAAATCTTTGAAAAATCATAGTAAATTATAGAAAAATCATAAAATAAAAAATTCAATTTTGTTGGACTCTACATGAGTAGATCTACACAGTGAGTATATAATATGTTTTTAGTGTAATTTTTTCTGTAATTTTAGATTTATGATTTTCTATAATTAATTGGAATAATTTATAGCCGTAGTTTCTGTGATCTAATTATGGTGAAATTTTTTATAGTATGCTAATTATTGTATGCTTAATCTCTAGTAAAAATTTCATACTCATTAAATAATATATAATTTAGTGGTAAATTTATTTATATTTTATAAACATAAACCTAAATAAATTTATAACTAAGTTATACATGATTCAATGATTATGAAATTTTTATTAGAGATCAAGCATACAATAATTAGCCTACTGTAAAAATTTCATAACAATTAGACCACAGAAACTGCGACTATGAATTATTTTAATTAATTATAGAAAATCATATATCTAAAGTTATAGAAAAAATTTATACTAAAAAAATAACCTATTATATGCTCACTTGTATAGATCTACTCATGTGGAGTCCAATAAAATTAGATTTTCTATTTTATAATTTTTTGTGATTTACTATGATTTTTTTAAAGATTCCGGCGAAATAAATAAAAAAAGAAAAAGACAAAACCACGCTACTATAGCAAAAAGGAAAAAAGTCTAAAAAAACCCCCAACTATTAACGTTGGTGCACTTTATACCCTGAACTACAAAACCGGGTATTGTACACCCCGAACATTAGAAACCGGTGCAAATAACACCTTGAGGCGATTTTTTTTTAAAGAACCCCAGGACGGTTTTAGAGGGTAGTTTTGCTTTCTGATAACGTGGTTTTATCTTTATCTTTTTTTTTATTTATTTTAGCTTGAATCTTTAAAAAATTATAGTAAATTACAGAAAAATTATAAAATAAAAAATCTAATTTTGTTGGACTCCACATCAGTAGATCTACACAGTGAACATATAATATAGTATATTTTAGTACAAAGTTTTTCTTTGTAATTTTAGACCTATATTTTTATAATTAAATAGAATAATTCATAACCATAATTTCTATGGTCGAATTATGGTGAATTTTTTATGATGAGCTTATTATGATATGCTTGAACTGTAATAAAAATTTTATAATTATTGGATCATATATAACTTAGTTATAGATTTATTTATGTTTATACTTAGATTTATGCTTGTTAAATATAAATAAATCTATAAATGATCCAATAATTACAAAATTTTTACTACAGTTCAAGCATATCATAATAAGCTTATTATAAAAATTTTAGTATAATTTAACTATAGAAATTATAGTTATAAATTATTCTATTTAATTATAAAAAAATATAGGTCTAAAATTATAGTAAAAACTTTATACTAAAGTATACTATATTATATGTTCACTGTGTAGATCTACTGATGTGGAGTCCAACAAAATTAGATTTTCTATTTTATGATTTTTCTGTGATTTACTATGATTTTTTAAAAATTTAGCCAAAATAAATAAAAAAGAAAAAAACAAAACCACATTACTGTAGCAAAACCGTAATGTAGCAAAACCACCCTCCAAAACCGCCCCAGGGGTGTTATTTGCACCGGTTTCAAAAAGTTCGGGGTGTACAATACCCGGTTTTGTAGTTTAGGGTATAAAGTGCACCAATGTTAATAGTTGGGGGGGTTTTTAGACTTTTCCTATAGCAAAACCATCGTTCAAAATCGCTCTAGGGGGTAATTTAATCTGTTTGAAAAGTTCAGAGAGTAAAATAACCGGTTTTGTAGTTGTGGGGGCTAAGTGTTCCGTCCATGATAGTTCGGGGGTGATGTAGACTTTTCCAATAATAATAGGATAATTATATGCTTTTTTTGACAAATAAGAAAGATAAGAAAATTAAATCATTAGGTAAGATATCTATCAATTAGACCTAACATGCATGCTATGCAATATGGCATTTAGAAACCTACAGGACAAAGATCAATCTGTTTTAGGGCCTGAGATTTTGTCCTTTTCTTTTTAGAACACTTTATAATTATTTATTAATTACTTAATTGAGACTGGGTGCATATAAAAGTTTCATTTAGAAAAAGTCTACTTCACCTTCCAACTATGGGGGGGACGGACTACATAACCCTTAAACTATGAAACAGTCTAATTTACCCCCTGAACTTTCTAAAACCGTCTATTTTACCCTCTAGTCAATTTTCAATGGTGGTTTTACTACAGTAACAGTGGTTTTCTACAGTAACCTCAGGTTTACTACAGTACGGGTGGTTTTGTCTTTCCTTTTTTAATTTATTTTTGTTGAATCTTTAAAAAATCATAATAAATCATAGAAAAATCATAAAATAAAAAAAATCTAATTTTGTTGAACTCCACATTAGTAGATCTATACAAAAACATATAATTTTCTATTTTATGATTTTTCTATAATTTACTATAATTTTTCAAATATTTAGCCAAAATAAATATAAAAAAAAAAAAGACTAGCAAAAATTTTATACTAAAGCATACTAAATTATATGATTTTTCTGTCATTTATTATAATTTTTCAAAGATTTAGCAAAAATAAATTTTAAAAAGGAAAAGATAAAACCACCCGCACTGTACCAATCTGAGGGTACTGTAGCAAACCCGTGTTACTGTAGTAAGCCGTCATTGAAAACCGCCTGGAGGTAAAATAGACGGTTTTGGAAAGTTCAGGGGATATTAGACTGTTTTATAGTTTAGTGGGTTATGTAGTCCACCCCCATAGTTTTGGGGGAAGTAGACTTTTTTCTTTAATTTAATAAGATCATACAAATCATACAACATAACTTACCATTTCTCTTAATTCATAGGGATTAGAGAAAAGGAAAGGAAAAATAATAAAAGTTAGAAACTGCTACAACCTAGTACAAATGTACAGTCAATGATAACACCATCTGAACAATTTTACACCATGTGAAGAGTGGCACCATATGTGAGGAGCCGAGGAAGCTCATCCGGGTGCTCGAGGCATATATAAGTGTTAGATGTTTTGGGCCATGGGCCAAACAATTCCATATAAATCCCAAAGGCCCACTCACACATGCATGTATATATGGAAAGGTGGGGGACTTTAGTCCCACCTTGCTACTTCAAGAGAAGTGAGGCCAACTTAAATAGTTGAGCTATCTCATTCTTGTTGAAGCTATGGATGAGGAGAGGGAAAAGAAAAAGAACCACACGCTGCGCTTCGCTCGCCTCGCCTCGCCTGGCCCGGCTTTGGCGGGGCGGGGCCCAATGGCGCACGCACGCACGACATGCGCGTGAATGGTCCGGCAATTTCGGGCCTCCGCCCTTGCGGTGCTTGCGACCTCCTTTTGTCACTTGATATTTTTGCATGCATGGAGAAAATTGCGCCGCCTATTTGGTAAGCAATTATTCTCACGTTGTTATGGTAAGTGTACAAACGGAAGGACAATTACCGTAACGCTGTGATTAAGCGGCTAATCGCTTTCCTTAGGCTGCGGCAGCGTGTATAAATAAGGGATGAGGCGTCGTCCTCCATACAGAGGAATTCATCTCTTCCCGTTCCCACGTCTTTCTTATTTGCCGCCGTCCTCCCCATCCCGTCGCCGGCGTGCCATCGGTGCCGGGAGAAGCGGCTCCAAAGCCTACGTCTCCTCGTCCCCCCTGCACGGGTAGGGGGCGTATCGGGTTTTGGGAAGCGCCGTCGCGGCCTTTCATTGGACGTCTTCTTCTTCCCTCTACGCCGCCGTCGCCGATCCCGATCTCCGTCGACGGTGCGCTACGTCTTCGTCTTCGCCTTCGCCGCCTACTGCGCCCGATATCTCCACTGTAATGATGTCTTATCTTTCTTTGTTGTTCGTTTTCGTTTCTCTTCTATCGTTCGCACTAGATAGAGCGGCTATGCCTCGATCTTAGTCTTGGTGTTAAATCATATTCATGTTGTTGGTCTTTTTCTTATTGTCGGAATTATTTTATGCATCGCTAAATTGCTTTTATTTCCAACAATCTAAAAACCTGATAGGCATTTAGCGATGACTAAGGGATATACCGATACGATGAAACCGGAGAAATTCACCGGTGTGAATTTTAAGAGGTGGCGCACGAGGGCTCGATTGTGGTCGACCGCTATGGGCGTGTTTTGGGTCGTGGGTAATCCTCCCGCACTACCTCTCGGATCCGAGAAAGAGGTGCGGGAGTTTATCGCGGCTACGACGATTTTCGTCGGATGCGTCTTGGCGTTCTCTCGACCAGGCGTGTGA
Organism: Chrysopogon serrulatus; assembly: GCA_015844335.1. Classification (NCBI taxonomy): domain Eukaryota; kingdom Viridiplantae; phylum Streptophyta; class Magnoliopsida; order Poales; family Poaceae; genus Chrysopogon; species Chrysopogon serrulatus. The sequence goes on along the minus strand of JADLZL010002317.1, from coordinate 11,640 downwards.
TGTTTACATGAACATCAAGAGTGCTTTGAACGTGGGAGGCACTTGAACACAAGTTCGGTGCTTTGCAGATGCCGGGCACGAGCTGTATGTGATGGAGAAGTACCACGACTACAAAATAGTTGAAAACCGTTCGGGTCGTGGAACAGGCTCATGAGTTCCAACTCATTGTGAGGAAACTTCGAACAGCTCGGACATGTTTTGCCCGATAAGTTTGTGGCCGGTGGCATTATTGCCAAATTGCCTTCGTCTTGGAGGAACTTTGCCACAGCTCAAAACATAAAAACCAGACGTAAGATCTCTCGTTGAGGATTTGTTGGCTGGTCTTGATGTTGAAGAGAAGGCTCGGGCAAAAGGATGCTCCACCAAAGGCACCCGAACAAATTCCAAATAAATGTGATGCAAAGACGGGCAAGAACAAGCGTAAGGTCGTTCGGACTACTCGAGTTCAAGAAGAAGAAGAACATGGATGAAGTTGTGTGCTTTGTTTGCGGTGAGACCGACACTTCGCCAAGAAGTGCAAGAACCGCAAGGGCATCAAGAAGAATCGGCAGGGCGTAAATCAAACGTGACTATTGGCGATCCTAGCGGATCTCGGTATGGTAATTCTTTACCTAGTGTATTTTACGTATGTCAATCTAATGATTGGTGGATAGATACAGTGCCAATATTCATGTTTGTACCGATATCTCTATGTTTTTCTTCCTACCGGTCGCACGAGGTTCAACCGTCATGATGGGGAACGGCTCGCATGCTTCTTGTTCTTGGTGTTGGTTCGGTCGATCCAAGTTCACTTCGGGAAAGATCGTGGCGGCTCAAGAACGTGCAAAGATGCGCCCTCAATAAAGAAGAACCTCGTTAGTGGATCCCTCTTGTGTCGAGATGGATTCAAGCTGGTATTTGAGTCGAATAAAGTAGTCATTTCGAGGTATGGCCAATTCATTGGCAAAGGCTATGACAAATGAGGCTTGTTCCGCTTTTCACTCTCCGATTTACGTAATAAAGTTGTGAACCATGTGTGTGATTCAAATAATTTGGTGGCTGATATATGGCATTCACGTTTGTGTCACATTAATTTTGGTTGTATGTCGCGTCTATCCGTTATGAATTTAATTCCGAATTTTTCTATAGTCAAAGGCTCTAAATGTCAAGCATGTGTGTGTGCAAGCAAAGCAACCTCGTAAGCCACACAAGGCTATAGGCGGGAGGTGCTTGACAAGATATTAGAAACTCATTCATTCTGATCTTTGTGAAATGAATGGTGTGTTGACAAAAGGAGGAAAAAAGATACTTTATGACCTTAATTGATGATGCAACTAAATACTGCTATGTGTTCCTTCTAAAATCTAAAGATGAGGCGTTTGAATGTTTTAAGACTTATAAGGCTTATAAGGTAGAAAACCAATTAGAAAAGAAAATCAAGCGTGTTAGGTCTGATCGTGGTGGAGAGTATTTTTCCAATGAGTTTGACCTTTTCTGTGCGGAGAATAGAATAATTCATGAACGGACACCTCCACATTCGCCCCAATCTAATGGGGTTGCCGAAAGAAAGAACCGGACGTTAATGGACTTGGTGAATGCCATGTTAGGAACATCCGGTATGGCTAAAGCATGGTGGGGGAGGCTATTTTAACAGCATGTCATGTTCTAAATAGAGTTCCAACTAAAAATAGTGATATTACTCCGTATGAAGGATGGAAAGGTCGAAAACCATCACTCCATTATTTGCGTACTTGGGGCTGTTTGGCCATGGTTAGCGTACCAATTAATAAGAAACGCAAGCTCGGACCGAAAACAGTTGATTGTATCTTCTTGGGATACGCGTACCATAGCACGGCGTATAAGTTCTTAGTGATTAAATCTGAAGCGCCAGATGTTATAGTTGGTTCACTCTTGGAGTCACGGGATGTTACTTTCTTTGAGAATATTTTTTCCGATGAATGTTGCTTGTTCTTTACCGAGTTCGTCTAATGAAGTTATTCCCTGAACCCACACCCTCTCTTGAACCAATCATAGATCCACTTGGTAATAAGGAGGATGACAAAGGTTGTAGCTCCGAGAAGGAGTAAGAGACAAAGGATTGCAAAATCCTTTGGTAATGACTTCACCGTGTATCTCATAGATGATACTCTCACAACCATTGCAGAGGCATATGCATCACCGGATGCGGATTATTTGGAAGGATGCAGTCCGTAGTGAGATGGACTCCATCACTTTGCAAATGGAACATGGGAAGTAGTAGACAAACCAGTGGGTTGCAGGCCGATTGGTCAGAAATGGGTATTTAAGAAGAAGCTTAGGCCCCGACGGTACTATTGAAAAGTACAAGGCAAGGCTTGTTGCTAAAGGTTTTACACAAAAGGAAGACGAGGATTTCTTTGACACCTACTCACCGCTGCCGGATTAACTACAATCCGAGTGCTATTATCCCCGGTCGCTTCCCATGGTCTTCTTGTCCACCGGATGGACGTGAAGACGGCTTTCCTTAATGGAGAGCTAGAGGAAGAAATTTACATGAACCAAATTTCCGATGGATTTATAGCACAAGGACAAGAGGGCAAGGTGCAAAGGTTACTCAAATCCTTGTATGGCCTAAAAACAGGCACCTAAGCAAAGTGGCATGAGAAGTTTGAACAGACTTTGACTTCTGCTGGGTTTGCAGTAAATGAAAGCCGACACTTGTGTGTACTACCGCTATGGTGGGGGCAAAGGAGTAATCCCGTGTTTGTATGTGGACGACATACTAATTTTTGGGACAAGTATCGATGAGATTAATGACGTAAAGTCATTCTTATCCCAAAATTTTGACATGAAAGATTTGGGAGTAGCCGATGTGATTCTCAATATTAAAGTTAACAAGGGTGAGAATGGGATTACTCTTTTGCAATCTCATTATGTGGAAAAGGTTTTGAGCCGCTTTGGCTATATGGATTGCAAACCTTCTCCAACACCCTATGATCCTAGCCTAATACTTCAAAGAATAAGAGGCTAGGAAAGGATCATCCGAGATACTCCTAGATTATTGGCTCATTGATGTATCTAGCTAGCGCAACCCGCCATACGATATCTCATTTGCTGTAAGCAAGTTGAGTAGATTTTCCTCTAATCCGTGGAACCGATCATTGGCGTGGTATTGATCGTGTAATGCGCTATCTAAAAGGCACAATGAGTTATGGAATTCACTATTCGGGGTACCCGGAAGTACTTGAAGGATATAGTGATTCAAACCGGATTTCGAAGCTCGACGAGTTGAAGGCCACTAATGGATACATATTCACTTTGGGTGGTGGTGTTGTCTCTTGGAGATCTTGTAAGCGCACAATACTTACAAAATCTACAATGGAGGCAGAGCTCACAGCTCTGGATACAGCCTCTAGTGAGGCTGAATGGTTAAGAGAAATTTTGATGGACTTACCTATGGTAGAAAAACCAATTCCTGCTATTCTCATAAACCGTGATAATCAAACAAAGATCACAAAGGTGAAGAATAGTCGATAATGGAAAGAAGTCCAGCAAACATATAAAGCGTAGACGAAGTCCGTCGGAAATTGAGGAGCTCCGGAGTAATAGGCGTGGAATATATCCGCACGACTAAGAACCCCGCGCATCCCTTCACCAAGGGACTATCACGCCACGCTGATTGACAATGCATCGAAGGAGATGGGATTGAGACCCATGTGAGTTAACCTCGGTAGTAACCCAACCTATGTGATCGGAGATCCCGTGAATTAGGACACAGGAAAGAACAAGCTGTTGGTTAACGGGAGAGTACAACCTTTTCCTTTAACCCACTCCGTTGGAGATGCAAAGACTCTCATTTACGTAAAAGGCGGGTTGACTTTGTCTTAATGTGTTCTCGAGGCTTTATAGCGAGATACTGTCCTACTGTAGTATCCCTCAGTAAGAACACACCTATGTGAGCCCAACTGTTAGTCACAGTTTATAAGAATTGGGTATTCTTTAATAAGCTCATGAAGTGAGTTAGGAGTATGACTTATACGCTCCACTCGCGGGGTTGGCGATGGCAACCTAGTATCAGTCAAGACTTCAAGTGAAGCCTATTCGCACCAAACTGCCAATTCAAGGCCTAGCCCATTGTGCAATTGCGGATGGGCCTATCTTGATGTTCTAGGTGGATGTTCAACCTTAACCGGTCTCCACTGAATAGCTGGTATATTAACAAGATCGTGGGTACGTGGAGTATGACTCGCGTTCCCTTGGGATGTGGTGGGGGATTGTTAGATGTTTTGGGCCATGGGCCAAACAATTTCATATAAATCCCAAAGGCCCACTCACACATGCATGTATATATGGAAAGGTGGGGGACTTTAGTCCCACCTTGCTACTTCAAGAGAAGTGAGGCCAACTTAAATAGTTGAGCTATCTCATTCTTGTTGAAGCTATGGATGAGGAGAGGGAAAAGAAAAAGAACCACACGCTGCGCTTCGCCTCGCCTCGCCTCGCCTGGGCGGGGCGGGGCGGTGCCAATGGGCGCGCACGCACGACATCGCGCGTGAATGGTCCGGCGATTTTGGGCCTCCGCCCCTTGCGGGTGCGCGGCCTCCTTTTGTCACTTGATATTTTTGCATGCATGGAGAAAATTGCGGCCTATTTGGTAAGCAATTATTCTCACGTTATGGTAAGTGTACAAACGGAAGGACAATTACCGTAACGCTGTGATTAAGCGGCTAATCGCTTTCCTTAGCTGCGACAGCGTGTATAAATAAGGGGCGAGACGCCGTCCCCTCCGCACGAAGAATTCATCTCTTCCCGTTTCACGTCTGCGCTGCCGCTGTCCTCCCCATCCCGTCGCCGACGTGCCATCGGTGCCGGGAGAGCAGGCTCCGGCCTACGTCTCCTCGCGTCCCTGCACGGGGGTAGGGGCGTGTCGGGTTTTTGGGAAGCGCCGTCGCGACCTGCTCGCTGGACGTCTTCTTCCCCTCGCCGCCGCCGCCGATCCCGATCTCCGTCAACGATTACGCTACGTCTTCGTCTTCGCCTTCGCCTCTGCGCCCCGATATCCCCACCGTAATGATGTCTTGTCTTTCTTTGTTGTTCGTTTTCGTTTCTCTTCTGTCGTTCGCACTAGATAGAGCGGCTATGCCTCAGATCTTAGTGCTGGTGTTAAATCATATTCATGTTGTTGGTCTTTTCCTTATTGTCGGAATTATTTTATGCATCGCTAAATTGCTTTTATTTCCAACAATAAGAAGGCCAGCAGCCCCGCGACGTTTCCGTCATCCAAACTCCAAACCATTTGGACTCTGAACCCAGCCGAGAACACACAACGCATAGTCCAAAAGGCACCATTTGAGGTTGCGGAGATCATGAAGCCGACAGCAGGAGAGAAAAGGGTGAGGCATTACTCCTCTGCTCAGAGCATCTTGCTCGTCGGCGATGGCGATCTCTCCTTCTCTGGCGCTGGCCACCGCGTTCGGTTCTGGCGCCAACCTCATCGCTACGTCCCTCGACACCTATGGTTAGTTCGTTGATCGCTTCTGCTCTCTCTCATCATGCATGTGTACCTTAACTTTCTCTCTTTTTTTTGTATTGTTTAGGTTAATGAGTTCTATCGTATTCATGATCCGTTCTTAGATGATCACCTGTTTAGAGTGACCTATCCAAAGAGTTCCTATGTTTTTTCCACATTTTTTTTACACCTTGTAACCCACTTTATAATGGTTTTTCCAACAGTTATTTTCCGTCAAAGGGAGATATAGGTAAATCCACCATTAAGCAATTTCCGTAGGACACATCGTTGGGTGGGAGGGGGAACCTTTAAATCTTCCCTATTTGCATATATCGTTCTAATTTTGGCCCTTGACCCCTTGTATGCATTGAGTGACAAGCTTACCTCATAGTAGTAATGAAGTGTGTGAGTGAGATTTGATCGTCATTACTTGTATTCTTTTTTTTATTTCTCTGCATTTGCTTTGTGGGTAAACATATTTTGCGAGGGCTCAAGATCAAGTACAATAAGCGAGTCAAATGTAATGGAGCCGAAAAGGTTGGGGGCTAGGGTTTTGCATGGCGTCGATGTGGAAACGATGAAGCTTCACAATGACCTCAAGAACAGACGGTTTGACCGGGTTGTGTTTAATTTTCCTCATGCCGGTTTCGGAGGGAAAAGAGTATGAGGTGCACATGATCAAGTATGTTTGGCCATTATTTGGATTTTTGCATGATAATCTGTCTTATTGTTCCTACAAAAATGTTGTTTCGAAAACCTTGCACATACGTAATCAAGCAAATGGGCAAATGGCAATGGATATCATGACTGCATTTCTCTTTCAAATTTATTATAGGTACTGTTTATCACTAAACTTGTTTTCCGCAACAAACCCGGGCGCTTGCTTTACAAGTAATTCCATAAGACTCATCATTGTGCTTACATAACATGATAAGCCAAAAAATTAAAAGTAATACAAAATGTCATATCTCAAGGTAAAAAAAATATTGTATTACTATATAACTATTATTAATTGGTTTATTGTATTGTGTTGTAGAAGTTTTTTCATTTACATTTGAAATGGTAGGTTTGGAAGTAACTATATAATATTTGTATGCATAATTATAAGTAGTTAGCTGCTGGCTTCTTCTTTCAGATAAACAAACAAAAGAAAAAAAAAAAAAAAAATCTGCTCCTATCTTGACCTTTTTTTTTTTTGATGACTTCTCGGTTATCATACTAACTCTGTCTCTGTGATCTATATATAGTTCGCACAAGGAAATTGTGTCTACTTTTTTTCAAAGAACGCCACGCCACCGCTTGGGCGCTATGGTGAAATCCATGTCGACCACAAGACAGGGGCACCCATACGACAATTTGGGATCTTGGGCACCTAGCTTCCAAATCTTCAAAGACACATCGCACAACTCACAAACATTCTAGTTCATCTACTCGCTCGTAGAGATTTGGGAGATTCTTCCTCTCTCTCGATCACCTTGTACTGCCCCATACAAGCTCCTGAGTAACACGATCCCGCTCTCACTGGACGTAGGGCGTCTTGCCCGAACCAATATACATCACCGTGTCCACTTGGGAAACCATCCGGAGGATAAGTGCGCTTTCATTTCGATTACTCATGTAACACCCCGGTGTTACGTTAACCTAAACCCCACCATGTCATCATATTATGCATTAAGCATCATGTTTATCAATTTAATGAGAATGCAATTAACATATGATCATATGCATCATTAAGTTGATTACCAAGCATAAAGTGCCTTAGTGCATTTCATGGTGTTAATGATCCTTGCATGATTAATGCTTTGTCTTGTATGTTAAGTATATGGTTTTTTTGACCTAAGTGTAGCATGGCTTGGTTGCTTATGATGTTGAATAAACCCTAGAATAGATTAATGATCTTGTTATGTATTCAGTGCTTGGCTAACTATGTTTAACATCCTAAGCATGTTTTACAAGTCAAATTATGGCAAGGAAGAATCAAAATTGGATTTGTAGTTCAAATCCCAACCCTAAAGCCAATTTGGCTAAGTGTTGGAAATTGAATATCATTTTCAATTTTGAGGAGCTAACCATAATTAATTTTCTAAATAAAAGTTGCTAACCAATGACACTATTTTAAAGTATGAACTTTGTACTTTGAAAGTGTACTATTGGTTGGGTTTGAAAAATACCACAACATCATTAATTAATTGCCCAAAGATTCAATTTGAAATGCCTTTTCGAAAACCCTAGATTTTAAAGTGTTTTTGATCCCTTCTCAAAGTATGCTCAAAATATTCAAAATTTGGGAAACTCTAAAAAATACAGTTTGTGCATCTCTTTGAGCTCTACAAGTTTAGTAAATAAAGTTTTTCAAGTTTTTAAATAAAATTTGAAGTAATTTCAAAAGTTCTTTAAATTGGGAATTGTCTCCTTTTGATTTTTTAAACTCCAATTCAAAAACTATTTAGTTTCATGAAAAACTTTCTAAATAAAAGTTGTAGACCTTGAAAAATGGAACAACTTTTATTTTTGGAGATTTTCATCTTTTATTCAAAATTTGAAAGTAATTTTGAAATCCCAAAAGTTAAATTTAAACCCTTTTTCAAATTCAAATTGCAGTTTTAAAAATATTTGAAATTTGACAAAACTTGTTTAATAAAAGTTGTAGGGCTCATTATTTTGCACAACTTCTATTTTGGAAAATTTTCAAGTTCTTATGCAGTTTTTGGAGTAATTTTGCAAAAGCAGTTTCTTTTTAAAAAGAAAAAAGAGAAAAAGGGAGGGAGAGCTACAGTAGCCGGCCTATCCCTCATCGCCACCGGCCGCTTTGCCGGGCGTGCCGCCGTCCATACCCGGCCATCCCGCGCATGCTGCCACGCCCGAGCCGTGTCACCAGGCTTTCGCCATCATCTTTGGCAACGCTTGGAAGCTCAGACTATCCTTTTAAGCACGCCATCAGTCGCCGTCGTCACCTTTTCTTCTTTCTCCCACCGCCGGTAGAGCTTCTGGCCGCCGGTCAAATTCGCGCGGCTCATTGTGCCGCCACTCCAGCCAGCTTGCAGGCATCTCCGCCACCGCCTCAAGCTTAGCCCGAGAGCCCTACACGCGACATATCTCGCCCGAAATCGCCCCGGCGCCTTCTTCTTCTTCAACGCCCGGGCGAGAGCTCCGTCGTGGTGCCCTCGTCTGCGCGATCGGCCCTCTCCATCGCCTCTCCAGTCCAACTAACTCCACCAATCACATCGCCTTGACCTTACGGGGCTTTACGAATCAATCGTTGGAGCTCTACCATCGTAGTCTCGTCGGACAGCGGCCCTTGCCCGTGCCGCCCACCGGCTCACCTCCGCCGCGACCGATCCCTCTGTTTCACCTCCGCCCCAACCAAAACGAGCAGCGCATCACGAAGTGTCCCCTGACCTCTTTTAAATCCTTAGCCAGGTCAATTAACGTCGGTGGTGGTCCTCCCGCCGCCGCGTCGCCGGGTCCGAGCTCGACGAGACGCCATGGTCGTCACCGCGTTCCCTCCGTGCCCTAAACCGCCCGTCCAGTGGTATTGGCAGGTGCGCAGGGTGATGGCGACCATGGTAGTGCCACCACCTTCGCCGGGAGCTTCGCCGGCGGCAAACTCTGTGCACCCGCCCGGCGGCCACGCGGTCAAGGCGGGCGCCGGGTTGACCCCCTGCCCCGCTTCGTCAGCGGCGGGAGTAAGAAGAGGGAGAGTGAGAAAGAGGGAGGTGGAGGCTGGGCAGGCCTCGGGCAGAATGGGCCGTTGGCACGGCCCAGTGGGAAGAAGAAAAGGTTTCCCCTTTTTCTTTTATGTTTTAAAATGCTGATTTTGTTATTTATCGTAATTAAATATTCTGGGCAAGTAAAAATATGATAAAAGTATATATGTGATCCTTGTGATGTGTAGTTTCATAGAAAAATATGTGTTGGCCATGTTAATTATTTTGGTTATGCTTAATAATTGTCTCCTTTAATTAATAAATGCTTAGTCTATGATTTTTGTGGGCTGTTTTATATATCCAAAAATCATGAAAATTTATGAGCAAGCTTTTCATGTTAAGGGTGACCTTCACTAAAATTTGTGCACTATTTTGAGCAAGTTTACTTTATAGAATAATTTACACCTTGTTTAAAGCCTGGGAAAATGATTAATAAAATAACCATTAGTTAATTAGTTTTCTAATTAAAACGTTGGGTGATTAGTGGTATTGTTCGAAGACCTTGGATCAGTAACCCTCCATGGTCCAAGACATGATCATGTATGGTTTATATATATATATATAGGGTTGCTCACATATTTAAATAATTAGTAAGTGCCTAAAGTAATTAGTCATCCCCCACATGAGTAGAAATAGTTAATTAGGTAGCAAGTTTAATTAGCGGCTTTCAACAACTGTAAAAATGGTTAATAAATTAGTAATTAACCTTAATCATTCTAGAGTTGATTGACTTTGGGATTGAGTGATTACCCTAGGTCATTAACCCTAATGACCTTCGGCAAGTTAGTTACGTTGATTGCGTTGCGTTATTCGAGGTCGTCAAAGTTGCTAACCATGGACCCTTGAATACAACTTGTCCATGAAGGAAAGTTGTACTCAAGTTAAATTATGCCATTAGATTGGTTTTTTTTTATATGTGCATCTTGCATCATGTTTAACCCTTCCTTTCATTTAGAAATACATGTGTAGTGGCATTCAAACGATAAGCATGCTTGGTGAATAATTAAATCTGTTGCACCGTGAAGGAAAGTTGTACTTAAGATGCAATGTAATTAACTTGTTTCATCCATATTGCATCATCTAGTATCATGTCATACATGTCATTATATTAAGCATGCATTATTATCACGTGTAGTGATCGTGAGAGCAAGGTTCGTGTTGATCAAGTTTCGGAGAAAGTTCGTGTTGATCCAAGTCCCGAAGAGAGGAATCCACCGAAGATGTCACTATCAAGATTAACAACTAACCTTCTCTACAACGCAGGCAAGCCCCGGATGCATTTAAACATTTCCTTGTATTTCGAAAAGCTTTATATTTTATGTTCCAGATATAATGCATTAGGTATTAGGAGTTGTGTGATATCCTACTTTGATGCATTTACCGTACCTTGATATATTACCCTAGATACCTGCTTTGATTTCGAAATGCTTAGTATACGCTTAGCCTTGCTACTAGATTAGGGTTTTGATAAACTGTTTCCAAAAGTGTGATAACAATACCCCCTGAGGGGAAGTTATGAAAACCTGATGTTGCTTGTTGTTTATCTTTGTTCCGACGGGGTCAAGGGTACACAACAAGGGCATGATGATGAGTAAATCGAGACCGGGTGGAGTGACTTGCACCAGGATGGGCTAGTGCCCTGGTGTAGTGTCGTCCACTTGTGAGTCGGTTAAGGACCGTCCATTGTTTGGCCCTGGGATCATAAGGTTATTGGATAGTACTAGTTGCATGCTAATGGCGGTAAGCTCCCTTGTATGATCCATGCGAGAACGGACAACCGGGACGGGAAGTAGCGTGTACCCACACTACGAGCGCACCGTCGGCCGGTCGACCGACGGGGGTAGGGAGATGGTGTACTGTACTCTCGTGGCTAGGACCCGTTCTGGCAGGGAGAAATGCAAGCGCGAGTTGATGTATGTGAGATGTTCGGTCCTGAATACATCGTGTGGCTAGGAAGCCCCAGCTGGGTATATAAGCGATTCGAATCGTCGGTGCTCCACGATATGGGAGACTTGATCCGAGTCCCGGCATCGTAGTAATGATGGAAGTTGTGAGACTGGAAAGTTTTGAATTCGTTACATGTTTGACAAGTGGTTGTTACAGTAAGGACTGGCTTAGTCTCTTTTCCGCAAAGGTGTCTTTGATTCTTGCTAAAGCCTTACCTTGACTCCTATCAACCAGCATTCCCCGAGTCTTCTCCCCAATTTTTAGTCGGGTAAGTCTTGCAGTATTTTTTGTACTCGGGGTTTGTTTGACCCCCATTGTGTGTGCCGACTAGTGAAGCTAACTTCGGTCATACCAAAGGGGCTTGGCATGATCAAATACTTTCGTCCAAGATGTTCTCTTACAAGGGTTCTATGATTCTTTTCTTACTTCCGTAAACTTCGCTTAAGTTTTGTGTACTCAAACTCGATTAAGTTTTGTAATAATTCTTTGTAAATCTTCCACTACTTTGTGTATTTGGAT